>JBBMOL010000132.1:1800000-2145536 GCA_037954665.1 Laguncularia racemosa
AGGAGTTCTACGCCGTGGTAAGGGCCCTTAAAGTGTGGGAACACTACCTGGTCGGGAAAGAGTTCATTTTGTATTCGGATTATGGGGCTCTTAAACATTTGAGTGGTCAAACTCGAATTAGTAAGGATATGTACGCCAGGTGGATTGAATTTTTGCAGAGGTTTCCTTTCAGGTTGATGCACAAGTCAGGTGTGTAAAACAAAGTCGCGGACGCCCTGAGTAGAAGAGCGAATGTCCTGCTTACTTTGAGTACAGACATTGTCGGCTTTGAAAAGCTAAAGGAAGTGTACGAGAACGATGGCGACTTTAAGGACACTTGGATTAAGTGTGCCAACAGGGAACCGTGTGACGATTACCATATACATGAGGGATATTTGATGAAAGGGAACCAGTTGTGCATTCCCGAATCTTCTTTGCGGGAAAAGCTTATCAGGGACTTGCATGGTGGAGGATTGGCGGGACATATGGGTAGAGATAAGACATTAGCTGTAGTTACCGCCAGATACTTTTAGCCTCGGTTGAGGAGGGATGTGTACTGGATTGTGGAAAGGTGCTACATTTGTCAAGTGTCTAAGGGGCAATCCCAAAACACTGGTTTATACACTCCTCTCCCCGTGCCTTCAAACATTTGGGAGGATTTGTTGATGGACTTCATACTGGGTTTGCCTCGTACCCAACGAGGTGCTGACTCTGTGTTTGTTGTAGTTGACAGGTTCTCCAAGATGGCTCATTTCATCCCATGCAGGAAGACCGCCGACGCACGGGCTATTGCACGGTTGTTCTTCAAGGAAGTGGTGCGGCTGCATGGAGTCCCAAAGTCTATCACATCAGATAGGGATAGCAAATTCCTTAGTCACTTTTGGAAGACCCTCTGGTTTATGTTTGACTCCTTCCTGAATTACAGCAGCACCGCTCATCCTCAAACCGACGGACAGACCGAAGTGACTAACAGAACCCTCGGAAACCTCATCAAAAGCATCTGCGGTGAGAAACCGGGACAGTGGGATCAAGCATTGGCTCAAGCTGAATTCGCTTACAACAGTTCTGTCCACCGAACTATTGGAAGGTCTCCATTCTCGGTGGTATACACAAAAACACCACAACATGCGCTAGACTTGCTCAAATTACCCAAGGACATGGTGGGCGATGTAGCAGCTAAACATATGGCGGAGCAACACCAAGCCACTACTGAAGAAGTTAAGCGAAAGATAGAGGAATCCAACACACGGTACAAAGGGGATGCAGATAAGCATAGACGACAGAAGCTCTTTACAGTTGGCGATCAGGTAATGGTTTACCTTCGGAAGGAGCGATTCCCTGTAGGGAAGTATGGGAAACTTCAACCTAGGAAGTACGGTCCCTATGAAGTTGTACGCAAGATCAATGACAACGCATATGTTGTACAACTCCCAAAAGATATGAATATATCTTGCACTTTCAATGTAGCGGACTTGTCACCTTTTCATACCGATGATACTCCTCTATATCCGGATGAGAACTCGGGGTCGAGTTCTCCATTGGTGGGGGAGAATGATGGAGACAGGGGACACACGGCCTGAACACACGGCCGTGCTATAAATGATGGAGTCAGGGCACGGCTTGAGACACGGCCTGGACATAGTAGGGTTTGGACATAGTGGAGGATAGAGGCTGACACGGTTCCGGGCACGGCTTGAGACACGGCTTGCAGAACTGTCACAGACTCTGACACGGTTCCGGGCACGGCTTGGGACACGGCTTGCAGAACTTTCATAGAAGCTTACATGGGTTAAGACATGGCTTGGGACACGGCCGTGTACTGCACTCGTCACATGCCCAGACGCGTATATTATTATTTATTTCCACGTGCACACTTAGATTTTCCCCTTTTAGGTATTTTACGAGGCCATATAAATACTCTTTTGTCAGATAGATTAGGGTTACATTTTAATATACATTTGAATACACTTTGAGAGAGAGTTTTTCTCCAATTTCCGGGTTGTGCGCAACCTAATTTGCATCAAAGCGTGTGTCTTTGTTGTGTGAAACCAATCCAATTTCGGATTCGTTTCGTTTTAGCTTCCGCGTTGCGTCAATGTGCTAGTAGCGGTATTATGTTGGGAGGGAGATACACACCAGCGCGTTGTCTCCGATACTGACCGACTACCGCTGTCCAAGGTGTTGCTTATTCTTGAGCCGAAGTAGAACGCGAATTGTTATGCTGACCAAAGGGTTGTCGCGAGCCTTTCCCGACCTGTTCATTGCATATACAGTAGGAAGAAGGCATTACCAAAACAATATATATATATATGAAAAAATACGAAAAAAAAGAAAAAAATATGTATATATATACATATCACTAATTGCATAAATAAAAGAAGATGAAGCTTAAGGATTTAAATTTTGAAATTAATGGATTCAACATATCTTATTAATAATTAAGGATTGAGTTTGATGTTTATTGGGATATAGTAATAAAACTCAAAGATTTAAATTTAGCAATTAATGGACTCCGAGGATCTTATTAATATGTAAAGTTTGACTTAATATTTATTAATATATATATATATATATATATATATATATATATATTAGAATAAGAAAGTAAATTCTCGTTGGGATGCATTTAGTCAAGTAAAGATATTTTATTGAATAGATTTTATTAGATATTTGTTCCGAAACATATTTTGTATGATATTGAAGATATGTATGGTATAATAATTTGAAGGATCTATTGGTAATATATCAAACATATATGATATGCTAAGGTGTCACCAAACATGAAGTTATTGCTATTATCCATAACTACTACTTCTATTAAAATCAATGTGTGCATAATATACGGATTTATTGGTTCATTTCCATATATTAGAATCAACAAGTCAGCTAAAGTCATTAATGAAGAATTGAGATATTGAAGACAAATTGGCAAGCTAAATACTCCATAAGGATGAAATATGTATATATATATAAGAATTGTCTATTAAAGAAAATTTATGCATATGTTGTGCTAGGGGCAAGATTACTTTGATGAGCTTAAGGGAGACATGTGCAATTAAATGGTGTTGCAAGCTTGTACAATAAAAAGAAAAAAAGAAAAACTAAATTATACACAATACTAGCTCCAAGCTCTTGTAATATGAATCATGCAAGACATGTAAGTGGCAGTATTGTAGCTATTCTACAAGTGCGTATGTGCTAAGAAATTTCATAGCCATTAGAAAGGCTTATCTGATGCCCAAACCTCTTCAACTTTATTTAAAGGACTTTGGTTAGGGGGCAAAATATATAGAGCTAAAAATATTATATAAATATATTAAGCTAAACTCATTGATTATTTGACTTAACTCATTAGGCTAGGTAATACGGCCTAGTGAGTCCAATCCAATTATTAGGATGACTTAAAAAGAATTAGCTTGGTAGGCTCAGAATAAGGATTGTTGGACGGGTCCATCTGCATCTAACCTTTCTTAGGGAGGCTTATATACTTATGAGGAAGGCTACTAGTTTTGGGCCTATGGTAAGCTCATTAGGATAACCTTAAATTGAGCAGACTCTATCTTGCCTATTGATCACTAAAGTAATATAATGAAGGTCATCAGGCTTAAGAGTCTATAAATACTCGGTCATTCCTCCTCATTAAAGGACCTTTTTTTTCCTGAATTCTTGAGATTAGAAAAACAGTGTTCGACCAAGAGTTCTCTGCTCTCAAAGATCAAACAAGAGATCAGATAAAAAACGATCTCCGTTACCCAAGAACTGTAAGGTTGATGCTTGATGTCCCCTTAACTCCCTTGTCTGTCACTTATGCATTTGAGAAGCTTGAGATTGCCTGTTCCCCCTACCTGCCACTATCTCCCTAGCCATCTTGTCATGTGTCATCTCTAAATTGCTTTTCTTTAAATTCACATACAGCGCGGCACCTGCATGACACATATGTGACCACTCCTATTAGGACCCCTCATCTACAAAGTTTGAGCATGGTTTGTAATTTTACTTCAAAAGATTGAATTTGACTTTACTAAGCTCATTTATTCTCCACTATAATTAGAATATATTATATTCCTTATAATTAAATTCATATAAAAGCTTGAACTCAATAAAATTTAATATACATTTAAGTAAGACTTGAGATTGATTAGGTTCAATGAGCTTATTGAACTAAAGAGGTTCAACTTCAAACTTGATTTGATTGTAATCAAACTAAATTTGAGAAAATGTCAAGCCAAGCTTTAATAATTTGCATGTCAAATTAGATTATTTGCAATCCTAAAAATGGGAGCATCTATGTTTAGAACTAGTGAAAATACCATTAAAAAAATTTGTGGTTTCTAAACAGCTTAACTTTCCCTCTATCATTTACATGAAATACATATTAGAAAGATGAAATGTGTTCAAATATTTTTTGGCCTAAAAGAATAAAAAACCCTTACTTGTTCTTTACAATTAATCTCATTTGCCTATAATTTTGTGGAATCCACTTGCTAATATGTGATCTTTTGTAGTTGCAAGGAAATCGCAACTTGCATTAGTAAAATTCATTAAACGTGGTGATAAATAAGAGCGAAAAAAAAAGAAAAGAAAACTAGTGTAAAGCCTAAAGAAATAGTGATAGCATTTGACAAGATGCTGTTAATAATTTCACAATAATAGAATGGAATAGTCATTTCCCTTTATTAGCTATTAGTTGTGTTTGATTTGATAGGAATTTCTATTGCTATCAAATAAGATTCCTTACTAGGATTAAATGATTGTCACTCCTCAATCTTTTTCCATACATTCTTATACTCTATTGATCCTAAGTGACTAGTCAAGCCAATAGACCACTTAGATCTAACCATGAGAAGCTAGACTCAATCTCACCTAACCACAACTTTTGGGCTAGCATGACTAGAACCACTTGATCATGTTGAAGACCTATCAACATAGTTGTTAAAATAAAGGGTTAATTTATATATTTATACTAGCTTATGATTTGATAAGGTTTTTTCTAGTTAAAATAAATACAAAATCGTTTAAGTTTAGATTTTTGGTAAAATTTGAAGTTTAAGTGTATAATTTTACAAACTTATGATTTTAACAATCTTATACGATTTGATTGATTTTACACATTTCAATTATAGATAGAACTGCGAGTTGGATAATCTTTCCCATCGAACTACTTGACCGCGACCGTTGGACTCATGCCACTTAAACCACATTGAGCCTCATCAAACCACCCGTCAATGACCATTGGACTCATGCAACTCAAACCATCTAACCATGTTAAACCCCATTGAACTATCTAACCATGACTATTGTGCACATGCGATTAGAACCACTTGGTCACGTTAAACCCCTTAAACCACATATAGATCCATGTCAAGCTGAATTGAGCATGGTGGGTTGGTTGTGTACAGTAAATCAAATGAGGTGTGTGGTTTTGTGAAGAGATGGTTGGGGCTAGGTTTTAGTAGGGATTGGGGCCTAGAGTTTTAAAAGGATAAGAGCATTTTGGTAATTTTAAATGAAAAATGTTCATGTTATTTTAAACACATTTAATAAACGCTAAATAAAGGAAATTTTCATATATTTATTTTTCGGGTATTGAGAAATGTAATTTCTTTTAAAAAATTATTCCTTAACACAAGAAAACAAAATTCTATATTGTAATAAAAGTATTCATTGAAGATAGTCATTTAAATTGTTGGCATGAAAAGGATAAAAGTCAGTTATTTTATCATCGGATATTCAAAAAATTATTACAGCATTGTTTTGGTCTAGCGACTTGAAAGTTCCTAAACATCGCATTTTTTACATTCTTTTCCTTCCGTTATCACATAAGTACATCAAATGGGCAAAGAGTTAAATGTTTACTCTCTTAATAAACTAACCTTTTCCCATGGGATTCTCTCCTTTTCTGTTATAACATTAATTATAACAACATATTCATAAACTATGAAATAAATAAGATAAAAAATCTCTCCTTTTTGTTATGCTTGCATGTATTTTTTAATTTTAATAAATTTTTTCCTTATTTTTATTGAGGATAAGCCTATAAAAATTTGAAAGCACTTAATTTATGATTTGAGGTCCATACCTGAATTATGAAGATAAAAAGAATTAGTCAAGACTTTTATAACTTAGTGATATGAACATTGGTTTCTCAAAAGAGATGAGTTGGGTTTGAATTTTTTTTTTATTTTTTGTAATTATTGAAAAAGTAAAGAAGAAGAAATAAGATAATGAAACACATTATAAATTACATATAAGGATTTACATATTCAATTTCCAAGTCTCATAAACTATAAGAACATAAACTTCACACGTAATTGTAAATTTCGTGGGAAGTGCTTACTGGAATAAAATTGCAAGATCTTATATAGTGCAATTTTAACCTCTTCATTATTCCCTTTTAGTGATTCTTGTAAGTACCGATCAATAATCTTTCAAGAGCTATATCCCACTTCATGTAGTTACAAATGATGGTTGTAATTATCGTAGAATTTGAAAAGGACCATAATCTGCTCATTAAATAATGAAGAAGATACAATAATACACCAAATAAATAACTCCCTTCACTTGGTGCAAGCTTATTGAGTTTGAATTAATGATTATCAATATACCTCAAGACCACTGGTTTGATATAGTACGATAAAACTTCTAACGGTCCATTTATTCTCTGTAATATAATAAATTAGGAATAGAAAAGTTGTCTCTTAAAAATAACTATTATTTGGAACAGATTAAGAATTTTTATTAGTGTTTACTTTACATATTTTTTTATTATAGGAAATTATCTTTCAAGTATTTACTTAACCTCATTAGTTGCAGTTTAGGAATATAGATAAAATTATCAATTTATCCCTATTTAGTCTTTAATTATAATATTAATGAGGGTATAATGAATATAATATTTGAATTTTTTATTTCCACTACAAAGAGAATAAAAATTTTCACATTTCCCTAGGTAATATTGATACCTAATGGAATGAGAATAGAAAAGCTATAAAACTAAATTTCTCTCTTGCTTTTTCCAAATAAATAAGATAATATACAGTTGAGAGTGAATAATTTTTATTTCCGTTTATTATTTCTAAATAAACGAACTATAAATTATCAATATGTGACTACAGTTCTTTCTATTTTTTGAAGATGTATATATCTCTAAAACTTTAAAACCATGTTTGAAAGGATTTAGGAGTTTTAGTGATGGTCTAAGCCATTATGTATATTTTCAAATGATATAGGAAGGTAGAATAGAAGAGGGTATTGCTAAATTGTGTTAAAAAGAAGAAGAAGAAAGAAGTTAGTAGATAAGAAAACTGGAAATAGAAGCCATAGGGATTTCAGACCGATAGTTCAATTTTCCTGGGGGCTTGTACAACCTGGCTATCGAAAGAATTATTGGGGTTGCACAAGGCCGAAAAGAATGCTTAAATGCTATTCAAGTTTTTTTTGCCTCCACGACAACACCATTTATACTCGTCTTCGGTTTAATGGACATGGAAACCTTTCTCTACACGTTAGAAGAGTAGACACACATATATCATTGGAGGATCCGTGCGACTTTCAGAGGGAGCTCTAAGATAACAGATTTTTATCAATTCGTTGGAACTGATAAATTTTTGAAGTTCACTACGATTTTGAGATGTTAAAGCCATTTTTTTTTCTTTTTTAATTCCCTCTTAATGCCGTGTTGCTTAGACGCATGTACAAGTATCTAATTTTAGCGATAGATCTGAGTAAGACAATACAATAACTTTTCCCTTTTTCCTTCTACAAGCCATGAAGTTAATACAACCAACTGAAACTACATTAGTCCTCGATTTTGACGTCTGATCTTGGTATCTGACTCTGAAAATTTTCTGAATTTCAAATTGTGGGACTCTTGATATTGAAATATCAGGAAGATTCCATGTGATATGAATGGTTTCCTTTCTGTACTTGATACGGGTAGTATATACGATCTTTCCAAGCTCCATATATATGATGAGCACAGATCGAATCCATATTATAATTTGTTTTTATTGGACCATTTCCAATATATACATATACATATATTTCAATGCATTGTTAATGAAGTAACCAAGGTTGCATACGCAATGACAGTAAAATGATTGTCCGATTTATTTTGGAAGCCTGCAAGGATTGATGCATTATGAAGAAACTATTAATCATAATTGATAAACCACTATTTAATTAAGCAATAAACCAATGCATACATAGATTGGGAATTGCTCTTCAAATAGGATGAAGCAAGTCCGGTTTCCCTTTTCCCATAATATATAATATATCGTAGCTGGCTAAAAAAGAAGTGAAACATGCACATTTTATAATAAATAAAGATATTCTATTTAAAACACAAAAATAGTACTCTCTAAAATGGAAACACTTGTGTCTAAATCTACCTCACAACATAAATGAGAGCTATTGTATCTTTTACCACCATCACACCATTATAAAGGTGTATTTTGCAACAAACGCAGCATAAAGATGTATTTTGACAGCAGACAGGATACAAAGGAAAATTCAAAGACAGAGATTAAGCTTTCATTGATAAAAATAAAATCAGGTAAATTTACAAGAGCTCAACTCTATCCACACGACTCATGTGATGGAATTTGCAAGAAATAAATAAAAACGCGATGTACATCTCTCCACAGCAGTCTTAAACGTCATTCAACGACGAAGATGAAAAGAGAAGCCTTAAATGCTTCGATCATATATTGCTGAGAAGGTCATCATTGCAGCAGTTGAGGCATCTGATGAGAGAATAGAGTGTTCTTGGTAATCTGAGCTAGAAGCAGTCTCCGACTGCTTCTGAGGACCCCGTACTTTGAGGTCCATAAAATCAGAGATTAATCCTGGTTTTGTAATTTTATGTTCCTCTATGTCTATCTTGCCTCTAAGCATTTTGACAACTGTTGACATGTTTGGGCGGTGCTTTGGATTCTCTTGTGTGCATAGAAGTGCTATCTTCAGGATTCGAAAAGCCTGCTCCACATCAAAAATACCATCCAAAGATGTGTCTACAAGTCCAACTAGCTCTTTCTTCTCGTAAAGGTCCCATGTCTGCATCAAGAAATGCAATCAATTTTGCAATTCATATCTTGGACTAGCACATACCTCACACTTGTTAAAAAGATGGAAATTTGTCATGAAGGATAAAATATTTCATGACAGCATCAGCTTTTGGAAACCAACAATCCATTGAAACATAGCAAGGAGTAAAATACAAGTGACAACTGCTGCTACTTCAAATTCCAAATGAACAAGTGATAAATGGTCAAAAGGGAAGAATAATAATGCCTCTTCTAACATTAACTATCAAAAAACCTGAGCCTAGGAGAAAATACCACATGGAAAAACTGGGAATAATACAGAAGGTGGTTTTTGAATTCAACTCAGCGTAGGACAGAGGTCAGTCTATAGAAAGAACAGTCTAGAGCATTTAAACTGTTACAAAGTTCTGTGTTTATGTACTGTGCCCTTCATTACAACATATTATAGCTGGAAGCCAAAATTTGATATTTATGGCATCTCACTTTTCACCAGATTGAATTTTAAGACCCTATCTAGACAACATCGCTTCTCTGTTCACAAAGAGCATCTACCTCTCATAGCAAAATTTGATTCTCAAATATATAGAAGAGCATATTGTTTCTTTTAATCTTTGTTGTATAGATGTCATACAGTCTGACTCAGACAGGACTTCACTTCTAGTTGTTACACCACCCCATTATGATACAGATGTAAACTCACATCTATATTTACAAACTGACAACTGACAGGCTCATGAAAGAAGGATGTAGATAAGGTGGCTGAATGCCTATCAAAACAAGCTTAGGCAGTTAAGAACAAATTACTTGAATGACCAAGCGATTATGCTACAACCTCCAGAAGTTAATAGCACAAGAATGGGAGTTTACTTATGAACCATTCAAAAACTCAATGTATTATGTCTTGCCAGTGATTTTATATCACAATGTCATGTCATTCTCACTAAAAGCATGAAGAAGATCTTTCAGACCATGCAATATACCATATGGTTTTGACTACTCTTCAACTAGGAGTATAAATCAACTAGAAAAGTTTGCCCTATACATAGAAAGTCCTATCTGTCCAGCAATGAACTTGCCAAATATATGAAGAACGAGACAAACAATTGGGAACCCTTAATTGGGGGGCCACAGCAGGCTGCAAAATGACCGTTCATGAGATTATTGTCTAGTCCAATCTTCTCAAACCTAGTCATTTTCTCCCTCCCTTTCTGCCCCACTCAGCAAGAACCCTCAAAAAACTAACTAAAATAACAGAAATGAATAGCATTTATCCTTGGGTGCATGTTTATGATGTCTATAAACCGAATAACTATCTTCCTCACTTGAGAAGCCAAAAAAGAAGTGTACAGAGCTAGGAAAATCCATACCCTTTCAAGGAGATATTGTTCTTCAGTGGGTAGTTTTGTATTAGTATTGCATCTTCCGCTGACTATTTCTGCAAGGAGGACTCCATAGCTGTATATATCTGCTCTTCTTGTCAACCGGCCTCCTATTGCATACTCAGGTGCCAAATATCCTCTAAGGCACAAACGCAAACCATTATTTACATTGTACAAAATGTTCTAGGGGAAAGGCTACAGGATCTTATAGGTAAAGAGACATGCTACTAATTTTAAGATGTGAATGTATAATTAACACCTCCCGCCACACCATGGACTTGCAACAAAAAGTATCTCTATCTAGGTTATACAGGCTCACAACATCACTTTTGTCCATATAAAATGAGAAACGGGACAACTATGTTAACAGTTCAAATGTTACACGAGTTTTATACACTAAATTGGAATCATAATGATGGCACTCCTTATCCAAAGTATGAGATCGAAACTCTAAAAATCATTTTTCTCAATTGCATATGGTTCATATATCCAAGTAAAGTAGAATATAGCCAAATGTAAGGTGCAAAACTTTCTATCAAGTCAAGCATAATAATGATCTTACTCACAATGTACCAGCAACGCGTGTGCTGACATGAGTTGCATTCTCTGGAATAAGCTTAGCAAGACCAAAATCTGAAATTTTAGGTGTCAGATCCTTGTCAAGGAGTATATTGCTTGCTTTGATATCTCTATGAACAATATGTGGCTGTACTTCCTCATGGAGATAAGCCAGCCCTATTGCAATGCCGACGCAGATTCGATATCTCGTTTGCCAACTGAAGTGGATATTACAATGACCTCCTCCTGGAAACAACAAGGTTCAGGAACATTGAGGGAATAACTAATTTACTTCAGGCATATCAGTTACATGGCAAGGCATATCAAAATAGCAAAAATCCCAAAGCTATAAGAAAGTATTACCAAGAAGTGTCTGCGCTAGACTATTATTCTCTAGAAAGTTGTAAACCAAAATTCTATGATCTCCTTCTGCACAACAGCCACAAAGCTTGACTAGATTTTCATGCTCAATTTCAGAGATGACCTCTATCTCTGTCAAGAACTCTTTGATCCCCTGTCTGGAATCTGCTGATAGAACTTTTATTGCAGCAATTATACCACCTTTAAGTCGTCCCTAAGCATTCAAAACATTCTCTTCTTAACTAAAACCAGTTATGGATTAAGATAACCTAATGTAGTGCATTGCATTGTTGAAAAGGTGATCCATGGTCTCTGTGGATAGAACAATCAAGCAATACCTTATACACCGGGCCGAAACCACCCTCCCCAATTTTGTGGGTTTCACTGAAATCATTGGTGGCATTTTTCAACTCTTTGTACGTAAAAACTCTGATATTGTGGATATCTGAGATATCTGTTCAAACATTATATAAAAAGTAAATTCAGTCACCAGTGTTTGTGAATGCCTATGATATCTTTGGGCAAAAAAACGAAAAAAAAAAAAAACATGCGTAAAATATCCCTTCACATGCCTGACAATCAATTTTGGGATGTTTCTTTTAACACATACCAAAAATGCAAAATGTATATACATCAGAAGACATCATAGATAACTACAACCACATTGAAACTTTAGACACCGCTTGGTATTGTAAGTAATTAATGGTTCAGCAGATCACCTTCATCATCAAAAAAACTTTCTTTTGGTTGTGAGTGCCCCCTCCTACTGAAGAAGAAAGAAAAACAAGTCATAACTATGCGATGATGGCAAGTAATTGAGCACAGAGCTTCAAAAGAATCCGCCACCAAAACCTGCCATAAAAATAAAATAAAAAATGAATATGGAAGTGATTTCATAGAATCGATACTGCTGCCAAGTGCCACGACAATATGCATTGAGGAGGCAATGTGTTCAGATAGAATCGGTAAATTTCAATTATTATTTTAAGAATGTTAGTTTAGTGGAAAATGTTTTTCAATCCTTTTGCGATATTTCTTAGCAATCAAAGTTTCAGAGTAGACAAATTTTATTTGATTAATTTTAAGAGATTGCAGCTACCAGAAGCTATCAGCAGCTAGTAACGGTAAGAGGTGAAGGTGGCAGCCGAGCCATAAAAATTATCCATGAAAAATTAGAAAAATGATTTCCATGCTTACAATGAGGAAATCATTTTTTTCAATTTCCATTATTATTTTACCATTGTTGTTAAATACAATGGTTGCATATTACTATGATATTGTTGACGATTCTAAAGGTTTGGTTATAATAGATGTCCAAAAGACTTTGGAAAATGTTTTTGAAGAAAAAAGAGAGGTAGCTTGGAAAATCTAAGCATATCTAGCATCAGCAACATGCACGAATGTGATTGTGGGTAGGGAAGACAATGCATCAGGGTTGAAGAAGTAAATTTCTTGACTGAATCAACTTTGCAGAAGAAATGACTCAAGAAAAAAAAATATTTAGTTCAAATACTTCAACAACATATAGTTCTGCTAAAGATCATAGCTTTCAGCAATCAAAATACATCCACATGACCCAAAATAACAAACAATTCCAGTCCTAAACTTATATAAGTCAACCCAGCTTTTATTTTCCCTGTTTTACAAAATCCATATACTAATATCACATCCGAAAAAGATTCATCGGTGATGACCGGTGGGTGTAAAACTATTAGAAATGATAATCACAGAAAAACAAAAGTAAAGATTGAAACTTTACAACACCAATCGAAGAAAAACACTCAGAGCTCAGCTTAAACTACAAAAATCCCAGATAATTCATTAAAGGGTATGCATCATATGTTACGGTCAACTTAGCAAAACTGGAAATTAAAAAAAAAAAAAAAAAAGAGGAAAAAGAAATAACATATAAGAATTCAGTTACCTCAAATTACAGTAGATCGTGACAGTCTAGCAGTGACAGAAAAAAGAGAAAGGTGCGCAGGTTAAGAAGCTAAGGATAAGAAAATGTGGCTCAATGATTTAAGTGGAGAGAGAGAGAAAGAGGAGGAGGAAGAAGAAGAAGAAGAAGAAGAATGAACGCGTAATTAACGTAAACGTAGACAACTTCGTACTTTGAATTTCTCCAATTCTATGTTCCTCTGCAGCTGTTCTTACTTTTACTTTTTCTTTTTCTTTTACAAGTCAATATGTGCGTATGCAAGTTGCAACGTTGTTAGGGGAGGTCAATTTGTGTCCATCAGTCCTGATTTTATTCTGTACTAAATCTCCTCGTTTCGAAAAATATATAAATTAAATAGAGATTATAGAGGAGTAATTTTGTATATATTTCAATAGTTTCATTCGGATTATAATTATATATATATATATTCTAAGTCGTATAAGTTTTATGTTTTATTCTATATATATTAATTATAATTATTATAGTATTCGTGTGATTATATTAACGTTAAAATAGCTGTACTGATTTCTTTGCCGGCTTTTTGCTTCTCCTCTCCTCATATTTTACTTTTTCATTTCCGAGGGTTGTAAAAGTAAAACAATAATTGGCATTTCACATCTGGCCCCTACTACGTACAGACATGGGCTTCGGGCGTAATTCTATGATTGGAAATCCAGAAAATCCTGCTATTTTTCTAATTGGACATGATGCTGTCTATGGCGGCCATTGTTTGATGTTGGTATATATATATAAAGGAATGATTGTTTTTAAAATAGATATATTCATATCTATCTATCTTCTTCAACATTTATTAAGCTTTATTGCAAAGGTGATTTATTATAAAGGCTAAAGAAAATTTACAACAGTTGGCTGTAGGTGGATATAGTTTGATTTAATTGAATAAAAATGTGAAAGTCGCAGAGCGAACAACCAAATCTTAAAAAAAGAAAAAAAAATTATAGAAATTAGAAATCAACCAAATAGAGGTGAACCTATTTAAGTTAGAAGAGGGACAATTAGAATAGATTGGACAAACCTTTTTTTCATTAATATTTGTAAATCAATTACAAGTAAGGAGATAAAGATAATCGTAAGAATTATCAAGTGGGTCATTTAATATATTTTTTTATACTATTTGCTAGTTGTACATGTTAATTTGCTACTTTTATCTCCTTATACTTGTGAATTAGCTGAAATTATAATTAATTAAAGGTTGACTTAATTAAATCATATGTGAAAAAGGATTATGAATAGAAGAATGAATTATTGAACCTAAAAATAAATGAATGGAACAAGAACAATTGGTTAAACATTTAAAATAGTCTACTAAAACAAGAATAGTTGACCACACTTTAAAAGAGAGACAATCGAGGGTTATGCTTGTTTGATTGATCAAATGATAAGAAGGTTAAACAAACCCATTTAAATGTACGAAACTGATTTTTTTATTTTTGGGATAAATTATACAATAGTGATGTTTATGGTACATAAAACCTAAAATGAGTTTAATCCTTTAGGTATTCATGAACAACTACAAGCAAGAAGTAACTATTTATAAGACTTATCAAGTGGGTAATTAATACCTTGTTGGTTGTGCTTATTAATTTGTTAAACTACTTTCTTATGCTCTTGAATTTTGGGCAATGTAATTAATTAACACTGAGTATTAATAATAGTATGGGGTCAAAATTTTGGTTTTCTACTAATTTTGCTTTTATTGATGGAGGAAATATATGAACATCATATAGTTTTAACAAGATTTATTTAAAATAATAAAACAAAGAATGAAAGATACGTTATTATGTTATGTAAGATTTTCGATTGCAATTTTTTTTTTTAATTCATGATTTTATCGGTTAAAGTGAAAGTTCTAATATGAAAATTTTTTAGAAGTATTATAACATGCTACCTAGATTTGAAAAGAAGGATGGGAATTTTTTTTTTTTTTGCTTTTTATCTTGAAGTGTTCGAGGAAAGAGAAACGACTTGACTTTGGGGGTGGGCCGTGGTGAGGGGACCCGGAGACGAGGTTAAGTGCGGTCAATTCAATCGTCTTGTCGTGGCAACTAGGGTTTTGATCTTCACCGTACAGGTTTTCGAGGAGTTCCCACTCCTTGGAATATTCAACTATTTGTATCTGAAAGCTGAAATGTTTTCGAGAATCAACTAAATAATTAATAGGCAGCTTGAACATGATATAGGCCACCTTTATTTCTTTTTAATTCTTTCAGGATATATTAATATAGAAATATGTGACAAAATTCCAAGTAGACTTTACATATTGGTTGAGTAATACAAATGGAAAACAGGGCCGATTCTTCATCCAAGTGGCAGGAACAAGGTCGAGAAGGAGAAATAGATGGGTTGATCCAAGCGTGCTTAATTTTAAAAGTATTTTTTATTTATTATATATTTGTTTGGAGGGAATACTTATTTTATTCTTTTTTATTTTATATAAATATGTTATTATGATGTTTATTTTTTTAAATAATAATTATCAATGAATTGCTATTATAAATTACTATTTAATGATTTATTTATTATTTTTATTATAAATACCTTATTATCATAAGATGTATTAAGTATATAATGATTTAAAAAAATAAAAAAATGATAAGAATTTTATAATTATAACTATAATTGATAATTTATTTTTATTTATTATTTTTTATATCAGTTAAATAAAGTAATAAACATATAATAACTATTACATGTTTATTCAATTCTTATTAAATTACAATTCAATTCTCCTTTATTCCATTTGGTGAAGTAAATGAACCATCAATTTATGACATATTCAATTTTTTTCTTTTTTTCTTTTTGAAAATTGTACAAAATTTTTTAATATTATATTTTTCACAAATATTGAAATTGGTATAACTTTTTAGAAAAATAAGACTTATAACAAACTCAATGGAAGATATTTCCAAAAAATACAATATGTGCAAAACAACCATAGTCTAAAGACCTAGATCTAAATTCAAATCGTTAATTATTATTATTATTATTTGGCAATACAAATCGTTAATTATTGATTGCATTTAAATCTCGGCGATTTTAGACTCATCAAATATAACATATAGAATTGTATTGATATTTGAATATTATGAAAATATATTAGCCCATGGTCTTTATAGGGTGTTGACGTGGATATTTAGGGTCCTCGTGTCTTAATAATCATCATTCATAAGTGGCAGACGCAATCAAAATTGACCTTTTGAAGTTGAAATCATCTCATAGAGGTTTGATGACAATCTTTCAACCTCGTGTAAAACACGCCTAAATGGATCCACTTTACATAATTTCATGTTAGGTATTTAAATTTTATTTGTTAAAATAATTGATTATACGAAGTTTTAATACGCAAATTTACTATTTAAAGTTTACATATTTTTATAATTAATTATCTAAATTTTATTAATTTTTATAATTAATTATCCCATTCAAATATTATAAATGATCGTAAAAAGTTTGTAGATAATAAGTTAATATTTATAAATTTTAGACAACTAATTGTAAAAATGGATAACATTGAAATACATTTATCCTATTTTGAAAAGGATTTATCTCTCATGATGATTAGTTTAAATTAAATTTCAGTCACTATCCCTATATATCCTTGAAATATACCTCTATTTCCAAATTATTTTCAATATTTATTAGGGATGAGTGAGTATAGGGTATTCACTTGTATTCTAATAGATCGAGTAAGTTCCAGATGGGTATTAATGGTCACATGATAAGTTTTGGATATACATATTTTGAAACATGGTCTCCTATGATAGGGTATAAGTACGAAGTCTTTTTACCCTATATCTATCTTGAAATTTGTACTCTATACTTATACGATATAGGATGGTTCCAAGGCGTATCTTGAGAAATTTGTAAATTTTGCATTTGTTCCCACAAGTTTCAAGTGTGATATTAAAAAAAGTAATTTATATATGATATTATAAGTTTTTTTAGTCATAATACCTCTTTAATTTATAACAAAATCTATAAAATTTTAAAAAAGTAATTTTTTTTTTTTTTTTTACTTTCATTATTTTGAGTTAATGTGATCTTACTATTTAGCAAGTAGAGAAAAATAAAGGGAAAAGAATGGAGAAAGTACAATTGTAGAAAAAACGGTGAAGAACCAAGGAAAGAAAGAGATGAGGCATTAGGTTTAGTTATTTAAGGTTACTAATTTATGAACTTAGATTCCTTTTTTCTTTTTTATTTATACTAAAATATTTATTGGCCAACAAATATAATATTGTTATTTATTATTCATTCGTTAATGTTATTTAATATTTTTTTATAAGTATAGAGTAGAAAGACTTCGTACTTATACTCTACCTATGGCATGGTTTTCAAAATCGTGAGTCAACTAAACGATTTTACGAGTTTACAATTTTATAAAGTTTTTTATAGTCAAAATAAATGAAAAATCATTTAGTTATAAACTACTAATAAATGAGTTTAAGTATACAATTTCATAAATTTTTATTTTATCAATTTTATATGATTTTACCAATTTTATACTTTCTAATTTCAAGTAGAATTGCGAATTTAACAATTATGCCCTATAGGAATAGGTTTAGGAAAATGTGTACATGGAACCTACTTGTGGCTGTGACCTCATATATAATTTATTCGGTTGAATATGATATAAGTAGATACCCAATACAATTGGATTTCTTGTTCACCCTTACTTTTCTTGTATGATAAGATGTCTTCAGTTTAGGTTAAGAAAATATTACCAAAATGATGATTATACAAAATAATAAAAAATGCAATTCTTATTTTCAACCCTTTATATCCAAATAAATGAATCAAATCCAAATACTAAAAAAACATTTATATTAATAGTACAAAAGCATTTCGAAGATGCTTGCTCCCTCCAAACTATATATGTTGGCTTCTCTACAATTAAAATTTTTGTATACTTTACATTTAACTTTATGACACTTTATACTCTTATGTTACCATGTTATAAATAAATAATCCAATTAGAAAAAAAAAATTATGAGCAAATTGCAACTTTGAAATAGGAACCATGGGTTAGATACAAGTACACTTTTTAATTTGCAATTCTTCTAATTCAATAAAAAATTTAAAGATTCATCTTGAACCCAATACTCAAAATAAAAAATCAAACCTATATTCCACCTCCATTCTAGATGGAAACACCCAAATTGTTCTTAATCTCAAATCCATATGATAAATTATTCTAGTAGAATCACTAAACTTCATCCTTTTTAAGATTAGGATTTCTTACAAATTTTAGACTTTGATTTCTTTAGATCTAATCCTAGGTTAATTAATTAGGTTTAGGTGCTTAAAAAGATAATAACAAGATAACTGATCTTTTCTATAAATTCCCAAAATTTTAGAGCAATTAAAATAATAAGTTAATAATTTTGGTAATATTAATAGCATTTGTGATTATAAAATTATTGGATTTTAGGACATAATGTAACTAATAAAATATTAGATAGATTCGAAACCAAAATAAAGATGCAAATATAGATAAAAAAGAAAATAAAATAATGTGATAATAGTGTCCAAATATAATATAAACACTAAACAATATATTGAATTTGAAAACATTGACATTTAAGCTTAAAGTGCAATTCAGCTATAATCAAACACTAATGTTTAAAATATATCTCAAAATGAAAGAAAAAAAAAATCTATATATGTAGCTATTCTTTAATTCAACATGATCCTACATGTTAAATTTCGTCAAAGAACTCTGTTGAAAGTATCATTTAGCGTGTACATTTAGTATTGGCAAAACCAATAATAATAATGATAATAATAACAATAAAAGAGATAGGATGAAGCAAGTAACAACTAATGGCTATTGCTTAGTCCTTAATCCAAGAACTTCTACCCTTATGCATTGCTCTTCTCAAATTGACTAATTATGGAAACTTTTCCGATCAAAACCACATCCTCACATAGCTCTACAGTTGCTCAAAATTCTCAACCCACTGCGAGTCACTCTTTCCCTCCACTCTCTTTTTATTTTTTTTCCTTTTTTTCATTCTTTATCTATATAAGACTATTCCCAATGCTAAGGACTCCATCTAAAATATTAAGATACCATGTTAACATCTTAAGAAATTTTATTTCTTAAGGATTTTATTACTTTATCTCTAAAATTCTTAAATAAATATTTTTAATATTTATTTATATTATTTATAAGACCCACAATACAAACTTTAAATCAAACCAACACTAAAAATAAATAGAAAAAGTTTAAATACAGCCTTTATAGGGTCCTTAACTTTTTCAAGAAATCCCCTTTAATGCATAAAGACACCAAAAAAGGGGTCTTTAATATTAGGAGGCATGTTAAACACTTTCCATTGAGAATGCTTTAAGATTGACAAAGACTATTTTTTTTTTTTAATTTCTTCCACCCTTCTTAACCTAACAACAAGCCGAAAGCCACTCCACAATGCCTATTGCCCCAATGTTACTAAAGCTACCCTAACACCACCACTTACCAGAAAAAAGCTAGCAAAATTGCTCCCTTGAGTTGACCTTTAAGACCTAAAAAATAAAAAAAAAAACATTTTAAAGTCTAAAACATAATCTGACATGACCATTTGGAGCTACTATATCTTTCTTCTTCAACCATCACAAACCACCAATTCCATACAACTCATGATGTGGAGCTCTATTGATGGGAGTCATTAGCATGACCATTCAAACTCTTATTTGCCGAAATCTCAAAAAATACTAAATAAATCTAGTTCGAGATTGATTCTCATGAATTGTAAGACATGTATCTATCTTTCTTAAGAAAAATATTCGATTAAAAACAGCACGGAGAATTTGCATCACGATTAAAACTAAGAAAAATCTAAAAGTAGAGTAAACGTTAGTTTGAGTTGAATATTGAATCCCATAGTGACTATATGTCTTGCCTACTGTGTCCAAGTGATTTTGACACTTTCAAGTTACTTCTAGATTACTACGACCAACTAGCATGTAGCCTAAGTGAGTGGGAAAAACTATGCTATTTTTCTTGTTGGGTTAAGTTATTATGGAATGTTGCTTTGACTTTAAAATATCATATGATTCTTGAGTTTTAATCTAAAATTGAGCATGAATCTTATTGCTAGACAATTATTGTATACTTGAATATATCTAGAACATGAGTATGATGATGAATGTGATGGGAAAAGTAGATTGTGTAAGTTTCTTATTGTCATTGTTTTGCCTATGTTGTTGTTTGTCAAGGTGCCATCTAGATGAGGCATTTAGATGCCTCATTAATGGCATACAAACGACTTACTAGTTTGCTACTCCTCTTAGTTGCCATTTGGATGGCACTCATATGCCATTTGAATGAGACATCTTATTGCTAATTGAAAGTACAATTTTAAGCCCCAACCTCTTTATTGCAAATACCATGATAAAGTATTTGTAATGAAGACTTTATTGACCACACAAATTGAGTATTATTATGTCATCGATGATGTTTGCTTGTGATATGCTATGTGAACCATGCTATAATGAAATTGCTTGATTTAAGTGTTATTGTGCTCTATGAATATTGTAACTTGAGTGCCTTTGAAAAATTGATCGACCACCGTTAAACTTGACTAAACAACTATTTGAGTTTTAACTTGATATGCATTGCATCATATCTTGCATGATTGAGGACCAACACTTCTACAAGATAGCCTAGAGAGGCTTATGGGGGCTTTTTGCCATGCCATATGCAAAAGAAGCAACTTATCAGAGTGTTGTGCGTATGATGGAGTCATAGTCTATGCTATTGTTGAGGATCTTGTATGTGTTGCTCTAGGATAATGCCAATGCTATATTTTTTAATGATATGAGAATTAGTGAAGGAGTTGACTCCTTAACCATGGTTAAGGAGAGAATCATCTTATAGGTTTGAGATACCATTATATTCCAAGGAAATTAACCTTAGCGATCTTTTTAATTTGATTGCATAGGGCTTAGGCTTAAAGTATGAGTGTGTGATTAGACAAACCCTATTTCCTTAGATTTTTTTTTTGTCATGTGTTATTACCATGTATTATATAGTGACTATGAATGATAGTTACCTATGTAAGGATTTATATTATTGGAGACTTGGTTTCTTTATAGATGTAATATGAAATGTTAGTGTTTTATTATTTAAGTTTGTCTATTGATAGTACCATTTAGATGCTTCATGAATAGTTGATAGGAATTATGACACCTTGGATCAAGTCCTCTCTCCTTGAGAGTATTTATAGTTAATTATCATGACTAGAGTTCTTGACATGATATTTCCCAAGCCCTAAAATTGATTGAATAATTTTAGGGGACACCAAATGAAAATCTAAGATTCCAATTTAAGTGAAACTAGATTTCAATGTACAAAAAAAAGAAAAAAAAAAAGAAGAAGGGTGAAGCTATTCTAACCTTAAGTGATTGACCACTTTAAGGATTTGATCATCTACTTTGGAAATTTATCGACTAATTTGCTTCTTAACCCACCTAGTCGACAACTTCATCTTTCTAGTCAATTATGCCTTTCTCCTCTTCTGTTTGAATTTCATTCCGATTACCTTTCTAACCTATATGTAGGCCCTAAAATGAATTAAGAACTTCCCTAAGTCTTAAGTTAATATAAAACCAAATTCTAGACTTGAATAGATTTACAAAAGTTAATTCTAATCACTATTAATTTATAGGATCATTGGAAGAGCGAAATTGTAGATGATTAAAATATGAGCAAATAAGCATAAGTGAGCAACTATTCTACAAGTTCATTTAATGTTTATGCTTGATATGGATAATGACTTAAAAAATATCTAGCTTTTAATTGTTAATGTGTTTGTACTTGTTGTGCCTACTTTAAGCTAGTATCCAAATAGATAAGGTAGTGTTTGGTTGGCATTGGAATCCGGCACTGGACTGGACAAAATTTTTTGTCCTCTGTTTGGTTGCCATCCTTGAAGCAAGTACTGGACAAAACACGAATATGGTATTGGACTAAATCAGATATATTTGTACCATGTGTAATTCGGTACAAAAAATTCGGCATTGGACTACAACCTTATTTTTGCGAAATTCCCAATTTGCCCCTCAAAGATCTCGTGTTACTTTGTTTGGTCACTTTCCCTTCCTTTTTTGTTCTGCAATTTTTTCCTCAAGTCTCATCGCAGCTGCTTTGGAGGAGGAACAACGACAGCTCATCAGCGCCGGTCCTTCTCTGTCGCTAGTCGTGGTATCGGCTGCAAGTTCCACCATTAGGTTTGTATGCTTCCATCTCTTCTCAAATCCTTGCTTCCTTTACAATGTTCGTCGCATGCTTGTTGGATTTTGCCGTCAGGTTGTCGCTGGTCCTTCTCTGTTGCTTGTCATATGTTCCTCGCATGCTTCTTGCTTAGGGGGGGTTTAACTGGTTATTCAGGTTGCTTAAGGGATAGGGTTTAGGTTAATGGATTTTGATTTAGGGTTTAGGTTAATGTTCCTCGCAGCTGTTATAAATCTATAATCAAATGATAACCCTACAAACATGAATCCCAGAATTAGAACACAGTGTGTGAAGAAGGACATTGATGAACCAGGAGACGCATCTCAAGCATATGCCCTTGACTTTGTGGAGCAATTTGTTTCATGAAATAGTAACAAACTGTTTGTAGACAGTGATGGTGTAAAGGTGGTCAAACAGAGGGTGCCTTGCAGCTCAAGTGCAAAAGGAATTAGAAGTGTGGCTAAGCTCGTTGAATTGGGGAAATCGATTGAAAAGATAGAAGTTTTTGAGTGGTTGGATGACGCTTGTCTTGAATCTGTAGGGAAGGAAGGCAGGGAGGTCAATCAGAGAATTGTAGAAAAGCATTTCAATCATGGGGATGGAAAAGACTTAGTAGGCTTGTCTAAATCAGATGATGTAGGTAGAGAAAGAGATGAAATGTTTGATGTTGGAGTTTGCACTCAAATGGCAGCAGAAGCTATGGAAGCTTTATCACATGCATGTATCCCTAGTAATGCATGTTCTGGAGACGAACACAATATTCTTCTTGGTTCTCCAATTGATACTGAGACCTCTTCCCCTTGTAATAGGCCATGTTTGAAATCAAGAGATGGCATAGGAGAATCCAAGGAAGGAGTGCGTCCTCTGAAAAGATCTAGAGGAACCAGCAAATCACCAGTGGAATGCTGCAAGAAGCAGAAACTGGAATCTGTGCAGGCAACACCAAAGAAAGCTAAAGGTGACATAATATTATTTTGGCATTATACAATAAAGAAGCGTACAAAGAACTGAAATCCAGGTGGAAAGTCAAGTAAACAAGTTAATGAAAGAATTGTTGGAGCTATTGGATTGAATAATCTTGAGGAAAATGATACTTTTGCTGATGCCTGTGCATCACATGATCATAAAGTGTGTGGGTTAAGACAGTCGTAAGGAAAGTTTAACAAATTTATGTGCTGCTCTAGAAGCTGGGCTGCCCAGTATTGGACCTAAGCCAAGAAGTAATAATTATTTAGTGCAATATGCGAGGAGGAGAAAGAAAACTATTACCTTGGAGCAAGTTACTGGTATAAATTATAGTAAAGTGCCTTCAAATCCATCAAAACCAACCAAAAACCAAATATTAAGTCAGGAAGAGTTAACCAGTCTCGAGGCACCAAGCCACCGTTGAAAGCAAATGGTGTTGGAGACATGGAGTTACCCTAAAGGGAAAAGGATACCTCGCACTTCAGTTAAAAATCTAACTTATAGTGATTGTTTGCACACTCCGCTTAGACATACGGGTTTAAAAGGAAAAAAAAAAGACTTTAGGAAATTTGAAGTCTGGTTTGATAATTCTTGTTTTGACATTGATGGGAAGGAAAAGTTGCATTTATCTTCACCATATAATTGTCCAGAGTTGCTTAGTTCAAAAACTGATTTTGCTGGGAACTTATTGATCCCAGATAAGGCACCTGTGTCATCTCCCTTATAAGAAATCTCTAATCAAGAATCAGCAAAAACATGAATTATGGGACAGTTCCTATTGTACATGCTGTCGGTGGATGGACATTTGATAGCGTAGAGACAAATAAGCTAATAAATGCTCTAGGATACTGCTTATTGACTTACCACGAGCACAAGAAGAGTTAGAAGGGTCTTCAGAGAAGAGCAATGTCGCAGGACCTTAGTTGGGACAATGCTGCTAAGAATTATGAAGAGGTCCTTGTTGCTGCTAAGTACCAGTGGTGATTCGTCACTGTTCAAATTGACCAACTTAACAGTGTTGAGCTTGATTCTAACTTTGGATCAGGACATATCTATGCTCGAACTTACTGCCCTTGGTTTTTCTTCTTTCACTTTCCTTTCTGGGGTGCTAGTTGAAAGGAATCGGTGACAAAGCCATCTAAGGATGCTGCTTGCCAGATCTAGCTGCCTTTCTTTCTTAAATTAAATCACAAGGCAATTCACCTTTTTTTTTTTTTTAATGTTTACAAAGTTGAGGATGCGTTTCCTGCATATCTATGTCCATATTCTGCTGCACATGAATCGGTGCATATTTATAGCTAACATCTTTCTCCAGTACTTAATAAGTGGTTCATAATGCGAGACAGTGGAGGCTTCTATTACATCCCAGTACATGTCCTTGGTGGTCTAAAATCTAGTTTCAATCCAATTGAGAATTCTAATTCCTCGATTGCAGCATAGAAGAATTGAAAATATTCGAAATACTTGCGTTAGTCAAAAGCCGAATGGCCTATGCATTTTCCATATTCTATGTATAATTCCAACAGTAGCCATTATTCATAGTCCAGAGAGATCTTTTTCATTGAACGTCTTTATGTGTGTTTCAACATCACCGTTTAAGGGAAAAGAACAACAGCTCCTTACACGAGTTGTCTTATTGCCTACTCCAATTCCTATTGCCTATGCAACTTAGGGGAGGTCTAAAGGAGGTAGAGATATGACTAATGTGTAATGCTACAGTTGCAAAGGATTTAGGCACGTTGCCACTAATTGTAGTAAAAAAATTGTGCAGTTATTGTAAGAAAACATGGATAATCCTAGATTATCCAATGGGGCTACTCAATATATGCCCGGCTTCTCTTCTTTATGATACTTTATGATGCTATACGTTTTTCCTACCCTAATTGAATTTAGATTATGTAGCATATGATGTTGTCCATTATGTTTTGTATTATGAAAATGATCTTCGGATCCCCAACGTTATACTTATGGGTCTTTCCTTTGATATGTCATATAGATCATGGATCATCATAGATTTCTGATTTGTCTTCTTGGATGGAGAGTCTATATCAATATGCTTACAATGGTGACAGCTAGTTTCTATTATATAAACTTTGTTTTGAATAGGAGAGTAGAGAGGGGTGTATTGAATGAGCGAGCAATAGCTAGATATGAAACACGTCGAGAGGTGATTGATTCACTCATTAATGGGAGTGATACAAATTGTTTATGGGAGTTAAGGATGTTTAGGAATAGTTTTACACATCTTTGTGAACTCATTAGGGTACGGGGGGGAATGCATTGTAATGGAAGAGCAATGGTTGAAGAACAAGTTGCGATTTTTCTAAACATCCTTGCACAGCATACAAAAAATAGGAGTATTCAAGTCAGATTTCGTAGATCAGGTGAGATTGTCAGTAGAAATTGCCATCAAGTGTTAGCTACTGTGTTAAGGTTATAAGATATCTTACTTGCAAAACCCAACCCAGTACCAGAAGATTGCATTGACGAACGGTAGAAATGGTTTAAGGTAATACAAAAAATCTTTTCGGTACCTTTAGTTAATCAACAATGGTCATGATTACTTATATTATAATACAAATTTATTTTTGTTTCTTTGGGAACATATTAGGGTTGCCTTGGAGCATTAGATGGTACATACATTGCAATTACGACACCAGTTGTAGATAGACCTGGGTATTGAACAAGGAAAGGGCATCTTGCAACGAATGTCATGGGTGTATGTGATCGTGACATGAAATTTATCTACATATTGGCTGGCTGGGAAGGGTCTACATCAGATTCTAGAGTATTACGTGATGCAGTCATTCGATCTAATGGATTGAGAGTTGCACCTGGTAAGCATTTTAAAAAAGAAAATTGTTTTCATTTTATCTATCTAGTTGAAATTTTTCATGTAAATTTATGTGGTTACATTTCGTTGTAGGTTCATATTATCTAGTGGATGGTGGATATTCCAATGCACCAAGATTCCTTTCCCCTTTTAAAGGGAGGCGTTATCACATTCAAGAGTGGGCTACAAGTCAATGTAGGCCTCAAAATCGTGAGGAATTATTTAACTATAGACATGCAAGGGTAAGAAATGTTGTAGAGAGATGTTTTGGAATTTTGAACAAACGATGGGGTATTCTAAGGAGTCCATCATTTTATCCCATCAAAATACAATGTCGAATGATTCTAGCTTGTTGTCTATTACACAACTTCATTCGAATGTACATGCCACTTGACCCATTGGAGCATGCTGTAATTGAAGGTGATGAAGTTCCAATTGGAGAAAATGGAATTGATGCAATTGAAACAGTAGAACCTACTGAAGCATGGACTAAGATGAGGAATACCTTAGCATAAGAGATGTACGATGAATGGAGGGCCCGTCGTAGGAACTAGAATGTCACTAATTGTTGTACTTTCTTTGATTATGTATCTTGGATCAGTGTCAGTACTGATTTTTTGTTAATCTTATATTATTGAAATCATTTGGTTGTCGAATTTTTAATTTTATGTTGTAATGTAAATTGAAATATTCTATCCACCGTTTGTATGCCTGAATTACATTTTATTTGTTTGGTTTTTGCCTTACACTATGGATTCGTTTATAGTCATAGATAGTAGAGATAAAAAAACTAGACGTTCTTGGAGCCAAGTTGAGGAAGAAACATTATTGATGGTGCTGGAGGAGTTAGTCTTTGAAGGATACAAAGGAGAGAATGGCAGTTTTAAGAATGGGGCTCATGAAGAAGCTTTAAAAAGGATGAAAAGCCACATTCCAGAAATCAATCTCAATGTTAGGCAAATTGTTAACAAAATGAAGAGGTGGTCAATGAAGCTGGCAGAGGTTGTTGACATGATAAATACTAGTGGTTTTGGGTGGGATGATGTCAAAAAATGTGTTATTGTTGATAGTGATGCGGTCTTTGCTGAATACATAGAGGTAAAATCAACATTATCTTTATTTTGAAATAAGCTCATTTTTTAAACGTTAATTCTTTGTTGTTATAATAACTATTTCTATTGTTTTGTAGAAACATCCGAAGGTTGCTAATCATGCCAACAAGGAATTTAAAGAGTTTGAAAAACTTTAAGGGATATTTGGAAAGGATAGAGCAAATGGCAAAAGGGTTGAGACACCAGCAGATGTGATACAAGACTTGTAAAATGAGGGTGAGGATACTTTTGATGAAGACATGGAGTCAGAACAAGTGCTATAGTCTACTGAAGCCTCCAGCTATGCCTCACGTGATCCATCTGTGCGACCGACTCGCAAGCGTCCGATGGTAGAATATGCTGCAGAATTTATATCTACGTTTCAAAAGAGCATTAGTGATGTTAGGAGTGATTTTGCTTTACTTGCAGGAAAAATTGCTAATCCTTCTAGGAATGATATTGTTGTAGAGTTGAAAACGTTAGGATTGTCGGAAAATAAAGAGTTGGATGTTCTTATGCAAATGGCGACAAATCTACAGTATGAGAAGTTTTTTTGGAGGCTCCAAGGAGAACAACGCCTAGCATTTGTTAGGCGAATTATTGGTTGATGTAAAACATGTTTGTAGTATTTATGTAATTGAGACTTCTTTCATTGGCTTTGTATTATCGAACCTCTCTACCCTGGTTTAGTACCATGTATGGTTAAACCGGTTTTCATATTTTGTAGAAGTTGTAACCTCATGTCTCCTGCAATAGAGTTGGCAGGTTTTCTATCAGATGTAGTTGGCAGGTCATAATCATAGAAACTACTTTGACTATTGAAACGTATGACTATTATCTTATCTATGTCATTTATGCCTTGTCCTTATGAAATATAAAAGTGATTGATGTTCTAATATAATAGATTTAATTTGTGGATGGATTTTGTAATTTTCAGGTCCTTCAATGACTTGTTTAAAGTTGTTGATGGATGTGTGGATGTTTCAGTGTAAAAGTGTTTCATGTCTTCAGTGACATATTCAAAATTATAAATAACGTATTATTTCATTAAATATAACATAATTCTTTTCCCTATAATATTTAATATTATATATTAAACCTTCAAATCATTTTTTCTTATAATAATGTCAAATATATATAAATAACTATGATATAAATAAAAGGACAAAATTACCAATTTTACTATGTCCAGTCCAATACTTTGCAATTTTAAATACTGGACAGCACAAAAACCTTTTCCAGTAATTAAAAAGGGCAAAACTGTCAAATTTACTATGTTCAGTCCAGTACTTTGCAATCAAAACACTGGACAGCACAAAAATCCTTGTCTAGTATTGAACAAACCAAACGTGGTACAAAAATATTTTTTGTCCAGTCCTTCTTCTTTAGTACTGTCCAATACTCCTTGTTCTGTCCAGTATCAGTAACCAAGCGGTACCTAAGTCATGGACTATATGTTTGTCATCAATTGAAGATTGGATCATAATTGTTAAAAATTGTGATTTTACTTATATGGTTATGTGATTTTATGATTTTAGGACACTTTTTTCGAATTAACTTGGGTATAGAATCGTTTTTATATAAACTTGTGATAGAATTACAAGTTTACACATAAAATTAGTAGAATCTTACGTTTTTAACCGAGTCTACCGATTTTACCTATTAAAGTAAATTGGACTAAATATTGAAAAATGCAACTTAACTTTGATAAGATATTAATATTATTGGTTATTTAAAAAATTTGGAATTAGAATATATGAATATAATTGATAATAGTACTAATAATAATGTTGACTTTGATGATGAAGATGGTAGTGATGATGGTTATGGTGAAGATAGAGCTAACGATAGTTTTTACTTTTAATAATGAAAAGGGAGTTAACAATTTTTTTATCTTTGTATTTTATTATTATAATTTATATTGTAATATATTTCATATTGGTACTATTATTCATATTATAGTTTTCTACATTAGCATAATAAATTATGTTAATTTATTTGTACTATAAATATATAACTTTTATTATAAATTGTGACTAAAATTTATGTTGAATTTATTTGTTTCCATCTTATATTTATGTTTTTTTTAATGATTATAATAAACATATTAATATTTTTTTAAAGTTATTTCATATAGGTTACAGAAACTTACATTTTTATATTTCGAATCTAAAGACCTTTTAACAAATTTAGGTAGAATCATGAGTTTAACAATCTTGGATCGAATGGTTGATATGAAGTGATCGGTAGTTTAGACACCGAACCACCATATGATGTGGATAAGAGAGTCATCAATGTAATAGAACTATGACCGACACATGTAGAAAATTCTGGATGAATGCGTTTAAGAATTTCGGATTTTTTTTGTAATTATAATGAATTTTAAGGGATATTATAACATGCATGAGGATTATCAACTTGCTTGTATCTCGTGAGAGTGAGTTTAGCAAATTGATTCTTAAAACTAAGTTCAACTAGAAATTTATGGGATAATGATAGTATGTTCATATAAGACCTTGGACACATAATAATTTTGAAATGAATAGGAGTAATTTGTGGCATCATCCAATCATTTTGTGGTCCATCAAAGCAGAAGTTTTTTTTTTTCTTTTGAAAAAAAAAAACTTCATTTCCATTATCCATTAGGGGAATAGGAAAAGGTAGTTTAAAACCAACAGCAAACGCAACTGGGATGGCGTCTATCGATCTAAAAGCTACAACTTATCTCTGCTTTACCTTGACTAATAACCTAATTAGTATAAGCATTAACTTTTCTTGGTACCAAAGAGAAACAACACAAAGAAAACAAGTTTTTGAGGGATTGAATATTTTCAATTATCCACCTTATTTTCCAAGTACACACTCTAACATTAGAAATAGACTAAAAAACTATCTTAAAATTCGTTTTAACAACAATCTTCTCTTGACCCGTTCTTCTTGCCGAGAACAGGCCTTCCCTAACCACAACACCTTCTACTAGTACATGGTCAAAATGGGCTAGATGCCTAGCTGTAGCTTGCAAAAGAACACCATTGGCATCCTCAAATTATTCCAAAGCCCACTTCTTTAGTTGATGAATAAGCTATGTCATGTAAAAATGTATAGAATTATGGGAAGATATAAATTTACCGTACTTAAAAATAGTTCAACGCATTGAATAATCTCCCAACTTCAAAGTGAAAATCTTCTATAATTTTATTATGGTTCAAAAATATGCTATGAGAATCAAAAAACAAAGATAAATATCCTTTAAAAATTATATTGATTTATATTGAAACCTTAAAAGAAAACTTATTGGCTTATAAAAATTCAAATAATTCTCTTTTGAATAAATTCCAATTATATCCTCTTATATTTGTTTCATATGCATTAAGTTCTTTATGCTTGAAATTGATCTTCAGATCTTTAAATCTTTTTATAAAAGTGATTTAGATCTTATTTTATTATTTCACCCTTAGATAAAATAGTAAGAGATACTATAGAATAATTAAAAATGGTTAAAATTAAGCACACAATATTCATATAGGACTTTATATATATATATGTATGTATGTATGTATTAAGGAAAAGCATATTTTTAGTCTTTAATACTTACTTATTTTTTTTATTTAAGTCTTCAACATTTTCTTTTTCATTATATTTGAGTTATCAAGGTTTTCAAAATTTTACAAAAAGAGAATTTATGCTGAATCTATTAAGTTTTTTACCAATTTGTGATACGTATCAATTTCAAATTAGTTTATGACAATTAAATTAACAAAATGATGATCTTAAATATATTTATTTAAATAAATAATATTAAATATACATAATAATATAATATAATGAAAAATAAAAAAATAATAATTAAAATTAAGAAAATAGGCCGAAAAAATTTGTATGTATCCTTGCAATTTTGAAAAACTAGCTTAAGGTGGATTGGAAGCTAATACATGCTTAATATGAATAGACAATTTAACATATTTAATAAAAGTTATATTTTTATATGGTTTTAAAAATGTTAATGATTCAAATAGAATAGTAGGTAAATATTACAGACTAAAATCGTATTTTTCCCTATATCTTAATATTTAAGATTTAAGCTTAATTTTTAAAATGAGAAATTAAACCTATATAAAATAAAGATTACATTTTCAATTTGCACCATTCTTTTTTTTTTAATTTTTTTGTATCAACACACGTATAGTTAGGGGTAAGTGCAATTTGTCATTCGAACTATATATTACGGTTCGATTTTTTTCCTAAATCAAGCCTAACCATAAGGTTCAGTTTGTAATTTTTTCGAACATAAAAAACAGTTTGGTTCATGAATCGAACTATTTTTATACATATTATTAATTTTATTCTATTTATAAGTTAATAAGTTATGTAAAATTATATTTGATATAAAAAAGATTTTATTTATTATCATTTTTTCAATATTATTTATCATCTTTAATGCTCATTTGTTATATTTAAGAGGGGTTTTATTATTTTTCTTAAAGATCTATCAATAATATAAAATAAAAAAATAGTAAGTCATTTGATAAAAATCAAATAAGAAAAAAAAACCTAATATTCTCTTTTTTAATAACACATTGTATAGATTTTTATTGACATTATCTTTTTCTTTACTTTTTACGATTTTGTTTGATTTATAATTTTATTGAACCTAAAAAGAAATAATTCAGTTCGGTTCATAAATTTTTTGAATCTAAAAAGATAGTTTGAACCTAATTTACGGTTTAGATTGATTTAGTATAATTAGTTTGCAATTCAATTGATTTTTTTATCCATCCTATATAATATAACATTTGTTGTTTGGGTGATTTGTTTGGCCGGACATAAAATTTTCCCTAGATAGGTGTTTTTATCGGCTGAAATAAAGGAATATAGCCCAAACATATAGAAGAAGTAAAACGTATATATATATATATTTATATTTAGATAAATTTAGGGGTAACAGAATGGGACACGTCTCACCCTTGTTGTTGCTCATCATTTTGACCAAACTAATGGATATACATATAAATAACAACACGACATGTTTGAGATTTGAAGGAAGCATGGAAGGAAGAATGTCAGTTGGCAGAGCTGCTGGGAAGATTGCTGTATTGGGTAGTGGAAGTGAGTTTCATTTTCACTTCTTTAATTTAAATCTATTCTAGCTTTGATACCATTAACGGGTATTTACATGCCCAAATTTATGTACTGGATACGCTATGAAATGAAACAGTATCAGGAGCTGTCTGTGCATCCACACTTGCTAGGAATGGAATTTCTGTTACTGTTTTCGAGTCTGCCAGGGGACCTGGCGGTCGCATGTCACAAAGAAGGTGCCCATTTTCTCACTCTCTCTCTCTGAGACACACAAAGAGAACTCACATGCACAAATGTGCCTTGCTGTTGATATTTGGGAATTATTAGGTCGACTAGGTTTGTGTTTTATGCTTTTTGGTGTTATTGGTTATTCTAGTTTATGAGCTAATTACTCCTGGGTTGAATTTATCATCATGATCGACTGATTCAAAAGCGCAAGCTTGTAGGTCAATGTTGTGATTTTCATGTATATCATTGACTGTTTCCTCATTTGTGAGTAGAGACTTCGATGAAAGCGCGTACCACTTAATTAATAGGGATTAGAGACTGCTGGGATTTAAATTCAGGATATACTGTTCTGAAAATATGTGGAATTTAGCTTCAAAATAACTGTTTTAATGTGGGCTGTTTATAACCATTGTAACAAATTGAATGGTTGAATGGTTACAACACTTGCAACACATAGTTTCCAAAACGAGGACAAAATTTTGGAGTTTCGCTATGTGAAAAGGGTTAAGAGTGTGCTTGTTTCCTGTAAAACTTTTCTATTCCTATTCACTGTTTGCTTTTACACAGTTTTTATATTATTTTATTGTTGAATACTGTGGGGCAGTGTTATTGGTAGCTAGTGGTCGAAGAGGGTGGGAGGAAGTAGCGACAGTTGGTGTTTGGTGATAAATGATGTCCGTGTGAAAAGTGGTGAAGAATTCCACGACTGGTTTCCATTTTCTGAGTAAGAGATTGATTTAGTTAATCATGAAATGAGTTTTCATCAACTAATGTATTTTATGTGGTTCAATTTTTGAGGTCATTTTTCATGAAAGAAATTGCAGCCTAAAATAGTTGCTTGTAAGTGTTATTCTTTTTGGGTAATTTTGTAAGTGTTATTCTTGACAAATAGACACAATAAAATTTGGAATTCAAGTGCTTGTTGGGAAATATTTTTCCCTCAACTGGAGATTGAGTTGCCATTTTTCAAATTTTTTATGATTAAAGTTCTATGTTGTTTTTCTTATATGTTATGTGGTTAAAAAATTTAAATAGGGAAACCACTGGCGAAGGAAAGGAGCTCTTGTTTGACCATGGTGCTCCTTTCTTCACAATAAGCAGCAATACTGATGCATTGCGTCTTATACATGAATGGGAATCTAGAGGCCTTATTGCCAAGTGGAAAGAAAAGTTTGGATTATTTGATTGTGCCACTAAGAAATTTACAAATGCATATCAGGTTGGGTTTATTTCCATTAGTATCACCATCTTTATCCAAAAATTGGGTATTCCATCATTAAACATACAAAGCTTCTGAATTATCTAAGATTATCGGTTTTAGTGTGCACCCAATTGATCTAAAAATCTAAGCTTATATAAATATGGTGTGGTTTAACTATTGTTATCTTAACACTCTCCCTCATTTTGGGTTGAAACTTTGATCGGAGCATATTGAATGGACCACTTAGTTGAATGGGTTGAAATGACTGCACTAATATTCAAATTCATTACCTTTTGGCTCTGATACCAGGATTTTACATTGCAACTAAAGGATCTAAAAGTTTCAAACTTGTAGATATTGCAGAGTTTTTAATAACTATATCTTATAAAGACGGTGCAAACTCATGTTGAGTGCTAATTAGTAGAGATTACATACAACTGTGAAATCATTTTTCATGCATGTACTGATTATTGTAATAAAATTTGTCAGGAAGAAGAAAATAAAAGATATGTGGGTGTGCCTGGTATGAATTCCGTTTGTAGGTCACTATGTCAAGAGCCTGGTATATTGCCAATACTTTTTTCTTTCATCACATTACTATGGATTTTATATTGCTCATGTTTACCTCTACTTTATGAAGGTGTGGAAAGCAGGTTTGGGCTAGGGATTGGGAGGCTTAACTGGTTAGAAGAAGAGAAGTTGTGGAGGCTGATGGGACAGGACGGACAGAATCTTGGCCACTTTGAGGGTGTCATTGCATCAGATAAAAATCTAGTTTCCTCTAGGTTTACAAGTGTAACTGGACGACCTCCACCTTTAGGTATTGTGATTCCTATTCTCCTGTTTTTGATGACATTGACAGTTCGATAGGGCCAGTACTTCTAGGCGCTTACGGTGAGAGTGGCCTTCTTGTCCATTGACTGGACTGAGTCAAGACTATGGCTAGTAGTTCACGATATCGCATACCACATTCCTTGCTAAATCAATTCTCAAATTATGAAATCCTTTCTCCCCCACTTTACATCTCAGAACACTTTATTATCATAGAAAGAAAAATGTTTTCACATCTTAATCTGAAATGGCATATCTCAGAACACATTATTATCATAGAAAGAAAGGTGTTTTCACATCTTAATCTGAAATGGTTGGAAAGAGGAAAGTTTCCTTTTATTAGGGTATTCATAGGAGAAGCATGTCCTTAAGTATCGTTGCAAGCATAGTTGTTGTCAAACGGATTAATAAAGCTGGTTCTTAAAGGTGCTTAAAAGCCCTTGTGTGTCATCGGAAGCATGAAAAAAACTGCTTGCTGTATTACCACATATATTTAGAAAGCATTTGGCTTCTGGCAGATAATCTTACATTGAGTTGTAAGTCACTAAACATCTATTAGTCATTCAAATATAACCAGCTGTTATGAGGTCCTTTTAGCTTTTGGCTATATGTGCTGGTACATCTAAAATACCGAAATTTTACCTTTTGCTGACTAGAATAGATACCTTTTTAAATGATTTGATCTACCTCTACCGGGGCAGTAACAAAGATGTCTCATATACTTATGTATGTATCAAGAAAGCCAGACTGTATAGCATATGCCCATGCATGCATTACATATTTCCAGCCAGAACCATGATGCAAATTATTCCCACTATCTTCTATAGCAAGTCTTGACTTCTTCAGTGGAATAGCCATTTCAATTTATTGGCTATAACAATAGTACATTGTGGTGGTGGTGATGCCATTTGCGCAAAATGCTGTTGTACAAAAAATTCATTTGCCTCTACTTTGTACAGATATAATTTTGACACCAGGCCTGTCAAGAGCACAAGATATACCTGTCAGCCCTCGATTTGCTCTCATGCTAGCATTTGTGGAGCCACTATCTTCGGTGAGTTTTCATATATGAAAGTAGCTGTAGGATAATGATATGCTACAATTATTCTTGTTGTCATGCATATGTGTGTTTCCACTTGGACGGGTTTTATCTTTAGTATTCTGCTGCCTTTAAATATTTGGTTTAACATCACACATATAGTCCCCATAAGGCATAAATGGGTTGGCCTTGTTCCCTGATGAAGTTTATTGCAGATTCCTGTCAAGGGTTTCACCTTCATGAACTCAAAAATATTAAGCTGGGCTCATTGTGATAGCTCTAAACCAGGGCGGTCAACTGATAGGTTTCTTTCTTATCCTTGCTAAAAAATAAGGGATAATTGCAAATACACTCCTAAATAATTAGTTATAGGTGGCAGACCTTAAACTTTCAAAAGGTGTCTTTATCTCTTTTTAACTTAAAAAATATGCATTTACCTTGTAAACTGTCAGTAAAGTACTCAAAATTTTATTAAATGATTAGAGAGATAAGTGCATATTTTTTAAAGTTTTAGGGAGATGAAGGCATATTTTGGGGATTTAAGAATCTATATGCACCCATTTGATAGTTTTAGGAGTATATTTGCAATTTGCCCAAAAAACATACCAAATTGTTCAGGATTTTGACTTACCAATTATGTTTGTATTCCTCAGTGAGAGATGGGTGCTGCATTCCACTATGGACTATGCAGGGGCAATAATTTCTCAAGCTGGACTCAAGAAGCCATCGGATGAACTACTGAAGAAAGTAGCAGAAGAAATGTTGCAGGAATTTCGCAGCACTGGGCTGGATATACCTCAACCTTTCTTTCAGAAGGCTCATAGGTGGTGAGTACTGTTCTGTATTGCTCAAATGCAGTATCTAATCCTTTTGTTGTTCTTTAGATTTCAGGCTTTAGTTTTGGCTAATATGTTTGATCAAAAGAAGGGTATGATATTTAATGAAGTAAATTTCCATTTAGTGATAAGGGAAACATAACAGTAAAAAGGTTTTGAAAGTGAACTAGATTTAGCTTTGTATAGGAAGGTTTTTCTGTAATCCATTGGTTAAATGAGATTAGGCTTCAACCATTCATTCCCATCATGTTTAACTAAATTTTATTGAACAAATTCACAATCAGGTCAGCACTCAGTAAGTTACTGAACGTTTTATTCTTGTAAATTCAGACTTTATGCTAGGAAACTGTACTTTAATCTTGATAGAACTGCTGATGGTTTCATGTTTTTTTAATTAAGTATAGATTATGCCCTGCAGATCAGTTCACTCATAATTGCACTTACTAAGACAAAAATACAAACTAGATTTTGGCATCTATTGCATCTAGTTTGCTCTTTAGAGTTAGAAAGTACATATTCTTGTGCCCTTGCCTTGGAAAAACCATGTGTCTAAGACATTCTCGGACAATTCTAATATAGACAAGGATTATAGAAGAATTTCTTGACATTCTCTCTGTCCTTTTGTAGGGGAAGTGCTTTTCCTATGGCAAGTGTGGCTAAAGAAGAGAAATGCCTGTGGGACAAAGAGAAGAGGCTGATTGTATGTGGAGATTTCTGTGTTAGCCCGAATGTAGAAGGTGCAATAATCAGTGGCATTGCGGCAACATCGAAGCTTATGGAGATTCTAAATTTTTTATAGTGGTGTTGTCATCTGATTTGTGGGTTGACTGCTGTAGATTTGGTGGTGATCCTACCTTGGCTTGGAAGAAGCTTGGTGACCACAGCAGCATCAGAATGATTTCCCTGGTACCTCTAATAAAAGAATGTTCCTACTGCATCTCAAACGTAAGAAGTCTAGAACTTTTCCGTATCTATTTCTTTTAAAGTGAACTCCACGCAAAACCTGTGAATTGAATGGGCAGAGAGAATGTTAAGAAAACATGAATGGGAATTGGGTTTTGCTGAAGCTAAAGCAGAGAAAATTTTTCCAAAACTAGCTATATATATGCTAGACAATGTAGATTAGAAATCGTTGCAGAAATCTTACCTCAACATGACTAGTGAAGTCTTGCTGCGTGTTCTACAGAATGCTAGCTAGTATTGCATGCGCTGCATTCTCTCTTGGGTGTTTGCTTCACACTATGGAAAAGCGAACAGCAACTACTACCGGCTCCTTGACAGGCGTTCAGCAGCTACTGGAATGAAATGAGAGGGGAATAGAGCAAGTATTCCATGAAATGCCTATATTTCTAGATAAAAATGTACCAATTGGAATTGATGGGGGAGTAATGACAATTCTTGTACTCCAACGTTCAGCCCAAACAAGGATCAAGTAAACATCTAGCAACATCAAACATCATAAGAAATGGAAGAACTGTGAACCACACATGAATTTATTGCTATTATTACAAAATTATTCATCTGACCAATGCCTCGTACTGATCTAGTGCATGACATGATGCACCCAAAAAAGCACAATTTTATTTCCTTGGCCATCTTAAAGAACTTGAATTCAAGAATGTTGGATTACGAGGATCCTATTATGGCCATGTATTTTTCCAAGCTATACTCATCTTGCAAAGAGAGTAGGGACATAGCGTTCTAATCTAGGAGAACAATGGATCTTATCTCGTTCCATCACTATATGATTGGAGTTATATCCATTAATAGCCTGCAATATGATTATGTCTGATGGTATCAAAATAAAAGTCCCCACACAATAATATAGCAAGATTTCAGGTCATAAAACTACTTACATTCATTTCTATCTACGAGGAGATTTTACGTGTGGTATCGATTGAAGCGAGTTTGATCTACTCCAAGTTACTAAATTAGACTGAAGATGCCTATATGAAACATAAGTATTTATTGCTCGGCCATTGTGATCGACCCTAGTTACTTCATATATTGAAATAATTATTCAAGCATTTTTTAAATATTGTTATGATCAAGATGAGATTGCAAACTATTAGAATATCATACTTTTAATTATTCTCTCCAATGTTTACTCTAGGCATCTTATAGTTATTCAATGTAGAGTATGGACTGTCATAAATTAAATATGAGAAGGAAAACCATATCAATAGCAATAAATAATAAACACATCCCTTTATAAACAGTATATCATTCTTAGACCACAAATGAAGGGCAAAAAACATTTTTTTTTTCTTTCTTTATATTAAAATTGTTTACAAGAATATTTAGGAAGTATAGATTCCAAAAAAAAGAAAAAGAAAATAGGACAAGTAATTTACTAACATGGTTGGTTGATACTGGGAAATCCCCTTCCAAAGAATCAAGTAGGAGTGAGCTCATCTATGATGAATAAGATAGGGATGCTTACTATATAAGTATAGATTCTAAAAAATTGAAACTAAAACTCATCCTATAGCTTATTCGAACCATTATGGACTTTATACTATCTAAAATTTACATGTTCCATTTTATTTATCTAACTCTAAAGTGGTCCCATGAGCTCCTATTTGGCATATGCGGACTTTAATTTATTTCTAGGAACATTATTTTTATTTTAGTCATTTAATTTAATTGTTATTTTCATTATTATGCATATCCTAGTTTTTAAAGATATTATTTGAAATGTTATTTTCTTTCTCCTCTTTTTGTCTTCTAGTCTGCTTAGGTTTATTTCATGAGCTTTATAGTAGGTATATTGTGTAATCAGTTACGATTATAAAATGGATTATTGACTTTTAGTTTTGTAAATGTTTGTGGTTGTTATCAATTGAATAAGATGAATTTTTTCTTGATTCATGTACGACGGGAGTATTGCCTTTTGTTTTTTTATTGATTGAATTCCTATAAGTTTATGATGGATTGTGGCGAACTTTGTCAATTGAATCCATAAATTATATTAGAAATCTTTTTTTAAAACTCATGAGAGTTTATAAGTCATACCCAATATCAATCTATGACTTAATTGCAAACCAGTTTGATTTCATTGTTTGACATGTGCTTTGAGTTTTCTTTTCCCCACTAAAGCCTTTTGATGATTAAAATATAATTTATAGATCTATTGTAATAATAATGAAATAAGAATAACTTTCTAAGGGTTAAAAGACTTGTAGAGACTAATCCCGAAAACAACTCTCCGTTTTTGTTGGCGTAAGTCCTTCCTTGGAAAATGTTAGGATTTTTCCTTTAATGGAAAATGTTTTGCCTTATATGGGAAAATAGTTTTTTTTTTTTCTTAAAAAGCTATTTTTCAGTCTAACAAACAAAAGAAAATAAAGAAACCATTTTCCATGAAACTAAAAGACCATAGGTTTCATAAATATGCAATACGTGGCTCATCCCATAATTATTACAATGCATAAGTCAAATTGCATATTGATTCTGCAAATGAAATTGCAATTACAATATGCTAGTATTATTTATTTTGCAAACTCCAAATTGCATATATATTGATTCTGCAAATGAAATTGCAGCTACAATATGCAGTATTATTTATTTTGCAAGCTCTTTCACAAAGGAAAGGGAATATACTTCATTGGGCTAAGACTCATGATCAGAGTGGAATCGGTTCAATTAATAGACTCTTCACATAATCCTTCATCTTTGTTTCAGAATTGGAGTAGCGATCATCAGCTGTGTAGGTGATGCTAATTACGCATGATTGATTGAGAATTCGGTTAAGAATTGCCATGGGGAATGCAGTTAGACGGAGACGCCCTTCATTTATGTCCTACCATGCATTAGCAACCCATCTCCGCAACTCATTTTCGGCTTCTTTTTCTGTCACCTTGTATTGATTCATAAAACAATCCACAGGTGTTGCTACATGCTTTCTTTGCTTCTCACGTTGTGAAAGGCAATAAGTATTATCAATAGTAGAAATGATCACGAGTTTTGTTTTGTTTTTTTTTTTTTTCTTTTTCCAAAATCGTAATGTTCATCAAATGCATTCTATGTTTTTGCTCTAGAGATAACTTTAACAAGTGATTATGCTATTACTTATCATCTACATGTTGAAGAATCAAGTGGCAAACTACAATTTGATTAAGAATTTAAGATATAAATGTTTGTAACATATAGGATATAGTCCATGAATTAAAAGAAAAAGAAATATTTACACTTGTGCTATCTTATGCCCATGAGTGTTTGTATTATACATTAATGCTCTAGTAAATGGAAATAATAGTTTGAAGCACTTAAGCATTTTTTTGTGTTCGACTTAGTTGTAAACTTTTTAAAACATTCCTTTTGATCCCAAGCCTTTTGCAAGCAACCTTCAATAATAGAGTGTTTGTTAAGCTTTTTTGTTACAAACTTTAAATTTAATTGATTTTGTGTGTGTGTGTGTGTTTTTTTTTTTGGGCATTCCATTTGTACAAATTGGTTTGACTTAGTTATTTGCATTTAAAAAAAAAAATAATAACTTCGAGTTTATTCATAGAAGTAATTACACTTATCCTTAAAATTTACTCATTAACTTAAATAATATTTATTGATCTTATGGTAGTAACCTCTGTCTCTTATCTTATATGTATTCCGACTCTACCATAGCCATAGTAATAGATAGAATAAGAGGATAATGAAGGAAGGAAAGAAATGCAAGAATATACAATACTTGTCGAGTGATAATGTCATCTGTTAGCCTTATTATAATTGTTGAGGCTTTTTGGCATTTTAGGGTTTGTGGACGTCCACTCGAATGCATCTTGAGTTACGATGTCTCCCATTCCAAGTAAAGATGTAATTGCTACCATTTCATATGCAAAGGTCAATAATGCAATGGGCATGTAGACCTCCATTGTGGGTATTTGATTTAACAGTTTGGCTTCATTAATGTAATCTCTAACCACATCCTTCATCTAGAAAGCCAGGCCAAGCATCTATTTTGGTTATTCTCCTTAATTGAGTAATAAATTGCTTAGAGAGACAATAAGAAAAAAAGAAAAAAGTTAAGAAATCATAAGGCTTAGTTAATATATACTTTATTCTTATGGTCTAACCTTGGTTCGACCTTTTTACACTTGATCCTTAACAGTGTTTAGTTAAAGCTTGATCTAGATTAAGACATTAAAAGGGACATTAGAACGTTTTAAAGTAGTGGGATAACATTCAATTGAATATAAACTTAGGAAATAAATAGTTGAACTCTTCAACATATCTTATGACACCTTCTCTATCACTTATGTATTCATGATTTCTTATAGAGCTTAAATCGATCATGTTAATTCCATAGTTATTATAAATAGGTTCTACATAAATTTTATTAAATGCTACTCCGGCCCTTCTAAAATTTATTAAAATCTTTTCAAATTTGTTTAGGTTTTATGAGTTATTTTCATCCCCTTTCAAATGGTATTAGGTGCTCTTTCAAAAAACCCTCTTGTAAGAAAAAAATGACTTCGAATATTGAAAATAATCCTGTTGTTTATTGATATATTTACTATATTTTAAGTTAGAGATTTTGCAACAAGTTTATATGTAGTTGTAACATGCCAAAGATGGAGATCAAGTTGGATTGTTACAATAGGACTATTAGAACCAAAACCAGTTGACCAATCTATATCAAAGACTTACAGCTTATATTGCGTAATGGGTTCAATATGATCCTCCTTGTTGAGATAATTTTTTTTTCAAATTCACCATACAAATCCAAAAGTGCTTTGTAGCACCATTGCATGTATTTTGGAAGGTCAAACGTACTTTGAATGCACCACCTACAAATTGATACAAAATAATTAGATGAATGTGTTAGAGGAATGCAGTACTAATTAATAAGCATTTAAATGGTGCATCATGGAGGAATTGAAAAACTTAATCTTTCAACCGCATTAGTAAACATTTCTAGCTCTTCCATTGTGCCATACACATCATATATGCCATCAATATTTGAAGTTAAAGCTAGCACTAGTGTGAGCATTTTCCTTGCCAAGGAATATTCTAGCTCGAAATATACTCCCAATATCCAAAAATAACATTCCACAACTTAATCTCTTGCAAATGGTAGCTTTGTTTCAAAGTTTAATTCTTTCCATCACCTAAAAAATATTTTCAAATATTTAGGATCAATTGCATTTCGTTCCTACATTTAGAAATAGCTTCACAATGGTAAAATTTATTGCCTTGTGGTCTCATTGATTTCCTTTTGGCGTTGCTTTTAGAGTAGGTTGAAATCTAATTTTGCCAATGTTAGAATTTCCTCATGACAAGTGTTACTTTCATAGGCCGTCATGTATTGTATTGCCCTTAACCTTGTCAATCCGTGTCGTAAACTTAGGTCTAGGGCATATTGCACTTGCTTTGCAATATGAGGATTTAATTATGATCTCATGGAGGTAAGATGAGTGGTAGTGAAATAAAGTGCCTACTCTAAGATATCTTCTCCATGAATTCTAAGATGGCTGGCCTCATATAAGCTTAACATTCCTTCGATATCAGAAATAGGTTAAAAATATTTTGTTAGCCAGGTGAAGATTGTGCTTTGCTATCTTCTAAAATCATAGAATTTCTTGTTAAGAACTCCTCATCTGTAATGTATTATGTAGGTAAATGATCTAAAATTTAGGAATTAGAATCCATTCTATCATCCTTTTAGAACCACCTTAAATATGTACTCGTACGATTTACAAGTATTAGGATTCTTGTAGAATCTATGATTTTTTAACTTTATTTTTAAATAAAAATATTATTAGACACTCAATTTGATATTTAATAATCATTACTCTTAAAGCTAACTTACAAAAAAATGCAAATATAATTAATTTTAAATAAACCCAAAATAATAAAATTTATTTTATTTATTTATGAACATTTTATGGATCATGTGCCCCACTTATATTAGAAAATCACTAGGTATCTAGAACCTATAGTATGGATTGTACAAATTCTAAGCACTCTTAGGAGTTGGTATATGGTCGTACTTCGATATCCTATCTTGTGAGGATAAATTTTAAAGAAGTTTGGAATTGAGACTTATCTTGAGACATTTAATTAGCCATCTCAAAACTTATTAAACCACATAGAATCCTATATGCTCTAAGGTTCAATGAGTTCCTATGTTGAGACGCAATCTTGTGTTTGTCCTTGCATGCTAGTGTGAACCATTCTATGTAAGGGACCATGATAATATCAACTTAATACTAGTTAAAAGAATAAAAAACTTGGAATCTAATTGGATTAAGTCTTTTACATAGTAGTTTGAGAAGTAATATGAGGAGTTTTATCATTGCCACATGAAATTCTATAGCCTTGTTGTTGAAGCAATCGAAATAGTAGTGAATAGTGAACGAGTCCTCAGTTTCATTGATGATTCCACCTCCATATTCAAAGTAAATCTTTTGAATTTGTTCCAATGCTTCTTCAATTTCACTTTCAAATTTTTATGCAATCCCTAATCTCCAGATTTGATTGATTACTTTCAATATCTGTGCGGGGTTTTGTTCGTTAATGACCAACATTTTCTTCACCTTTGACACTAGCTCTGTTAATTTTTCCTTATTTGCTGTGTTGTTTGCATCATGAGGAAAAAGGATATGAAATTTAGTAGACAATCTTTGTTTTCCTCGCAAAGAAATGTGATACAAATGACACAAAATTATGCCATTACGACACATTGTGATTGTTTTGCAAGTTATAGGATGAAGATAACGTAACTTATCTCATTTATTATCATATTTTGTTATATATATATATTCTTATTTATGGAATGTTTCGCATATCTCCACTTATTCCATTCAAAATCCATCCCTTATTTTGGCTTGCCTTATATTGAAGAATATACAAAATAGTGAATACTATTTTGATTTCTCTAGGTAGATGATAAATTATCATACATAAAAAATACTTAAAAGATAAAAGTATATAAATAAAAAGTATATAAATAAAGTTTATAATATGTTCGGCAGAATATATTTAAGGAAATAACCCCAAACATTGAGATGATAATTTGCATATCGGCGAATGATTGATCCATCTTGAGTGGATATTGGAGCCATCGTTACTACAATTGAGTTCTGAAGAAAAATCTTATTAGTATTTAATGATATCACTGCATGAATGCACTTGCGTTTAAGTGGAATAGGTGATGCTACTTATATAGTAGAGCACCCTCGTATAGCTTGTCATTAAAATATAATAAAATATTTAAATAAATTCTAGCCGTCGGAGAGATATTCAGCAGTAACTTCGCGTCTTTATCTGACTGTACCAAATTTCAAGCACGTGAAATCTACCACTTCAATTTTCTAGGGCAGGTAAGACTGTAAGGTAAAATGGGAATTTGTGGACACAGATTTCACCTGGTGGCTTTGGACGGATAATATAGGGGGAATACTCTTAAATATAATATTTTTTTAATTTTTTTATAAATATTATATCTGAAATAATTATTTATAAAATATGTTTCAAATGTGTGGATGTGATTCGTGTCTTTAGTGTAAACAAAATTTTAAAATTGATCTGCGCCATCAAGCAAAATGCTTGATAGTGCAGTCTACCACCAAGTAATCCCACCATTTTTTTTAATTTTAACATCAACTATCAATATAAAAAGCTACTCACGGAACAATAGTAGAGAAAAAAAAAATATAAATATAGAAATAGAAAAAATTTACTGTAATTTTCCATATCTTTAAACTTGATCTTTTTTTTTTCCCTCTCGTTCACAACAATAAGAAGAAGTGTTTGTGTAGAGCAAAGGGGGATTTGAACTAATATACCGAGATCTAAGCATTTCCTCAACAATTAATTGATTGTGGTATTTTTTTAAGAAAAAGTTGATTTTTTTATTGTGTTTGACGTTATTATTTGAGAAAAATATTGTTGTAATGTTATATTTTTTAGAAAATATTACTTCTTATTGTTAGTTTGTAGTGTGTTAGATATGTTTTATATAAATTCTGTAATACATAACATGTGATATTATTTTTTTGTGTTAGTATGAGAATATTTTGTTATGAAGAAAATTTTAATATTATTTGTAAATATTGAATTGAAAATATTATCTATGATGTTATAAAAAAAATATTGCGATGGAAATTCGTAATATCTAGTATGCGAAATAATTTTTATAGTGTTGTTAATTAAATTTGCAAATTTTTGTTTAGAAATAATGGAAAAAAAATTAAAATTAAAAATGATATAATTTTTTTTAATTTTTTGTGCAAATTTTTACAATGTTGTTATTGGAAATTTCAATTTTTTTTTAAAGCTCATAATTTATCTATACTATAGATAGGAAAATAATGGTTGATTATGTGAAATTGATGATTTATGCATTTGGAAATATTATGGCTAGTAACTAGGACCTGTAACAACATAAAAATTTAGGAAAATTATATTAAAATAAGTGAAATAACAACTACTTCCAAGCTAGGGTAATATGGACATCATTTTCATAGTTCTAAAATTTTGATAAAATAGTAATAGTAGGGATAATAGTGACAAATAAAGATAAATATATATCTATATATATGCATATGTAAATTAATAATAAATATGAAAACAAACTAAAATAGAGTAAAGTAAAACATATGCTTTATTAAAAAACAAAGAAATAAAAAGCAGTCGCTCCTTGTCCTTTTCCATTTTCCCTTCCTTCCTATGTGGGCCGTGTCACGAGCGACAAGCGTCAATAGATTAGTCGGCCACCATTACATCAGCCACTCTCGGTCACATCGCTTGTCCCTATTGTCTCCTCGGTCACTCGCTTCTTCTTTCCTTCCTTCCTTCTTCTTATTACCGTCACATCGTCCTCCCTCGTCATCCCCTAATCACGACTACTGCTTCTTCACTTTCCTCCCCCTTCGTCCCTTCCTCTTTTCCCATCTCTCTTCTTCTTCCTTCCCTTTTCTTCTCCTGGCCTTTCCTTTTTTATTCTTCCCTTATCCTTTCCCTTCTTCTTTCTTCTTTTTTCTTTCTTCTTCTTGTTATTAGTCCCCTCTTTACAGCAACACCGTGTAATCCTCTAATGCCGGCCACCGTTGTCACGCCCCAAAGGGAGCCTAGAAGTTTCCACTAAAAATTATCATGGCACGTGTGCACCCGTTACATGATAATCATCTTATAAACCAGATATCATAAGACTTTAAATAATTAATTACATTTACGACTAATCATATTACATATAATTATATAATAAAATATAACTATAGATTCCGTATCCCATGGTCAACCATGATTGCAGAGAGTCGGTATCTCTTACCAACCAGTAAAATGGAATAAAATCCTAAGTTTCACAAATTCAAATTTTACATTAGGGTCTTAAAATAACATTTCATCTAAATAATCTATCTTTTGCAATTCTTACTTTATCGTTCTTAGCTTCTAAAAACTCTTGACTCTTCACATTGTATCCCATCCTAAGCTTTTATAATTTTACCTACAAAATAGTCTATGAAGGGGTGAGCATACTACAACTCAGTGAATTAGAGTGAATTACTTTCAATGCTACACACGCATAAGTAATTTCAAATCGAGTTATCAAATTATATGCTATGCATGAACAACCATATGAATACAACATCTTAAGTAGTCTTCTAGTAACTGACATGAAGTCTAGGGTTTACGCCCCCCCATGACCTTGGGTTAGGGATTCCGAAGCCACCATCAGTGCCTAAGTCTCATTACCTGGTTTATTTATCTTATCACTTTGATAATTATAATATTTTTACTTGAATAGTGAACGCTCCCATGTCTTTGCATTAGTCGGAGCAACACTCCTGTGTCTTTGCACAGTTGAAGCAACACCCTTAAGGACCAACCGGACTCAGAACCATCAAGGTGCGACAATCCCCTAATCACTTAGTTCGCACTTGGCGGAACATTAATCCTTTGATTACTTTTGACGAGCCTTGTAGTAGTGATGGCCTTCAATCGTATGCAGTGTCTTGTGTAAATGCATGTCAAATTTTAGTCGAGTCCACTTCTTTAATTAATTGGTTTGGGGTGATCAAACAATATATAGTCACAAACCAACCCACATTCAAGGTAATAAGTAACTATCAGCATTTAAGGAATACAATTCCAATGATAAACATTAGGAGCCCAATCAATCCCACAAGCAACACAATTACACCTTACATCCACACTCATCACGACAAGAGATATCAACCATTACATGTCACAGATGTGATTGGGAAGATTAAACTAACCAAATAAAAGTCAGTCAAGCCCGACATAAATCATGATTGAATAAATTTTAAAACGAGTCATCGTATGAAAACAATCAATAAGAGTGTAATATAGCTCAATCTCATTTACCGTTAAATTAACCCTTTGGGTTTGAGCTGCAGTCCACATTTCTTGACACGTCTATGCCATTTCACTTAAATGCTAAATCAATAACTCGGGATTGATTTACGATTATCATTTCGTGATACCTCTGTGTCACTTCACCTCTTAAGGGCTTAGTTTTGTGCATTCAAAAGTCACTTAGGGCAGCCACATATGTATATATCCCTTCCAAATCCTCAAATACCTACGTGTACAATATATATATATATATATATATAGATTTATAAATGTATTTTAATTGACGGATAAATTTGTTAAATATTTTTCCTTGTATACTTAAGAAATGTAAAAGGATAAAATGATTGCATTGAAAATAAGACTTTCGTTTATGATTGTATAATTATAGGTGTGAATGTAACCTATATAGATATAGTAGGAAAATCACTTGTCCAAGCATATATATATATATTTCAGAGTTAGATTCTTATACGTCTACATAATGATACCTAATTTGTCCCGTATGTCTATGCGTAAATGCCTATTATACATATATACATAGAAAAAGTTAAGTTTACATGTACTACTTCATTTTAAGAAACCTAAGTTAAATTTGGATATTACATTCATAAGGTTAGCATTAGCAAACTAGGGCAAGGTGTTACCTACCCATAGTCTATTCTAATCTTCATATCGTTACTCTCGTATTTATCCATAATTTACCTAATTACTGGTTTCTTTGTATGATTTTCTACTTAACTTCTTTACCTTATGGTCGGCTAAGGAAGTAAATAAATCATCACAATTGCAATCACAAACAAGCAAGAAATGACACATATGTAATATACCAGGATTCAACACAACATATCAAACCAATCACAACATCTTAGCATATCATTAAGTTTCCCACTCACCTGTTTAAGGTCGTCATAGTTCTAACTGAAATCGAGTGATTCCAACAGGTAATCCTTTTACTTTCTTCTTGAAATCAGTGTCCTTCTACAATGCTTCCGCAACTAAATCATAGAAACAACATCTCCACCTAACTTTGATAGTTTTCTAGCACCTGATATGTATATTTTGCTCATTATATGTTTGATGGCAAGGCGTGAATTTTCCACCTTAAGAAAATTTAGGCGAACAAGATTTAAAATGTTGAACACTTCTTTAATGTGATTCTGATACAGGGTTCCAGAAAGAACAACCTTCATAGGAATCATTGTTTTAGCACCTCAAGTTGCTGTGATCAACTATCTGTTTTCCTTATGTAGAAGTCAAGCAATGGAATGTCTTCGACCTACCGAATTTAAAATTCCTTCTTCCACGTAGGTAAAATACCCTTGGGAAGGACAACTAAAGGTTTTGCATTAGGGTATTTGGCTAAGAATGATCTTCCTCAACATCTTTTGAATATTCCATTGTGAAATTCACTTCATTCCAAATATCCCCCAGGCCATCATCTTGGATGTTACTTGAATCATTCTCTTCACCATCTACACCAACATAAACACCTCTTTTCCCCATTTAATTTCACACACAAACACACTTGCTTTCTTCATGAAATTCTCTCTTTCTCCTTAGCTTTACCATCCCATTCCTTCTTCTCTTTTTCCCTTATTATTCTCCTTTTTGGATTTTTTTTCCAAATTCGTCTCTCCTTTACATGAAGCATCTTTGAACCTTTCGTTTATCAATTTGTCTCTAATATCTTCCAACGAACTACTTATAAGATAACCTGTAGGATTAATAGTCACTAAAGTTTTTATATTACCTTCTTTCTTCTCTCCTTTGTTGACATCTCCACCTATAGGGTTTCCCACCCTCTCAATTAGTCTTCATCCTCACTCACGCTTTCATGACCATACATACACTGGCCATCCTTTACACACATACATGCCCATCTCCATCGCAATAGTGTCATACACACACATACACATAAGTTTCACCTACGTACATACACAAGATCAATACCCTCTTGCCTTTATTTTTCGGCTCTTCTTCTCTTTTCCTCACCCATTTTCCGTCTTCAATTCTCGCTTTCTCCATCTTCTAACTTTCTTTTTCCTTTCTCTTTATTCTCCTCTTCCTTTTGGCTCCCTTACCATAACATTCCCCCTTGCTTCCTTGCTAGACTCTCTTCACCCCTCGGACTTCTCCACTTTCTTACTTCTTCTCATTTCTTTTCACTCTCCTCTAGGCTACCTTTACGTACGTACATATTTTAAATCTTTCCATCTAACCCTCTATGTTTTTTCTTCTTCCTAGAGATCTTCCATTTTCCTTTTCTTCTCCTTCATTTCCCAACCCAATTATTTTCCCTTTTCTACTTCTTATCTCCTACCGAACTCCACATACACACTATACACACACACACTATGCACACTCCTACCCATACAACTACACACTCTGCACACACCACACATACACCAACACATACATGCACACGCTTACGCACATACACACATATACACCTCACGTACACACTCGCACACACGTTTACTATCCTTCACACAATTCCCTCTTCTCCCTTAGATTCACTTTCCCATTTCCTCTTCTTCCTTGCTATCCAAAATACTTTTGTATACATACATATATATGTCTTTCTCTTCCTCCCATTTCCCCTCTTCTTTTCTCCTCTGGAACGTTGCTGTTGTGGTTGCTGACAATTGCTGTTGTTATTGTTGTTATGGTCGTTGGTGATTGTTGACGATTACTATTGCTGTTATTGTTATGGTCATTGGCGGTTACTATTCTCCTTTTCGAACACACACACATGCACATAGCCACACACACCAAACTCAACAAGTGCGTGCTATGTAACAATTTTTGTCACTAAAGTAATGTTCCTCTTGTTTGTTGATCATTTGTTCAAGATCATCAGCGAGGCTGTCATCGCTGGTTGTTCGCACCTGATTACTACCGTCATGGTCATCTTTGTCATCGTCATCGTCATCATCACCGTCCTATGCATCTCTACTGTGGGGTCTATCGTCTCTATGAAGTTCACCCTTGAATGGTTCTTGGTTGAAGTAGTGGTTCTGGTCATCGGTGAAGCCAGCAGCAATGGGGAAGAAAATGGGTAGAGAAGAGGGCAAGTGCAGGGGTTTGAGGGTAGGGATGATGCGAGGAGTAGAGGTTGAAGAGAGGGAACTCAACTCGGGGTATGCTCATTGCTAGTGTTGGATCTGTGACTTACCAGTGTGCCATGCATGCGGATGGTAGTGTGAGGGAGAGAGTGCATCTGTGTGAGAGAGCAAGAGAGTGAACGAGGGAGAGAAGGCATTGATGTCAAGGAGAAACGAAAATGAGAGGAAGGAAGAAGGAAAGAAGGAAGGAGAAGCATGGGCTAAGGGAATGGTAGGGGAGGATGATGTGACTAGAAGAAGAAGAAGAAGAAGAAGAAGAAGAAGAAGAAGAAGAAGAAGAAGAAAAAGAAAAGGAAGAAAGAAGAGGTAGGGGATGGGGATGACTGATAGATGTTGTTGATGCTGCTACCATTCTGACTCTATCATAGAAGGGAAGGGCTGACAGGACAGGCAGGTTTAATTTTTGTTGTTGTTGTCCACATAGTTATGTATATATATTTATATATTATATTATATTATATTTTATATTATAATTATTTCTATTTTAATATTCTGCACGCGTACAATGATATCTTTAAATTTTATATTTTTAGCATTTTATTAAGCTAATTTGATAATTTTGAACATAAATATTTACTCGAAATTTTCATTTGAAATTCCTAAATCTATAGTTTCAATTAATTTCATTATTTAACCCAGTATTGTCCGAAATTTATGTTTTGGGGAATTTATTCTTTTAATTTAAATTACACAAATTGAAATTAGGACGTATAATTATTTTTATTTATATATTTATTTATTTTTTATATACCTATATACAGATTTTTTCAATAACTTCGTTTCTTAAATTGATTTAGTAATATATTTCATAAAATTTGAAATGCTATGTTTGTTATACTTTTTCTTTGCAATGGTTGTTCTTTCCAATTGTTCTAAATATCTATTTCTTGTTATTTGTAATACTAATCAAATGGATCTCATGTCTTCTTTATTTTTCTATTTTTAAAGCCTATTATTATCGTAAGTTATTAAAATAATATTAATGCATTGCGATGTTTTAAATTTTTCATCATAAATTTCTCAAAGTTTTTAATATTATGAGATTGTCATTTTTGCTATCCCGACTAAAAGTATTTTTCATTTTGCTTATTTTCTTTAAATTTTCATATAGTTTTTCAAAATTTTTTGGAACATTACAATTGTGCTTTACCTATCTATCTATATATATATAATTGCCATCTTGCTGGACTCACCGTAGTTCTCCTTGTTGGAAGCTTGCAATAGAGCTCCACCCTTGTTTATGACTCCAAAAATAGGGTACGCTCAGTTGCCCTATTTCCGTGGCCGATCTTGATCACCTTGGCACTCGCTTGAAGATTTGCGGTTGTGGTTATTGCTAAGATGGTTGCCAAAGCTTGTGAAGATGAATTGAACAAGGAGAGATAGAGTGGGAAGGGATCGGACCAAGAGGAGAGTTCTAAGACTTGTAGCGCGGGCTTGACTTTGCTCTCGTAATTGTAATTCCATCATCGACAATAACTGTTGGGATTTTTTTTTTCAGATTAACATTTCCCTTATCGGTTTCTGTCGTCTAGTGGATGATCTGGGCATTGCAAAAGACACTCTTGATCACCGTTTTACTTTAGAAGCTACATATTGGCCTCACTGTCATGATGTACGATGTTTTCTATAGTGACTATGTGAGAAGCAACTAGAGGCCGTCGTCCTCTCCTTTGCCTTCTGATTTTTGCGTGACCATCAGGATCAGTATTCTAATGATCCATTGAGAAGGTAGAATGAAGTCATGACGAGCTAGGGAATGTTACTGATGATGGCATTGGCTAGATGGAAACCGAACCTCACTCCTAAAAGAGCTGCCGATGATCCGCAGGTTGGACGAATCAGTTGTCAACCAAATAGCAGTAGACGAGATCGTCCAATGATCGGGGAGCCAAAGGCAATTCCATGGGCAAGTGCAACTCCTTTTAAACCTAAAATAGATACATGGTGCCACTTAGATGTTCATAAAGGAGATGATGTTGCTTGGCCAACCAATCTTGGCTGAATGTAGGTCCTATTGCTGCCCCAGATAAAGTGGAGGCAAGCGTGAAGATTATTGAGGCTATGGTAACTAGCACTATAGTTGCTGATGGGGCTGTTTCTCCAAACACAGTAAAGATGAAACCTTTAGGGATTGAGAGTTTGGTGAAAGAGAAAGCATTAACAGAGCTTGACTGGGAGAAGCCTATAATTCAAGAGGAGGATGTTTGAGCCGCTAAGGAAAGTAGAGGAGAGGGGAAAGAGCATAGGTGAAGATGACATTGAAACTTTTTTAGAGGGATTAACTAAGGGAAATATAAGGTTTTAAGGAGAAGGCAAGTGAAGATTGAATGTGAGGCATGAGATAACGTAGTTAAGGAGTATAAGGAGCTTTTGGCTGATATGTTTAAGTAAAAGTTGGCACCAAATTTACCTTACATGAATTCTTTGTTCTTGGGTTGGTTTGAACTCGTGTGTAATGCAATAAAAAATGAATAAGAATTGTACGGGCTTAGGAAGAATAAAATGTCTTATGCACCTTATATGGATCATTTTTTAGTTGATATGATGGCAAGAATCACAATGCATATGTTGATGGGTCTATTGATGATTGGTGATCATGGTGTTGCAAGGGTTATATAGGTAGCAAGTGCCTTAGGGGCTGCGATTGTGCAGGAGGTCATCTTGAATAAATACTTGTGGATTCACAATAGCTGAGGATACACCATTTCTTAGAGAGGACCGAAAGAGAGGCAAAGAATGGCAATAAAGATGAAGAGGAGAGACTTGATCCTTGAGGTTATGTTCAGTAAAGGGAATTACTTGTTGGAATCACTCGATGATGGTTAAGACTACAACGACTATAAATAGGTGAGTGATAAACTTTATGATATGCTACAATGTTGTGTTAAATGTTGATATGCTCTGTGTATGTGAATTCACTTGCTTGGTTGTGGTTGTAGATTAGTTGTAGTTATTATTATTTTTAAGGTATATAGTGGGGTTAAATGAGTTTGGAAAGGAAGTTTACGAAGAATTTGATAGTTAGATAAGTTATAGATGAATATTGTCTTAATGATGTAGTGAGTAGAATGGGCTAAGGGTTAGATATCACTATCTTAATGATAGCACTTTGCACCATTTTGCCAATGCTATTACTATAGGCCCAATATCGTAATTCAACATTATTTTCTTCAAACCAAACTAAAATATATAAACTTAACTTTTCCTTCTATAGCTACTGTATATGTATGCATAATTGGAATAAATTATATATATATCATTATATACACATATAAGAATCTACTTCTGAATACGTATATATGCTTGGACAAAATTATTTTCCTATTATATTTATAGAATGCATTTATGCTTATAACTATACAAATCATAAGTGTAAATTTTTATTCCACAAACTTAATAATTGTATTTTCTTGCCCCTCTTAAGCATGTGAGGGGAGGTGCCGAACAAATTTATCCTTTAGTTAAAAATACGTTTATGAATATATATATATATATATATATATATATTTTATATACGTAGGTACTTGAGGACTTGGAAGGGATATGTATGTGACTACCTCATTTGGCTCTTGAATATGTGAATTGGAGCACTTGAGAAGTGCCATGACATAGAGGTGTCAAGGAATGATAATTGTAAATCAATCCAAGTGGGAGATTGGACGATTGAGGTGATTTGGATTATATTATACTATTATTTGACTAAACATTTGTGTCTAGCTTGATCAATTCTGTTTGGTTGGTCTGATCATCCATGATTTATCTGTGATGTGAAATGCATGATCTCTTTTTGTTGTGGTAAATGAGAACATGAGGTGTAACAGTTCTGCTTGTGGGATTGATTGGGTTCCTACTGCCTGTCCTTGGAATTGTATTCTTTAAATACTTAGTAGTTTACTTTATTGCCTTGAACGTGGATTGGCTTGTGATTTTATATTGTTTGACTACTTTGAACCAATTAATTAGAGAATTGGACTCAAATAAAACTAGACATGCATTGCATGAGTGATGAGAGCCATGATGGGAGCCAAGCTAGAAGATGGAATGTGGATCCTCTTGAAGTGCCACCTGGACCAATCACAAGAAATCGAGCGAAACGATTCAAGGAAGCACTTAATGGGTTGATAAAGGATGTCCACGAAGCCGGAAAGGATTGGAGCAATCATGAAGTTGGAAAGGATTGGAACAACCATGGGAATGCCCTTGCTCTTATACAAGTCATACTGGATACGAGGTGAAGAGGGCGTGTCTTTACAAGGCACGGCCGTGTAGGAGTCTGGAGGTTACACAGAATCATACACGGTTCAAAGGCATTGCCGTATATGGTGTCAATAATTTCCACAGAAAGATACACGACTAGAAGTACACGGTTGTGTATGTTGTCAAGAATTTCTATAGAAAGATACACGACCAGAAGTACATGGTCGTGTACATCTCCAACGCCGATCGTGTACTTCTCCAAGACCGGCTCCAAGGCCGCCGACCTTCATTCCCACACTGCCGGCCTTTAAGTCATTGTTTTGTTATTTTACGCAACTTATTGAAGCTATGTCGTTTTGGGGCATCATTGTTATGAATTGTAAACCCTAATATAAAGCTCCTAGGGTTTAGATACAACATAGAATATAGAATATACAACATACAAGTTTGAAAACACTTTTGAGAGAATTCCTCTCTTGGTTCTTTAAAGAACTACTCTGGAACTTATCGGATTTTCTTCCGTGGCGTTCATCCCGACTTATCAATTGGTCTTTCATCCCGATTGTGGCGTCTACATATTATACCAAGGTTCTTGTCTCACTTATAGGCAACGGGTCGCGGTTTCCACTTGAGTGTGTTTGGCATCTTGGGTAGCAAATTCCGAACGTATTGGTATTGGGTTTCGTCACACGTTGACGTGGTTCGTATCGGTTTGGTATAAGAGTAAACCGATTTCGTATCAGTTTGGTATCAGAGCCTAGGTTTGTTAAAACATCAATTCGGTTTGAGGAAGGTAACATCAAAACCCTAACTCCAATCGTTCATATCAATTGTTCGTATTCAATTTCATAGTGTTAATTGTCTATTGAAAGTGTAGTACCTACTATTCAATTTTGTTACAAAAAAAAAAGGAAGAATCACGACAAAAAAAAAAAGGAACGTGATCAAGAGCAACAAACAAAGGCGACAAAAAAAAAAAAAATCTGAAAGAAAAAGAGGAAAATTTTGAGCCCTAGAGTTGTATTCTCTAGTTGAATTCTACGGAAGGGAATTGGTGTAGTTTGGGTTAGTTCTAAGAGAATTGAGAAGAGGAATTGGTGAGTTGATATCATCATTGCTTGTGAGAATACACGAGTGACTGTGTGATATCATCCTTTGAGCAAAACACGTAAGGGAGTGTATTGTGAGGCTTAATTATATATATATTTGTGTTAGTACTAATCTTTTTTCTGTAGGAACTATGTCGAGGCAACATTCTCCTGAAAGTGAGAGGGGAAGGTTTGATGCTAGGTTAGTGATTGAGGCGTTGAGGGGTGAGATGAAGAGAATGTTTCGGGAGGGAATGGAACAAATTCATGAGACGGTAGAACAAAGACTAGAGCAATCTAAAAATGTCTTCCAAGGGCGTAAGATGGAGAGTTGTTCTAGGAGAGTACAAAGGGGTGGAGATGAAATGTCGGATGATGAATTTGATGAACCTTCTGTTGGGAGTTATAGAGGTTATAGTGGTAGGAATAGAGGAACTAGGGATTGGGAAGATAGAGGAGATAGGAATAGAGAGGATAATCAACTGAGTAGTATAAAGATGAAGATTCCTTCTTTCCAAGGGAAGAATGATCCCGAGGCGTACTTAGAGTGGGAGAAGAAGGTAGAGATGGTATTTGATTGTCACAACTATAGTGGGAGAAATAAAGTGAAACTTGCTGCCATTGAATTTTTGGATTATGCCATAGTGTGGTGGGATCAACTAATGTTGAATCGAAGAAGGAATGGCGAACTACCTATTGAGTCATGGGAAGAGATGAAGAGGGTGATGAAGAAGCGGTTTGTGCCTGTGTATTACTATCGTGAATTACACAACAAATTGCAAACTCTTAGGCAGGGAAGCCGAAGTGTGGATGAGTATTTCAAGGAGATGGAAGTTACTATGATTAGGGTGAATGTAGAGGAGGATAGAGAGGCTACCATGGCTAGGTTCCTTGCTGGATTGAATAGAGAAATTCAAAATGTCGTGGAATTGCAGCATTATGTAGAATTGGAAGATATGGTTCATATGGCTTAAGTTGAGAACCAACAAAGGAGGAAAGGTAATAGTACTGCACGGTTTCAACAGGGTATTGGTTCATCCGCCTGGAAGACTAACCAATGGAAGAAGGAAGAAAAGCCTTTATCTACCAAACCAAAAGGAGAGCAGAGGCAAGCGAGTTCTACTCCTAGTAACTAAGGTAAACCTGATTCTTCTACTCCTAGAAATCATGACATTAGATGTTTTAAATGCCAAGGTAGAGGCCATATTGCTAGTCAATGTCCGAATAGGCGTGTTATAATTCTGCGTGAGGATGGTGAGTATGAGACTGAGGGGGATAGTGAAGAGGATGATATGCCTCCATTAGAGGACGCTGGTGATGATGAGGAGCCTGCAGTAGGGAAGTTAGTGGCAGTAGTGAAGAGAGCTTTGAATGTGTAGGTGAAGGAAGAAGAGGAGGTGCAAAGAGAGAATATCTTTCATACTAGATGTTATCTAGGTGATCATATTTGCAGTTTGATCATTGATGGAGGAAGTTGCACTAATGTGGTGAGTACTTTTATTGTCGAGAGGCTGGGTCTCAAGACTACTAAACACCCTAGTCCATATAAATTGCAGTGGTTGAATGATAGTGGCGAGACTAAGGTGAGTAAGGAAGCCTTGATTGCTTTTCGCATTGGTAGGTATGAGGATGAGGTGTTATGCGATGTAGTGCCAATGCAAGCGTATCATGTGTTGTTGGGGAGGCCATGGCAATTTGATAGGAAGGTTGTTCATGATGGCTTTTCTAACAAGTATACGCTTGTTCACTAAGGGAAAAGCTTTAATCTTAAACCTTTAACACTTAAACAGGTGTATGAGGATCAATTGTAGCTACAACAGTCTTTTGCAAAATATAAGGTGAGTGAAAAACAGAGGGAGAGTGAGAGAGCAAAAGACAACGAGAAAGAAAAGGAACACAAAGGTTGATATCAAAAGGAAAAAGAGAGGAAGGCTGGAAAGAGTGTGAGAGACCAAGTTGAAGGGGGATCAACTTTGGTGGTGAGTGAAAAGGAGAGTGCAGCCTTACAAAAGGAGAGTTGTGTGGCAAGAGCGAGTGTAGTGAGGAGAGCGTTAGTGATGAAGCAACCTATGTTGTTGCTGGTTTTTAAGGAAACTTGTTTGAATACTAACGAACTATTTAACTCTTTGCCTAGTGTGGTTATTATGTCTATTGTGCAGGACTTTGAAGATGTCTTCCCTAAGGAGATTCCAAAGGGATTACCACCTATTCGTGGTATTGAGCACCAGATTGACCTAGTACCCGGAGCATCGATTCCAAACAAACCGGCTTATAGGAGCAATCCAGAGGAGACAAAGGAATTCCAAAGGCAGATCGATGAATTAATGGAGAAGGGGTACATGAGAGAAAGCATGAGCCCATGTGCAGTGCCTGTGATTTTGGTGCCTAAGAAGGATGGGTCATGGAGAATGTGTGTTGACTGCCGCGCCATCAACATCATCATGGTAAAGTATCGTCATCCCATTCCTCGCTTAGATGACATATTAGATGAGTTATATGGGTCTAGTGTCATTCCTCATGAGCCTTGGGTGGATATTTCCATGGATTTTGTGTTAGGATTACCTAGGTCTAAACATGGTCGAGATTCTATTTTTGTAGTCGTGGATAGATTCTCTAAAATGGCACATTTCATTCCTTAGTCACAAAACAGATGATGCTTGCAATATTGCTAATTTGTTCTTTAGGGAACTTGTGAGATTACATGGTTTGCCTAGAACAATCGTATCGGATAGAGACGCTAAGTTCTTGAGCTACTTCTGGAAGACCTTGTGGGCTAAGTTAGGAACTAAGTTATTGTTTTCTACTACTTGTCATCCACAGACTGACGGTCAAACTGAGGTAGTAAATCGAACTTTATCTACTTTGTTAAGGGCTGTCATTAAAAAGAACATTAAAAGTTGGGAGGATTGTTTGCCGCATGTTAAATTTGCTTATAATCGCACAATGCATTCTGCTACTAAGTTTACTCCTTTTGAAATTGTGTATGGTTTTAATCCACTAACTCCTTTGGATTTATCACCTTTGCCTATTTATGAGTATGTTAATCTAGATGGCAAGAAGAAATCAGAATTTGTTAAATAGATCCATGAGAAGGCAAGGCTAAACATTGAGCGAAGAACAGAGCAGTATGTGAAACAAGCTAACAAGGGTCGTCGACAAGCTGTCTTTGAACCTGGAGATTGGGTTTGGGTTCACATGCGCAAAGAGCGGTTTCCTATGCAGCGTCAATCTAAATTACTTCCTAGAGTCGATGGACCATTTCAAATTCTTGAGCGCATCAATGATAATGCATATAAGATAGATTTACCTGGTGAGTATCAAGTAAGTGCTACATTTAATGTTACTAATTTGAGTCCTTTTGATGCAGGCGATGATTTGAGGACAAATCCTTTTCAAGAGGAGGGGAGTGATGAGAGCCATGATGGGAGCCAAGCCAGAAGATGGAATGTGGATCCTCTTGAAGTGCCACCTGGACCAATCACAAGAAATCGAGCGAAACGATTCAAGGAAGAACTTAACGGGTTGATAAAGGATGTCCACGAAGCCAGAAAGGATTGGAGCAATCATGAAGTTGGAAAGGATTGGAACAACCATGGGAATGCCCTTGCTCTTGTACAAGTCATACCGGATATGGGGTGAAGAGGGCGTGTCTTTACAAGGCACGACTGTGTAGGAGTCTGGAGGTTACACAGAATCATACACGGTTGTATACACGGTTCAAAGGCACGGCCGTGTATGGTGTCAAGAATTTCCATAGAAAGATACACGACTAGAAGTACATGGTCGTGTATGTTGTCAAGAATTTCCACAGAAAGATACATGACTAGAAGTACATGGTCGTGTACATCTCCTACGCCAATCGTATACTTCTCCAACGCCGGCTCCAAGGCCGCCGACCTTCATTCCCACGCTGCTAGCCTTTAAGTCATTGTTTTGTTATTTTATGCAACTTATTGAAGCTATGTCGTTTTGGGGCATCATTGTTACGAATTGTAAACCCTAATATAAAGCTCCTAGGGTTTAGATACAACATAGAACATAGAATATACAACATATAAGTTTGAAAACACTTTTGAGAGAATTCCTCTCTTGGTTCTTTAAAGAACTACTCTAGAACTTATCGGATTTTCTTCCGTGGCATTCATCCTGACTTATCAATCAGTCTTTTATCGCGATTGTGGCGTCTACATATTATACCAAGGTTCTTGTTTCACTTATAGGCAACGGGTCGCGGTTTCCACTTGAGTGTGTTTGGCATCTTGGGTAGCAAATTCCGAACGTATAGGTATTGGGTTTCGTCACACGTTGGCGTGGTTCATATCAGTTTGGTATCAGAGCAAACCGATTTCGTATTAATGAGACACTACATGAAATTGAAGGCCATCACTACTATAGGGCTCATCGAACTACAGGGCTCGCCGAAAGTAATCAAATGATTACTGTTATGCTAAGTGCGAACTAAGTGATTAGGGGATTGTTATGCCTTGATGGTTTTGAGTCCGGTCGATCCTTGAGGGTGTTGCTCAGTGCATGAGGCACGAGAGTGCTCAATGTATGAGAACACTCAAGCTTAGAATATCAAAGTTAAAAGATATTTTAATTATCAAAGAGATAAGAATAATTGAATTGGTTGTGAGACCTGGGCACTGATGGTAGCTTTGGAATCCTTAACCCAAGGTCAAGGGGCGCGCGTAAATCTTAGACTTTATGTTGGTTATCAGAAGACTATGTGAGATGCTGCATTCATATGGTTGTTTATGCATAGCATATGGTTTGATAACTTGATTTAAAATTGCTTGTGCGTGTGTAGCAATGAGAGTATTGCACTCTCATTCACTGAGCCATAGTGTGCTTACCCCTCCACAGACTATTTTGCAGATAAAAATTTTAAAAGCATGGGATGGGATAAGATGTGAAGTGTCGAGAGTTTTTGGAAGTTAAGAACGATAAATTAAGAATTGTGAATGGTAGACTATTTAGATGAAATGTTATTTAGGGCCTTTGATGTAAAATTGAATTTGTGAGACTTAGGGTTTTATTCCATTTTACTGGTTGGTAAGGGATTCTGACTTTCTACAATCTTGGTTGATCATGGGATATGGAATCCATAGTTATATTTTTATTGTATGATTATATATAATATGATTAGTCATCAATGTAATTAATTATTTAGAGTCTTACGATCTTTGACTCGTAAGATGCTTATTATGTAATGGGTGCACACGTGACATGATGACTTTTAGTGAGAACTTCTAGGCCCTAGGTTAGGGTGTGATAGGGATGGAATATGATAGGGATTTGGTGAAGAAGTTGAAAAATGAAGAAAAATGTTAACTACAATGAATTCTTATATAGAATATGTTAGAGCATCAAAGTCAATCAAACTAAAGTAAGGGTTAAGATAATTTATAGGCATCATGTGTTTCATAGAGATAGTATATGTTATGCGTTGATGGCAGTTAGAGATGACGAAGATGTTGAAAATTTCATTGAAATAGTTGAATCATATGGAGATTGTAGCATACAACAATTATACGTCAGAATTTCTAACAATTTGGGGGTCCCTTCGTAAGGAAAATATTCGATATAAGCAATTAACTACATTCGTCACATGATATTGTAGGAATGCAGCTCGAGCTGTCAACATTTCAACCTTCAATTTTAACCTCGATGGAAGTCAATGATGAAGATGAAATAGATAGAGCAGTTACTCTAGTATTACAATGACCAGACACATGAGATCCATACATAGTTTGTTTAGGAGCAGAGGTTGCAACTGACACCGATGCAGGAATGGGTGTTAAGGAGGAGAGTACCAATAACGAGGAGTGTTTCAATGAGGATAATGGGGAAAGTGAAAATGATAGAGATAAAGTACCTGAAGAAGACTCTCCAACCATACATACGTATTCGAGACAAGCAATATATCAATAAGAGCAAGCTGAACTACTAAGCATGGCAATTAGAGATCCTGTTCCGTATTACAACGTTGGTGGTGATGATGGTTACATTTATTTTGAGCAGGAGCAAACTAATATTTACAATGGTTCGAGTAGTAGTGATGATTTCTATAGGGGCATGGGATTCAGAACGAAAGCAGATGTGATTCAAGTAGTGAAGGCTTACCATGTGAAGAACCATTATAACTTCGCTATTGTAGAGTTTAGTCCATTGCTGTGGTTTGTTTATTATTTGAGAAGAAATGACAGTTGTAAATGAAGGCTTTAGGCTCGGAAGAAGAAGTTGGAGGGCATGTTTATAGTGATGAGATTTGGGGGTCTACACACATGCAATAACCTGCTGATTAGTCAAGATCACCCACAATTGGATTGAAATCTCTTGTTAACCGATTTGTAAATCTTGTTAAGGACAATCTTAATATGAAGGTAGTCGAGTTGGCTTCTCTTGTTGAATAGGAATTTGGTTATGGGATTAGCAGGAGATAGGTTTGAGAGGGGAAGAAACGGGCTATTGAGCATGTGTACGGGAACTAGGAGAAGTTTTATAATAAACCGCTTAAACTTCTTAATGCGATGGAAAATACAAATCTTGGAACATGAATTGATTGGGGGTGAAGTAGATTAACTACCCTCAGTGTATCACTCCGAAGTAGGTATTTTAGGCATTTAAGCTGTACATTGTAGTATGGAGATTCCTTAGACCAGTTGTTACCATTGACATAATTTTTGTGTATGGGAAGTACACTCATAAGTTGCTAGTTGCTTGTGGTGTTGATGGCAACAACCATATACTTCCATTGGCATTCGCTTTGGTTGATTAGGAAACAGTTGAGACATGGAGTTGGTTTTTGAGGAAATTGAAGGAATATGTTGTCGGTGACTATACAGGTTGTGAAACCATTTGCCTCATATCGGATGGACGCATGGGCATCAAGTTAGTAGTTGAAGAAGAAGCAAATGGATGGCACCCTCCATTACGGTGTAGCGGTTATGTCTATAACACCTTGCAAGCAACTTTAACTTGGCACATAAAAACATGCAATGCAAGGTAATAAAGATGAAGAGGAGAGACTTGATCCTTGAGGTTATGTTCGGTAAAGGGAATTACATGTTAGAATCACTTGATGATGGTTAAGACTATGATGACTATAAATAGGTGAGTGAGAAACTTTATGATATACTACAATGTTGTGTTAAATGTTGATATGCTCTTTGTATGTGAATTCACTTGCTTGGCTGTAGTTGCAGATTGGTTGTGGTTATTATTATTTTTAAGGTATATAGTGGGGTTAAATGAGTTTGGAAAGGAAGTTTACGAAGAAATTGGTAGTTAGATAAGAAATTGACCAGGAGATTAGTCACATACGCTCGGTTGCAAGCATAATCTCGCAAGTTGAACTATGTGATGGAGTAGGTGGGGATTATTAAGCCCATTGCATTAGACTGGTTTGACTACGTGTTATTAGATATATGGACGCTGGCTCATGACTGTTGCTATCAGTTTGGGTGTATGACCTTCAACATTGTTGAAAGCTACAATTTTGTGTTGAAGGGGGCTTGAGGGTTACTTGTGACTGCTTTGGTGAAGAAGACATTCTATAACTATGTGGGGCACTTTATCAAGAAACATACAGAGGCATTGAAAAATATGGTGAAGGGTAGAATTTTCACCAAATATATAACAAAAAAAATTAATAGATGGAGTTTATGAACTAGTAACCATAGGCTCATTAAATATAGTAGACGGGATAGACTTTTTGAAGTCTTCATCGATAGTCACCGCATCGCAAGCGGGTTAAGGGGAGGGGGCCGAGCATATATTATAGACTTGGCCTATAGCATATGCAGTTGCCAAAAGTGGAAAATATACAAATTCCATGCTCTTATGCCTATGCAGTAGTTACCTCACTTAGGCTCGATGTGACTCACTCTATACCTAATTGGTACAGATAGACACATTAGGAGCACACATATAGGATGCACTTCATGCCTATAGCCGGCGAGTTGGATTAGGAGTCAGTACACTTCTTGTCACTCCACCCAAGGGAAGACTTCGCACAAAAGAAGGGAAAACTAAGGCGGAAAATATACTACGTAGAGATGGACATTACGGAGTGTTAAGATCAAATCATATGTGAACTTTGCCGAGTGGAGAGCATAATTTAAGAATGGGCCTATGTCGATGCGATAACGGTAAATGATGGATATTATGTCATATTTCATGATGTTTGACATTGCATTTGTGATGTTAACATTACCTTTTTCCCTTTGCAGCTTAGGTGAATCCTTGACCACTTCATTGACTTTATTTTGACGTAGTATGATAAGTGTCAGAAGACACTTAATTTTAGTGCTTATTATTTATAATTTTATATGGATTTCATGTAATTTGTGAAGAAAAGGGTACTTATATGATTAAATTTTAATTTTAGTCATCAATGGAGACAAAAGGAAGGTTTAAGGATGATATGATCAAAGACGAGGTGAAAATTGGCAAAAAAAATAAAGAAAAGTGAATTTTTGGCTCAACATAACTTGCAACACAACTCGTGCAGACATTCGTGCTGGGTGAAGAAAATGGTCAGAAACCATGCCAAGACGTGCCTCAAGTCTAGCACAGCCCGTGCTGATGATTGACAACAAACATCTTATTTAGCTTTGCCCCAAGCATGGCCATGCTAGAAGTCGTGTTGAACTGGGTAGTGAAAATAACATGTTTCGAAGTCAACATAGCTACGAGCACGGCTGTGCTGACACCCATGCTGAACCCTGTTTTTGTGAGAACTATAAATAGACACGTTGTTTTATTTTAGAGGGACTTCTTTCCTTTTGGCTTCGTTCTGGAAACCCTAAGAGAGCTTGATTATGAACTTCAAGAGGAGAATTGTCCGAGCATCATTGGAGATCACAAAACAAACAAGGGATTATTCTTTCTAGCATGAATCAAATCTATTTCTCTAGATTATCTGTTTTTATTGAAAACTCCATGGGAGAGTAATTCTTTATATCTTTCATCGTGTGAAACCTTAACTCATGTGCTGAACCATTGATTGATTAATGAATTATTTATATCTTTGCATCTATTCATGTGTTTCCATTGTTCTTGTAATTGATTTATGTGCGCAAATTGATTGCATGTCTGATTTTTATTAGATTGAAAGATGTTTCATTTAGTAAATTAGATCTTCATGAATAGAGAGATTACATGTTTTAACTAGAGGTAAGAAAACATTGATTTTCTATAATTTATTAGAATTGTGAACTTAATGAGATCTTGCATAACGGTAATGAGGGAGAGGTCTCCATTATCTTATGCATGATTATGAATTGATTAACTTAAGGGAGTAATTGATTTTACTTGAGAATTCCTACAGTGCAAAATGTAAATTGATTCGTTAATTGATATCTTATTTTGAGAATTTAAGGGTTAGGGTGGAACAAGATGAGGGGTATATTTTGTGATTGAATATACTTTTTTAAGACAATATCATTTAATTCTAGGGTTACTAGGATTTGTTAGTTGTTAATTTAATTCATAATTTCCACATCATAAATTAGACTAGATAGTAGAGAAAGGTAATACTATTACTTTTTTTCTAGATCCTAGAGGACGACACCTATTAAATCTATATTATAATTGATAGGTACATTGCCTAGTTCGATAGTAGATTTTATTGGTTATAAATTTAAAACTTAAAATGATCGGTTAGATTTGAGCGATATCAAGTTTTTGGCACCATTGTCGGGGATCTGGCAAGGTAATATTAGGAAAAACCATAGTATCTACTACTTTAGTCATTTTTTTTTAATTTTTTTTATCTATTTTTCTTCTCTCCATCTTTTGAAAAGTTCTAACTCACACTTGGTTGCCTTTTGTAGTGTATGATAAGGAATCTTCCTTCTGACCTTCTTGATCTAGATCTAAAGATTGAGAAAACACTCTACCAACTTCAAAGGAATACAACTGTCGAATCTTCTGGATAGTCAGTTAGTGAGGAAGGAGAACGTGATATAGTAGTGGCAACGAAGGTTAAAGAAGAAGAGATAATAGAGGTACAGGTACAAGACGTAATGGTTGAGGATCCACCAAAGACAAACATTGAGTATGTAAGGCCTATACTGGATGGCATAGGTCCAACCATTGTTAAGCCTCCTATTGGGGCTAATAATTTCTAGATAAAAGGTGTAGTAATTCAACTTCTACAGCAATATTATCAGTTCGATGGACTACCTGATGAAGATCCCCATGCTCACATTCAAACATTCTTGGAGATTTGTAAAACCTTCAAGAATAATGGGGTGATGGATGAAGTAGTGCGTACAAGATTGTTCCCTTTTTCATTAAGAGGGAAGGCTAAGACATGGCTTCAGTCATTGAGTCTTGGGGCTTTGACTACATGGGATGACACGGTAAAGGAGTTTTTGGACAATTATTTCCCACCATGTAAGACCGCCAAGCTTCGGAATGACATCTCTTCTTTCACTTAATAAGAGCATGAAACAATATATGATGCTTGATAGAGATGGACATAATTGTTGAGAAAGTGCCCACATCACCAGTTGCCCACATGAATGCAAGTTTAAACATTCTTAAATGGGTTAAATCCGATTACACGCCACCTGGTTGATGTCGTAGCTGGTGGAACATTTAATACTAAGACTTTGGAAGACTCATTGTTTACTGATATGGCAAGAAATAATTATCATTGGGGCCGTGGCAAAAGTAAGCAGAAAGCGACAGGAATATACAAAGTAGATGTAATGACTACTTTGGTAGCTAAGATGAAAGCTTTAAGCCACTAAGTTACAACTCTCAAGAATACCCAAGGACCACAACAACAACATCAAGTAGACCTTGAGGAGGGTGTAAATCTATTTAAGCAATATGAGCACGTAGATTATCTTGGGAACTCAACCAGACAACAATATAACCAGTATGGTAATACCTACCATTCGGGGATGAGAAACCATTTGAATTTGTCTTATGGAAACCAGAAATATAGAAGAGCTAATCTACCACCACTAGGGTATTCAAAGCAACAACAACCACTTTATCAGCCATTACCGCTTCCTTAAATGCAACCACCTCAACAAGAAAAAAAGAGTAACTTGGAGGATATTCTAAGTCAATTCATCCAAAGCTCTGATGCAAGACATTGTAATCAGGAAGCCTCAATTCACAATCTTAAGAAACAAATTAGTCAATTGGCCAAGATGATGTCTGAGAGATAACTTAGTTCTCTTCCCAGCAACACAGAAAATAGTCCAAGGGAATAGGTAAAAGCCATTACATTAAAAAGCGGGAAAGAGTTACCATTTGAACAACAACGTGAAAAGAAGTAAGAGGATAATCAACCTATTGAAAGAAAAAAATGACACCTGAGAAAAAATATCCTAAGAGGAGATCACCACCGACTATCAAAGAATATGTGCCAAAAATCCCTTATCCAGGTTACCTTAACCAGAGCAAAGAGAAGGAGCAGTTTGGTAAATTCCTTGATCTATTTAAACAGCTGCACATTAACATTCCATCTATAGAGGCACTTTCACAAATGCCAAAATATGCTAAGTTTCTAAAGGAGCTTCTATCTAACAAGTGAAAGTTGGAGGATGTGTCTACCATAGAAGTTGATGCAAACTGCTCATCTATCATTCAAAATAAACTTCCTCCAAAGCTAAGGGATTCGGGTAGTTTCACAATTCCGTGTGTCATAGGTGATACTTCAGTTGATAAGGCCCTAGCTGATCTTAGGGCCAGCATTAATTTAATGCTATACTCCTTTTTCAAGAAGTTAGGACTTTCTGACCTAACATCGACTAAGATGAGTTTGTAGCTTGTTGACCGCTCTGTGAAGATTCCTAAGAGAAAATCAAGGATGTCTTGGTAAAGGTAGGGAATTTCATCTACCCCATCGATTTTGTAGTTCTAGAAATGGATGAGAATGGGGATATCCCTCTGATACTTGGGAGACCATTCATAGCCACTGCCAAGGAAATGGTTGATGTGGAAGGAGGCAAGCTTACTTTGAGAATCGGTGATGAAGAGATGGTAATCCAAATGGCTGTTGCTATGAAACACACCATATGCATTGAGGACTCTTACTACTCTGTTGATGTTATCGATATGTCAGTAGATGAGCATATTGATGTGCTCAAAACCACTTCTAAGCATAATCAAAGGACTCAAGAAAACAAGCCTCAAGTCTCTTACAAAACCGGTCCAAGTGACTAGGAAATTGCATGACCCTAATGGAATTACGATGAAAATCCAATGATTCAAAGATTCAATTAACTTCCACTAATGAGCAATTTCACTAATCAACAATAAGAACAAGATAATTACACGTGAAATGGATGAAAAAGACAAGCTCAAAAACCATGAACTCACACCCTTCCAACCTTGCCAATTCACGCCAATCACTAAGAGCAATTCAATTCTCGAAAAACAAACACAAATATATCCAAGAAAGATCCAAATCTACCCTAGATATGACTCACTAGAGAAGAAATGAACATACAACAAAGATGGAATCGATATGACTCACAATTCCCCTTCGTCGCACTCGCCACAATTCCAATTCTTGGGTTGAAATTGATAAGAGTTTTGATCTAAGGAAAGAACCCTAATTCCACACGTGAAAGTGTCTCTAAAATCTGTAAAAATTGGCCTCCTCAAAACCTCTCTTAAGCAAGTATTTATACTTGCTACTCCTAGGGTTAGAAAGTGGTTAAAATTATAAGTTTGCCACTTTTAAGGTGGCTAGTCCTAAATGAAAATTACAAGGAAATAAAAGTGTCCCAAAACCAAATACAACAAAAAAAGTTCATAAAAGAATAAATATATAAAAGAAATGGTCTTCAAGATGCCGGTCTTCTATAGGATCCATCGGCTCAGCTTATCGTCGGTTCAGGTCGGTCCATAGATAACCCACAAGCTGAGTCTGAGGGAGTTTGTCCATTGCCCTATAAAATATGATAAGTGTGCCTGTTGGAAAACACAATACAAGAATAATAGAAAAGAGGTTAGTATATAAATAATTCCGGGGTCGATCTGCTCAAAATGGGCCCTCATCGCCAAGATTTGAAATCTTTTAGTTCTTGCCCTAATGATAGGTCTTATCGGATTTTTATTCCTATCACATATGAAGGAGGTTCTAAGCAAGAATGAGTTAGAGCTGAGCTTGACATTGGAAGAGAAGAAGGATGCAGATAACCTAGAGGTTACACTACTCATTAAGTAGCTTGATGGTTCAGAAGATGTTACACCTCAGCATGGGTTTGAAAAGTTGAGAACATAAAATAAGGCAAGACTTAAAACTTCTATAGAAGAACTGCTAGTTTTGGAATTGAAACAATTACCAAATTATCTGGAATATGCTTCCTTATAGAAGACTCTAGCCTATCGGTTATTATAGCCTCAAATTTATATCAAGAGTAGAAAGACCAATTACTCACGGTCCTAAGAGCACACAAACGAGCCATCACTTGGAAAATATTTGATATAAAAGGTATCAACCCCTCCTTCTATACTCACAAAATCTTATTAGAAGAAGGATTTAAGCTTGTAGTGCAACTACAGAGGCAGTTAAATCCTAATATGAAGGAGGTGATCAAACTTCTTGACGCTGAACTTATTTACACCATATTTGATAGCGGCTAGTTTAGTTCAATGCAAGTGGTGCTGAAGACAGGGACCTCCAATTGCTAGAGACTTAGTTGAAGAAAGTGAAGAGCGTCGAACCAACAACGTTAAACAAGTGCACTTCTTGGGAGGCAACTCATGTCTAACTTAGGTACGTAGCGTTTCTTTAATTTTCTTTTTGTTGTCACTATCTTAAGTTTATTATTTTTAGAAATTTTCAGAACTTAAGGGGGGTTTCTAAGTTTATTTGAAGAGAGCGAGAGTAATTTCTAAGTGTGGAGAAGTGCCAATGACAAGTAAGGAAGTTTAAATTTTAATCACTGAGTGCATCTGGTAAGTCTCTCTCTACGTTCATTTACACTTTTAGAGGTACATGATGATCATAGTTGTTGTCTATTGGCTTGGGCATGTCTTAATTTTCCTCCACACAATTAGTACTCAAAGCTATGCATAATTTAAAGAGAGTCTATGGAGTTTTCTTAATCAACATGGCCACAAGCATGGCCGTGCTGGAGCCAAGGCTGACTTTATCAAAGGTTTTGTTTGATTTTTGAAGTTAGCTCGACCATAAGCCCATGTTGAAAAAAAAAAAACCCACACATATAGACAATTTCTCTCTCTTCCCTTACTCTCTAAACCATCCTCTAAATTTGTTGGGTGATTTCACTTATTGTCTAAACTAGGATAGTCTAACTTTTCTTTTTACCTTTAATTTCTTTATTATTTTTTTTTAGGATGATGTAGCACAAACCTTGGGTTCCCAGCTCTAATGATGACATACCATTACTGATTTTCTTTATACCCGACCTTGAACTCTACATGCAACCGTCTACATATAAAACTAGGGAAGTTCTTAGTATCCTTTTTCTTTCATTTTTTATTTTCCTTTTGTTTTTTTCCCCTTTCATGTGTTTGATTTGGGAAGACATTGGGGACAATGTCTTGAATAATGTGGGGAAGAGGTATAGGGAAATGAAAAAAAGATGAAGAGAAATTTGGGTCTTGCTTTACTTATGTTATTTATGTACTGTCTTATTAAATTTACCCCATTTACAAATTTGTAATTGATTTTGAATGTTGATTTTTAATCACTAAAAGGGCGAGATCCTTGAAATTGTGCTCATAAAAGTTAGTGATTCTATGTCCCTTACTCATCTATTGTTGGACTTGGTATAATTAGTTGGAATTTTAAGATGAAATCTAAGTGGGGTAATCTTACTTGCTATTTAATTATTGATTCTTGAGTTGTAAAATAGATAGAAGTCCTTAGTTAAAAGTTAAATGGTTGTATTTTTTTTAGCTTATTGGTTAATATATTTACTTTTCAAAAACTTTGAGAGCTCTTCTAACTTTTTGTCAAAGGTGAATATGAAATCTATCACTTGCTGATTGATCGTTGCCAATCGTAGTTTTAATAGATTGAATTCTTGTTCTTAATCTTACTACGAAGCAATAGGCAAGCGCACCTATCGTAGCGTAATATAGCGAGTAAGCACAAGGTCGTCCCTCAGAGATACACCAACTACTAGTACTAACTCCGTTCCTATTATCTAACCGTCGCTTAAATATGTTGGATGAAACTTAATTACTCTAATCTTAAAACTAATAACTCACTAACAACAATGGTTCAGAAGATTTATCAATTAACAAAAGCAACCTAGATCTTATTCTGCTCCTTCTCTATCACGTAATTCATTAGATTTATGAAGATTAACATAATTGACTTCTTATACTGTCGAATTCTCTAGTCAAGTTAACTACTTTCTCAAGTATATTAACCTATCTAATCCTAGGTTTATCAAATAGGATCTCTCCTTAGTTAATAGCAACCTAGAATTGCATAAAGCACATGAATTCGCATCAACATAGTCGATGTAAACAGAAGACTCTTGTTTCCTATCTCTAGAAGAACAATCGAATATCATTAATTGCATTAAATCTAATCATAAGAGCAATTTCTCAATTAACTAATATGATATCATGCATAAATTCATATTCCGGATCTATGAATCTAAGGAACAATTGAAGGGCATGCAATTAATCATAAGAAAGCCAACAACTTCGCATTAAAAACCAAATCTTCATCACATGACAGAGAAGTTTCGCATAAAATCTAGATTTAGAGTCTACTCCTCCATAAATTGGACAAAAGAAATACAATTACTGGAAGAATAAATAAAATTCATAGTCACAACCCTTAAAGATAGAATCTTCTTCTTCGTGGGTCTTCAATCTCCTTTGGAATTGATGGAATCTTCTTTCCCCTGCTATTATGAGAGTCAGAGCAAGTACAAAATTCGTAAACTCCTTTCTAGGGTAACTAACGGTTTATTTATACATGTACCCGGGTTGGATACATACACGAGCGGATACACGAGTAGTGTATCTCGTGCTTTCTTCCAAGCGTCCTTATGTGAATATACACGAGTAAGTACATGGGAGTGTACATTGGTCGTGTATTTGAAACATCGTTGCACAGTAGCAAAACTTAGATACACAAGCAAAGGACATGGGCGTGTACTTTGCTCGTGCACTTTCCAGACATCCACTTCAATATACACAAACAAAGTACATGGGCGTGTATCTCACTCGTGTACTTTCCAGGCATCCACTTCAGTATACACAAGCAAAGTACATGGGCATGTATCTAGCTTGTGTACTTTCCAGAATTCTTTTCTTCACATGTATTGTATCCAATTCCTTCCAAACTTGATCCGACTCTTCAAAACTCCTTCCCTTAGCTCCAAAATACTCTAGAAAATCCTGAAATTGACATTTATTCCATTAAGCATCCTTTTCTTCAACAAATCATCTAAAAATTCAACAATAAAGAACAATTTCATTACTCTAGATAAGGGTATTTTGCGACTTATCACTGATTCCTCTTAAGTAATCTCTAAAAAATTAATTAATTAATGTGTTAATTGAGCAATATTGAGAAAAGGTTAGTTAGTATGGGTGGGCTTTGGTCCCTCAGAAGAGCGAAGTTTGACTCCGCTGCTGACTAGTCACTTAATTAAAGAAGTAATAAGCCACTACTCCAATGACTTGGGTTCTCCAAGTTAAGAGTATCTTTATGAATCCTTAAGGTTAGGATAATGGAGTTTTGATGGGGTCCCTTTAAAACTCAGTCACCTAAGGTCATCTGGCTTAGGATCGACCAACCGATGATATTATAATAACAAGATGGGATACAAAAAGGATAAAGTTCAGTGGATCTTGTAACTTGAATAATTAAGTTCGTAGGGATGCCTTCAATTGAGGGGATAACGTCTGTTAACTTGGGTGACGAGCTTGGGATTATCGACTGAACATTCGTTACGTAGGTTGCAAGATCTTAAATAACTGAAAAAAAAGGAGGAAAATGTGGAACTTAGAAAAATTTTAAGAGGTTTAACAAAAAGAGGAAGAAAATCTAGGGGAAGGATGGATGTCATATACTTTCACTTGAGGTTCCTGTGCTTAAAAGAGATAGTTGAATAGTTTATATATTCTCTAGTAAGTGGTAAGATATGACCAAGCCACTTTTACTTTGTTTGATTTTCTTTGTAACTTGGGAAGCATCTCTTAAATGGTAAGGGTAATAGCTTAACTTACTTGGATTAATTTGTAAACTCCAATTTTTATATGCCAGGTATACGTACAATCATAGTAGGTTTGAGTGGTAAGCACTAATGAATCACAAAGATCGAATTAAATAAAGGATGCTACTTGTGATTTAAAGTCTAACCATGAGTACAATTGATGAGAGGAAATTTATTTTGTCTTTATTTTGTTTGCTTGAGGACAAGCAAATGGTTAAGTGTGGGGATATTTGATAAGTGTCAAAAGACCCTTAATTCTAGTGCTTATTATTTATAATTTTATATGGATTTCATGTAATTTGTGAAGAAAGGGTACTTATATGATTAAATTTTAATTTCAAGCATCAATGGAGACAAAAGAAAGGTTTAAGGATGATATAATTAAAGACGAGGTGAAAATTGGTGAAAAAATAAAGAAAAGTGAATTTTTAGCTTAGCATAACTTGCAGCACAACCCATGCAGATGTCTGTGCTGGGTGAAGAAAATGATCAGAAACCATGCCAAGATGTGCCCCAAGTCCAACACAGCCTGTGTTGAAGATTGACAACAAACATCCTGTTCAGCCTTACCCCAAGTATAGCCGTGCTGGAAGTCGTGCTGAACTGGGCAGTGAAAATAACGTGTTCCGAAGTCAGCATGGCCATGAGCATGGCTGTACTGACACCCGTGCTGAACCCTGTTTTCTCAAAAATTATAAATAGACGCATTTTTCTTTTTATTTTAGAGGGAATTCTTTCCTTTTGGCTTCGTTCTAGAAACCCTAAGAGAGCTTTATTACGAACTTCAAGAGGAGAATTGTCCGAGCATCATTGGAGATCACAAAACAAACAAGGGATTATTCTTTTTAGCATGAATCAAATCTATTTCTCTAGATTCTCTATTTTTATTAAAAACTCCAAGGAGGAGTAATTCTTTATATTTTTCATCTTGTGAAACCCTAACTCATGTGCTGAACCATTGATTGATTAATAAATTATTTATATCTTTGCATCTACTTATGTGATGTGCCTAAATGATCAAATTCAAGCACATGAAACTAATTGAAGAACCACTTCAATAAATCCCAAAAGTGGTGTGAAGAACAATTTCCAAGTGACCCTAATTTACATGAAACAAATTGCTCTGATACCAAAAGATGATATGCTTAATTGACAAAAGCATATACACACAACAAATGGTTAACACGAACTCCACAAGTGGCGTGAACCTTAAATCCTTTATGAATCCAATTTGTAAATCAAGTCACCTTAACACCAAATGATGATGTGCTCAATTGGATTAAGCACACAACATAAGAACAAATGGAAATCCAATGAACAAGAATACTAAAATGGCATGAATCCCTTATGCAAAAGCTTCCATGCAAAAATGGCAAATTCCACTAGAATTGAATACTTCACAATGATAATACAATTTAGGATCTAATTTCACTAAATTGAAAGCAATCCAATGATAAAATTGACGCTAAAATGACGTGAAAATCAAGAACAAATAGGACACAATGTAAATCACAACTAAATATGACATACTAGCATGAAATGGAATCAACTAAGGAATTGATATGACTTACAAATCCTTAAGTTGCTACTCGTCACAATCCTTGAAGAATTGATAAGAGTCTTATGAAAATTAGAGTATGAACCCTAATTCTCATGAAAAATAGGTAGCACTTTTGTTTTCTCTCAACTAACTAAATAAACCTTACTTAAGCAAGTATTTATACTTACTCCAATTAGGGTTAAAATGACTAAACAATTACATCTATGCCACTAAAGGTGGCCGATCCTAAATCCAACAATTACAACCAAATAAAATGTCCCACAAAGTTTACAAAATAAATGGTTCAAAGATAAATGACAAGTACAAAAATAATCTTCAACAAGCCAGCTCTTCAATAGAATTTGTCGGTCTAGCTTATCTTCGATTTAAGTTGATCCATGAATAACTCATAAGCTGAGTCTTAGTGAGTTTGTCCATCGCCCTATAAACTTGATAAGTGTGCTTGCTGGAATACACAATACATAAGCAATAGAAAAGGGGTTAGTATACAAATAATTCCGGGGTTGCTTTATTCAAAGGGGACCCTCATCGTTAAGATTTGAAATCCTTTGGCTCTTGCCCTAATGATATTTCTTATAGGATTTTGATTCCTATCATCTCCTCAGGCCTTAAAAAGATTTGTCCTCAAATTTGACAGATCAAATGCAGTAGAGACTCTATATCCTCCTAGCAAGTCATCTGAAGAAGTATCACTGTAGAATCCCAGTATCTGAAATACCATAGGGGGTGATTGCTTTTTCTCATCCATTTTTAGGATATGCTTCATCTGGAACACATATAATGGTCCATTATCCACTAAGACCTGCCCTGTCTTAATTGTTCCACTGATATTGTTGCCCTCTTTCTTAATCCACCTGTATGTTTTTGACCCTCTTGGCCCTCTAATGGTGTGCTCAACTGCTCTTGAACCTCTGGAACCTCTGAAGGTGAACATAATCGCCTCTGAATAGTTTGGTCCTCTGGTGGTTGGCTCATCTGACTATGACCCTCAGGAACCTTTGAAGGTTGGCACATTTGTGTTTGACAAGTGTTGTCCTCTGTATGTTGGCTCATGTAACTAGGAACCTCAGGAACCTTTGAAAGTTGGTTCATGTGGTAATGATCCTCAGGAATCTCTAATGGCCTACGGATTTGTTGCTAAGCCTTTTGGACCTCTGAAGGTGACATCAGATTTAGAATGATGTGTTTACCCTCTTTCTAGAATATGTATGTATTCCTGAAGCCATCATGTAAGACCCTCCTGTCATATAACCATGGCTTGCCAAGCAATATATGGGATATACACATAGGAAGAATATTACATTTAATCTCATCACAGTACTTATCTCCTATACTGAAAGGTACCCTAGCTCTTTGGGTTACATAAAGATTCTCTTGATCATTTAACCAATGTAATGTGTAGGGTTTAGGATGCGGGGTAGTTACAAGTTTCAATTTCGATACTAATGATGTAGCTACAACATTAGTACAACTATCACCATCAACAATAATGACACATAAGTTTCTTTGTACCCTACAAGAAGTATGAAACAAATTTTCTCTTGGTCCATCATCAATGGTCGGAGAAGAAGTCAATACTTGATGTACTAAATTAGTAGAAGTATACACATCATTTGACATGGTTGCTAACTAACTTCAACAAGTTAACAACATACTTTACTACACGCACCACAACAACACGCACCACACACCCACAGTGCAACACACAACCAATACAATAAATACTTATTGTCACTTCAAGTAAAGTCAAGTAAAATAATTGAAGCACCAATAAATACTTCCAAGTAGTTAAGAAATTAAATTCAACTAACAAGTGTTTAAGTAATGAGTTCAATTACTTTCACACTTTAATGTTTGTTTTTGAATTCAAATTCTACTACTCACTTCCCTTTCTTGGTCACAGTTTCACACTCACAATTAATGTTAATGTGCAGCACCTTACACCACATACAATTCTACAAATTCACAAGTGGCACTTCCCTCACTACACACTCACATCGCCACACATACACACACAATCAACAATTCAATAATGGTGCACTAACTTTACCACAACTTTACTTCACGTGCAACACCTTCACCTTAACACACACACACTTTACATTGCAACACTCCTTCACAATGCAACTCCAATTTACCACTCATAACAACTCACTTCATATCGCCACTTACAAACAAAGGCAACAACAAATTCAAATTCCACTTTAAATGCAACCTCTTCTACAAATGGTAAGAAGCAATTTCAAATTCAAATAGTCATTCACTCAATTATCAGACAATAACTTCTTCAACTTAAAGATGGTGTTTGGATTTGAAATAATTTTCTTTTCTCCACACACTTCAAATATGGAAATGGTAAAGGACAACCACAATTTCGAATTCATCAACACTCCATTCACTCTTCTTTCTTTTCAAATTTCTACTTTTTCCAAGTGATTACAAATGATCACAAAGAAACACTACTCTTCCTCACGGCAAGCTCAAGGATACTACATTGCAAACTCTTCCAATTCAAATACAATCACAAACCACAACTTATATGAAAAGGTAGCTCAATTCAAATTCAAATTGTTTCACTTATTACAACCTTTCCACAATTGGTAAGAAGCAGCTTTCAAATTCAAATGACCACATAATAACTCCTACCACTTAATCTATGTTTTGAAAATCAAATAGCTTCCATATACCCCACGCAATTCAATTATGAAAATGTACAGGTGTACTCCTTATGTCCGAAAACAAACAACCAATGGATTACACTTCCACTTTCTTCACAAATGAGGTAATTTCTAAGTCTGAATTTTGAATCAAGAAAATGCACTTCTACTCCTTCCCTTCACGGAAATCCTCAACAATAAGGAGATACAACAAGACCTCAAATTTTACTTCAACATACAATAATTACAACTCCTTAACAATATAATCACACAATTCAATCCTCAACACATATAATTTCGGATCAAAGTGAAGAACTTAATTGATAATGAGGATCACGAAATCAACTAACATTAATCCCTTCTCTTAACTTGTGCTCTGATACCAAAAAGATGATGTGCCTAAATGATCAAAATCGAGCACATGAAACAAATTGAAGAACCATTTCAACAAATCCCAAAAGTGGTGTGAAGAACAATTGCCAAGTGGCCCTAATTTGCATGAAACAAATTGCTATGATACCAAAAGATGATATGCTTAATTGACAAAAGCATATACACACAACAAATAAAGCAATTTTGGTCAACACCAACTCTGCAAGTAGCGTGAACCCTAAATCCCTTATGAATCCAATTTGTAAATCGAGTCACCTTAACACCAAATGATGATGTGCTCAATTGGATTAAGCACACAACACAAGAACAAATGAAAATCCAATGAACAAGAATACTAAAATGGCATGAATCCCTTATGTAAAAGCTTTCATGCAAAAATAGAAAATTCCACTAGAATTGAATACTTTACAATGACAATATAATTTAAGATCTGATTTCACTAAATTGTAAGCAATCCAATGATAAAATTGATGCTAAAATGACATGAAAATCAAGAACAAATAGGACACAATCCAAATCACAACTAGATATGACATACTAGCATGAAATGGAATCAACTAAGGAATTGATATGACTCACAAATCCTTAAGCTACTCGCTACAATCCTTGAAGAATTGATAAGTGTCTTATGAAAATTGGAGTATGAACCCTAATTTTCACGAAAAATAGGCAGCACTTTTGTTTTCTCTCAACTAACTAAACAAACCCTACTTAAGCAAGTATTTATACTTGCTCTAATTAGGGTTAAAATGACTAAACAATTACATCTATGCCACTAAAGGTGGCTGGTCCTAAATCCAATAGTTACAACCAAATAAAATGTCCCACAAAGCTTACAAAATAAATGATTCAAAGATAAATTACAAGTACAAAAATAATCTTCAACAAGCCAACTCTTTAATGGAATTCGTCGGTCTAACTCATCTTCAGTTCATGAATAACCCACAAGTTGAGTCTTAGTGAGTTTGTCCATCGCCTTGTAAAACTCGACAAGTGTGCCCGTTGGAATACATAATACATAAGCAATAGAAAAGGAGTTAGTATACAAATAATTCTGGGGTTGGTTTGTTTAAAGAGGACCCTCATTGTCAAGATTTAAAATCCTTTGGCTCTTGCCCTAATGATAGTTCTTGTAGGATTTTGATTCCTATCATCATGTGTTTCCATTGTTCTTGTAATTGATTTATGCACGCAAATTGATTGCATGTCTGATTTTTATTAGATTGAAAGAGGTTTCATCTTATAAATTAGATCTTCATGAATAGAGAGATTACATGTTTTACCTAGGGGTAGGAAAACATTGATTTTCTGCAATTTATTAGAATTGTGAACTTAATGAGATCTTACATAACTGTAATGAGGGAGAGGTCTCCATTATCTTATGCATGATTATGAATTGATTAACTCGAGGGAGTAATTAATTTTACTTGAGAACTTCAGCAGTGTAAAGTGTAAATTGATTTGTTAATTGATATCTTATTTTGAGAATTTAAGGGTTTAGGTGGAACAAGATGAGGGGTATATTTTGTGATTGAATATACCTTTTTAAGACAATATCATTTAATTCTAAAGTTATTAGGATTTGTTAGTTGTTAATTTAATTCTTAATTTCCACATCATAAATTAGAGTAGCTATTTTTTTTTCAGCCTTGCCCCTAGTACGACCATGCTGGAGGTTGTGCTAAACTGGGCAGTGAAAAATAACGTGTTCCAAAGTCAGCACGGCTTCGAGCACGGCCTTTTCGACACCCGTGCTAAACCCTATTTTTGTGAGAACTATAAATAGACGCGTTGTTTTATTTTAAAGAGACTTCTTTCCTTTTAGCTTTGTTCTGGAAACCCTAGGGGGGCTTTATTATGAACTTCAAGAGGAGAATTGTCCAAGCATCATTGGAGATCACAAAACAAAAATGGATTATTCTTTTTAGCATAAATCAAATCTATTTCTCTAGATTCTCTGTTTTTATTGAAAACTCCATGGAGTAGTAATTCTTCATATCTTTCATCTTGTGAAACCTTAACTCATGTACTAAACTATTGATTGATTAATGAATTATTTATATCTTTGCATCTATTCATGTGTTTCCATTATTCTTGTGATTGATTTATGCACGCAAATTGATTGCATGTTTGATTTTTATTAGATTGAAAAAAGATTTCGTCCAGTAAATTAGATCTTCATGAATACAGAGATTACATATTTTACCTAGAGGTAGGAAAACATTGATTTTTTTGCAATTTATTGGAATTGTGAACTTAATGAGATCTTGCATAATGGTAGTGAGGGAGAGGTCTCCATTATCTTATACATGATTATGAATTGATTAACTCGAGGGAGTAATTGATTTTACTTGAGAATTCCTACAGTGTAAAGTGTAAATTGATTCATTAATCGATATCTTATCTTGATAATTTAAGAGTTAGGGTGGAACAAGATGAGGGGTATATTTTGTGATTGAATACATTCTTTAGACAATATTATCCAATTCTAGGGTTACTAGGATTTGTTATTTCTTAATTTAATTCATAATTTTCACGTCATAATTTATACTAGATAGTAGAGAAAAGGTACTAATACTTGTTTTCTAGATCCCAGAGGACGACACCTATTAAATTTATACTATAATCGATAGATACATTGCCTAGCTCAATAGTAGATTTTATTGGCTATAAATTTAAAACTTCAACGATCGGTTAGATTCAAGAGCTCTATCAATAGAGTAGGAGGAGCTTCAGACTCCTATGTTGGATGCTATTGGAGAGTATCATCGAACGCTCACCAAGGCATGGGACTCTACTCTGTAGGCTGAGTTGATGATTCACCTTAGTATATAGGTTGTTTTCTAGAGCATTTCTTCTATGGAGCTAGTAGTGTTGGGATAAGACCACTTATAGAATGTCGATATGGTGTCTTGTATTAGCTGAAAATCGACCTCAAGTTAGTGTACATCACATCGAAATCAATCAGGATTTATTGGTCCTGTATTAGATTTTGTTGTATCTTACCTCAGTTTTGGGGTCGTTGTCTTCTCACCATCTATCGCTGCACATGAATCAGTTATGCCTCCACCTCTACCTACTAGGTATTTTGCTATTGCACTTGTGGTATAGCATTACCCCTTCGTGGTGATGCATGAAATGAAGACCCTAAGTAGCTATTCTCATGATTGTGTTTAGATCCGATGACAAGCAGATTTGTCATAACGTTTCACCCTATAAGTATGAACAAAACGTAAATTAAATAAGAAACGATCATGCAATTATTCAATTATGGAGCGTTGATGTAAATCATACTTACCAAAAATCTAAGAACAACCTTTGTGCATATAATATATTGTTGGTTGATTGATCCATACCACTGCATGTAATTGTCATGCACACCACTAGGGCCTTCCATTTGAATGACTCAATTGACTCGCTCTTACCACATGTATATATACATTGCATGTTAGACCGGCCAATCGACATCATTCTGCCTCTACAGGTTGATTTGATGGAGCTTTAGTTATGTGTTCACTAGTTGTGGGATATATTGGAACCCACCAAACTGTCTGACTACTTGGTTTGGGAAATGCCACTCAATAATGTGGAAACAAATTAGTGGTACTCGAGTCGTCCAAATGTGATGTAACCTTTGTAGAAATTAGGTAGGAGATTAATTACATTCCCATCGTACGACTCCTATTCCACTTGAAAGATAGGAAATTATATTCACTATAAATGATCAATATGATGAATTGGAAGGAAAAACAAAGGTTATTGAAATACCTATGACATGTTTTGCTTGTCCATCACATCCCGATATGTACTGATAAGGTGGGTGAGGTGATACTGAATGTCCTTCCTCATGTTCTAACATGCTGCCAATGGAAAGCTGGGTTCTATAAATAGTTCATGTCGGCTAAAGAGTGTTATGTGGGGAAATCTATCTTAGGTCTACACCTATAGGAGAATGCTAGCACCTCCAATCTCGTGTGTTGATGGCAATGACGCGACATAAAGTTGGTGATATAACCATGCCAGACATGTAGACCCTTAGTTATATGCTTTAGTAATGTCGAAATGCTCTAATAGAGGTAACGACATCGCGTGGATGAGGGCGTTGGATTTATCGGCTAAGATAAATCCCCCCAGCTACATTATGTATGCATACGTACATTGATGGATTTGCTTGGCATTGGCATCAGGTGGGAGCATCCAGAACATATCACGTAGCTATGTTATGTTGATGTGACCCTCCCTACTGCTAGGTCCTAGCCTCGCCCCTAGCAATTCTTCACATATCTCACCCTAATCTAAGCAACTACTCCTTGTAATCGCCTGACCATTAATGGGGAGTCCTAACTGGATCTCTACATCGTATAGGGTGATAGTAAACTCCCATGTCGGCATGTGGAATGTGTGCATCCTTGGCTTCCATCGCTCCACCAATGTTGTAATCATGTGCTAATCCATTGGAATGAACAGCAGGTGGCTTACACCTTCGAATCTTGCCAAATGCAGGTATGGCTCTATTTGAGGATCGAAGGGGATGGTGTGCTCGTCGCAATGGGTGACAACTCGTGATGTCAAATAGCGAGGGTTGCTTGATCCTATAATGATAACAAGTGAAATGTTATATTATTCGTATTGCAACATAAACTAATCAACAAGTGAAAGGTTGGTTACCTTTCTATCCCAATTGGCCTGTGATTGATGTCTCTCTTACTACATCAAGACTAAAGGATTGAAGGGTCTAGGCTTCATCTATTATGCAAAAAAGAATATATATTAAAAAAATTAGTGTATCTTACCATTAATATGAAAATATTAATTAATGACTTTTTAGCAACTATTTACTTTCTAATTAATAGTCAATTAAAAGCAACTAAAGTTTACATCTACTCTTACATTAATAGACAAAGATATTACATGTACAATAAATACCAACTTTTTTTAGTAATTAATTTTATGATAAGTAATTAATGATATATCATCAACTAACTACTATTAATAAACTGTTAATTAATAACAATTTAATTTTACAACCATTTTCGCAAAAAAACACACAAACATAAACATATTTCATTTATAATTAACATAAAATTTCTCACTAATGGTACTTAATGGTAGATTAATGAATAATTACTCTTGGTTAACAGTTAATTAAGAATGACTTAATTTGACAACAACTTCTACAATAACAAACAGGCATATTACATTTACAATCGACATAACATTTTTTAATACTTAATTTTCTAAAAATTAATTAACAGCATATTAATGACTAATTGGTTTTAAGTAACTATTAATTAAAAACAACATAGTTTTACAACTACTTGTACAAAAACACATAAAATATTACATTTGCAATCAACACAAATTTTTTCACTAATTAATTTTATAACAATTAAATGATGACATATTAATGACTAATCACCTTTAATTAGTAGATCATTAATAACTACTTAATTTTATAACTGATTGTAGAAAAACATTCAAATATTTTACATTTGCAATCGACACAAAATTTTCCACTTATTAATTTTATAACAATTAATTAATAACATATTAATGACTATTCACCTTTAATTAATGTATCATTAACATCTACTTAATTTTATAACTAATTGTATAAAAACATACAAATATTTTACATTTGCAATCAACACAAAATTTTTTGCTAATTAATTTTCTAACGATTAATTACTTACATATGAATGATTAATTACTGTTAATTAATAACAATTTAATTTAACAACTGCTTATGCAAAAATACATTATAATAACACATAAAGATAATTTATTATAATCAATACAAAGGTTTTTCCTAATTATTTTCTAATGATTAAATAATGACTAATTAAAGACTAATTACTTTATCATTAATGATTACTTTTACATTAATTTTCACAACAAAAAATTCAGACATATCATTTACGAAAAATACTAAATTTTTTTACTAATTCATTTGCTAATGTTAATTAATGATATATTAACAACAAATTAATTACTAATTAACAATTAATTAACAACAACTACTACTACTTCAATAAAAATAGTGGAGTACAAATAATTGTACTTATTTTTTTATGCATTCATATGAAGTAGTATAATAGCAAAAAACGAATTAATTTTTTCTCAAAAAAACATACCAAAATCTTGTTTTGCTGAAAATTTTTCTAAACATGTACTTCAACAAGCTAAAACCTATGTAAAATAGAAATTAAGAAAACAAAAATTTTCAAAAAATGACATAGAGCAAAATTTGTAGAGGAAATTCAAAGATGTAAAAATAAACATATGAACTAAGGATTTGTATTTATATTACAAACTATCGGTGTAATTTTTTTATGTGCATTAGTGATGGGAAATTTTTTCGACACCGCCTATACCTTCAGAACTAGATTTGGCTGATGATCCAAATCGCTTATTTTTTACTTCATATCTTTTTATCTAATAAATATTTGAGAAATAATCTTACAGGTACAATAATAATTCTCCATAGGATGCCAATATGTCTTACACTAGTTGATGGCCACGGGACATCTTTACATTTACAATCAAAGACCCGCTACGATTGTTTCCATTTCGAAGCATTGGCTCATGAAGATTTATGATAATTTGTACTTTGTAATTGTTCTATGGACTATTTTATGTTGTATTTTCTTTTGGGACACTTTCATTTTGAATGTAATTTCCATTTAGGACCGGCCACCTTAAAAGTGGCATAATTGTAATTTTGTGCATTTTCTAACCCTAAAGGGAGCAAGTATAAATATTTGCTTAAAGTAGGGTTTGAGGAGGCTATTTTTTTTCAGAATTGTACTTCACTTTTACGTGAGAGGGTTAGGGCTTATTCCTAATTCATTTGCTCTTATCAATTTCAAATCCCGATTTGAGGTTGTGTCGAGTGGCTTCAAGGTTATTTTGTGAGTAATATCAAATTTACTTTGTTGCAATTTCCTTTTCTCTCTAGTGAGTAATATCTAGGGTTGAATTGGTTGTTTATTGAACAAATTTGATTGCATTTGTAATCAAATTCTTGTTGCTTAATTGATTGGTTTTAGCCTTAGTTTTAACCTTCAATTTAGCATCTTCTTGGAACCATGGATCATTTTGTTGGGAAAGTGAATCACAAAATTGGATCTTATTTTTATTGTGTGTAATTCACGTGGAATTCTTGTGATTGTTGTTATATTGGAGAAGATTATCATTGTTGGATTGTTTATTGCAACTTTGAGCATTCGGATTTCATTATATCTCCATTAGGGTTCACGCAATTCATGGCTCTCTTGAACCGGTTTTTAATTGTGAATTGAAGTTGTTTCTTTGATTCATTTGCATGTGCTTATTCTTGGTTTTGAGCACATCATCTTTTGGTATTAGAGCATCATCATATTTGGATCTAAGATTGATTACATCCTAATTGAAGAATTGGTTACATTCATTGGAAATTGACACCATTGTTCATGAGATTAAGACTAGTTTGATTTTCATTGTGTAATTGGTCTTTCAATTGGGTTTTGTGTGCTTGGGCTTGGTTTTGAGCACATCATCTTTTGGTATCAGAGCTTGAGGTTTAAGAGGAGGGGTTTGTCAATTGAAATTCGAAAGTTAGGGGTTTGTTGTGAAGCACCTTGATCCGAAAATTTGTTGGTGTGAAATTGCATCTTGTTGTTGTGATTGTTGAATTTTGTTCTCTTGTTGATTGGTGGATGTAGAATCCTTGAGTTGATTGTGATTGATTAAAGGGAAGTGATCATTGTGATTATTTCAGGAAAGTGGAATTTTGGAAATTGATTTTGTTATCTTCATCTTTACCGTGAGTTATTTGTTTGAGGAAGAAGGGGAAGTTCTTGAATTGAATTGAATTTTGGAAATTGAGTTTGTTATCGTCATCTTTGCCATGAGTTATTTGTTTGAGGAAGAAGGGGAAGTTCTTGAATTGAATTCCATAATTTGGGGTTCAAATAATTGAAGCATTTTTAATTAGTGTATGTTGTTTCCTTAACATTGCGGAATTGGAAGGGTCATTTTTTTTGCAAAATTGTTCAACTTGCATGGAGAATTAGGAAACTATTTTGAATTCAAATCAATCATTAGTTATAGAGTTATTGTGTATTAATCACTTTAATTGCACATTAACTAGTTGGAATCAATTGCTTGCCATTTGGAGAAGTATCCATATGGTTCCATTTTGTTGCTGTTGCCGTGGAGTGGAGTGCTACACCGTGATTGTTAGTGTTGTGTGTAGTGAAGGGTTGCAACGTGTTATAGTTTGTTTGTGTTGAAGTTTAAGAGTGTGTGAGTGTACCGTAAAGTGTATGTTATGGTTTGAAGTGAGATTGTGTTGTGAAGTGAGTGTCTTGTAGATTATAGAAGTGTTGCAACATGTTGTGTTGGTTATGTTGTGGAGAAGAGTGCTACACGTAGATTGTAAGAGTATACATGTGCCTTGAGTGAAGTTAAGTGGGGTTGTGTGTTTTTCTTTTGTAGCAGTTGTTGTGTGGCGTTAGAAGCAGTGTGATTGTGAGGTGTAGCCCTTTGCTTCAAATTGTCCTTGTCGTTCAATATACCAAGTCTACAACTATGTCGAATGATAGCGTGAATGGGGGAATTGGCGATGAAGCCAACGGTTAGGTTGGTGGAGGTCAGGGTCTGATGGGTGTCGAATCCAACAAAAATAAAAACCTACTCCTGGACAATGATATGATTTGCGTATAGTAGTGAGTAGGGTCGTATCCACAGAGATTGGTTAAATATATTTCTATTCAAAGAGAATAAAGAGGAAAAGAAAAATGGGGGGTTTTGTTTGTGAATCAAATAATATTGAAACAATATAATAAAGTCGAATATTGATAAAAGCTTAGCCAAAGGAATCAAGATAGTTTAATTCTAGGAATTGATCATCGATGCAAATGTTTTCTATTCTTATTTCTAGATAAATTGGTTATGGTTATTAACAAGCTCTAATAACCTATCTCTCCTTACTTCTTCGATAATCAAAACAAGCTCTTTGATTACTCATCTTATCGATTAGACAACCCTAAACAAGCTCTTAGGATTTAATCTATTAATAGCATTAAAAACAAGAGAGACCACCAATTCATGCCAGTAGATTATAAGATAACCTATTTAAACAAGATCATACATCTCCATAACATGAATTCGATCATCTATTTTATAATCAAACATGTTATTGTGTCACCGAGATTAGAACTATCAGACAATTACGGATTTGACGTGCTAGTTGACAATATATTAACTTGCTAATTGAGTAGAAGAGCTCTAATTCATACCAATCAACAAAGATAATATTGACAAAACGTTTAGAAGATATATGAATATCCAAAAACAAAGAATAGATTAAAGACAAATCAATTAGATCTCACAATTCGTGGAGAATCAAACTTCTATGACCCTTTGGCTAGAAAATCTGCTTAGCTACATATGTTCATCATAGAAACGAAAATTAAAAGTAAAAACATAATAAGCCTCTGTTCCCGGTTTCCTTGCTCTGCCTCCTTCCTTCCTTCTTGTCTCCAAGATGATCCAAGATTCTCAACTCCTCTAGGGTTAGTTCTATTTATATTGTTAAGGGAATGGCAGAGGATCTTTAGCTAGCAAGATACGGAAATATCTTTCCTTTTTGATGTAAATCTCGAGAAGTGAATAATCGTCCGCCTGGCACGCCCAACACCACGGCCGTGGGTCAAGCCGTGCCTTCCTCTGTGGGTAATCTACAATTCTTCATCCGTGATCAGTGTGTGCTACGGTTTATACCACGGCCAGATCTCAAGCCGTGTCATCCTCTAGTTGATGTTCCACAATTTCTCATCCTTGGCACGTCTTCCATTTCAACTTCCACCACGTCTTCAACCACGGCTTCCACCACGTCTTCCACCACGGCCAAATCATGAGCCGTGTCTCTCTCTGTTGATAGTCCACATTTCCACCTTCTTGTGCAGTGTATAGCACGGCTTGCACTATGGCCGTATTACAAACCGTGCCTCCTTCTAGACAGATACACGGTCGTGTACTTCAACCGTGTATTTTCTTGTGGCTTCAAAACTAAGTACACGGCTGTGTACTTCAACTACACGCCCATGTACTTTCCTCCGACGGTGTAAATCCTTGCCTTTGATTGAAATTGTAGATGACTTCTCTAATTTACTTGAATTAGCACTCTTGACTCCATTTAACCTGATTTATCACCATAATAAAATTAAGTACCATTTCCTTATGATTTCTATAAAATCAATAATAAATTAACACAATTCATACTATAAAGATTGAGTATAAAATGGCTCTATCAGGGTCATAATGTTGCAGGTAGGAGGACTTTGGAAGAACAACTCCAAGATCTTACTACCATAGTTGCTACTTTGGCAACTAGGACTGACATAATGACATTACCACAACCACTAGTGGTAAACCTTCAGGCACCACCTTGGGTAGCTCCATAGAATCCTCAGAGAGACAGAGTAGTGGGAGATGGAAATCTGAATAGAATGATGGGTGAGGAACATCATCTATACAGGGAAGAAAGGGATGACAACTTTAGGGCTAATCTATATCTGAATAGGGATTTCAGGCCACCTTGGGGCTTGGAGTATGTGAAACTACAAATGCCTTCTTATGATGGCTAGGGATCAGATGATGATTATTTGGATTGGGAGGACAAGGTTAAGGGTCTCTTTGAATGTTATGAGATTGATGATAATACCAGAGTCCGATTGTTTGCTGTTGAGTTTATAGGATATGTTGCACTATGTTGGAAGAATTTGATTATCAGCAGGTGTAGGGATGGAGAGGCTGAGATTCAGATATGGAGGGATATGAAAAGGTGTTGAGAAAAAGATTCATTCCTGAGCACTACAAACAGGAACTGTTTATGCGACCGCAGACTTTGAGGTAGGGAGGCAAGACAGTGGATGATTATGTGCAGGAATTTGAAACCCTCATGATTAGATATGGGTCCATCGAACCTCTAGAACAAATCATAGCATGCTTCGTCTCAGGCTTGAAATATGAAATAGTGTGTGTTGTTGAGCTGCAACGCTATAGTACACTTGATGAGGCTATTCAGTTGGCCTTGAAAATGGAGAGGCAAAGGAGGTCCAACTTGTTTAGGGCTCCGAGCAGTAGGCCCAATACTATTACCAGACCCATAGCAGCTGACGGTTGATTAGGGGGAATAAAGGCGGTAGGTGAGGTAGTGAGAGCAGTGGATAAAACTACCCAAACACTACTAGAGAAAATTTACCTATTGGGAACGGTAAAGAGGTATTAGCGCCAGATGTGAGGCAGACTATTCCCGGATCTACTAGTGGAAAGGCACGCCAGATCAAGTGCTTTAAATGCATGGGATTTGGGTGATGGGTGTCGAATCCAAAAAAAATAAAACCTACTCCTAGACAATTATATGATTTTCATATAGTGATGAGTAGGGTCGAATCCACAGAGATTGGTTAAACTTATTTCTATTCAAGGAGAATAAAAGGAAAAGGAAAATGGGGGGGTTTGGTTTGTGAATTGAACAAACTTAAAACAAGTTAAGAAAGTTGTATATTGATAAAAAGCCTAGCCAAAGGAATCAAGATAGTTTAATTCTAGGAATTGATCATCGATGCAAATGTTCTCTATTCTTGTTCCTAGATAAACTGGTTATGGTTATTAACAAGCTCTAACAACCTATCTCTCCTTACTTCCTCGATAACCTCAGACAAGCGCTTTGAATTTTTTCTTATTGATTAAACAACCCTAGACAAGCGCTTAGGATTTAATCTATCAATAGCATTAAGATCTAGAGAGACCACCAATTCATGCCAGTAGATTATAAGATAACCTATTTAAACATGATCACACACCTCCATAACATGAATTCGATCATCTCTTTTATAACCAAACATGTTATTGCGTCACTAAGACTAGAACAATCAAACAATTACGGATTTAACGTGCTAGTTGACAATATATTAACTTGCTAATTGAGTAGAAGAGCTCTATTCATACCAATCAACAAAGATAATAATGACAAAACGATTAGAAGATATATGAATACCCGAAAGCAAAGAATAGAATAAATACAAGTCAATTAGACCTCACAATTCGTGGAGAATTAAACATCTATGACCCTTTGGCTAGAAAAGTAGCTTAGCTACTCATGTTCATCAACAAAACGAAAAATAAAAATAAAAACATAATGAACTCGGTTGCCTGCTCTGCCTCTGCGTTTCCTTCTTCAAGATCCAAGATTCCAAGATCAAAAGTTCAAAAGTTGTCCTAACCCTCTAGGGTTGGTTCTATTTATATTGTTAGGGAGATGGCATGTGATCTTTTGCTAGCAAGATACGAAAATATCTTTCCTTTTCCTCAAGTAGATTTCGGCAGAAGTGAAGGATAATTTGTGTCCGTTACCTGCACGCCTTCACAACTCACATTCGGCCGGGTAGTTCAGCGTCAAGCCCTCTTGTTTTTTGATGCTTCCACTCACACTTACTTGCTGTTTAAGTGTCCTCTTGTTGTATCCATTCGCCTTCTTGTCCAGTGTGTAACACGGTTTGAACCTTGGCCGTGCCTCAAACCGTGCTTCCTCCGGTGGTGTAATTCCTTGCCTTGATCCAAGTTGTAGATGACTTCTCTAAAATACTTGAATTAGCATCCTTGACTCCATTTAACCTGATTTATCACGATGATAGAATTAAAGTACCATTTCCTTATGATTTCTATAAAATCAATAATAATTTAACACAATTTATACTATAAAGATTGAGTATAAAATGGCTCTATCATTGGGCATATGGCAGCACAGTGTCCAAATAAAAGGGTGATGACTGTTATGGAGGGCGTTGGGGAAGATGTTGAGGATGACGAGGAACAGATTGAGCCTACAGATTTACCAATAGCACTGCAAGAGTATTATGATGACCAGACTGTAGAAACACATAAGGAGCGTATAGGTGAACAATATCTACCTATTAATGTGTTACGCAGGGCTCAACCATATCTCCTGATACTAGAGACATTCAGAGGGAGAACATATTTCACACCTCATGTAGGATCAGAGGTAACCTTTGTGTACTCATCATCGATAGTGGTAGTTGCACGAATGTTATATTTGTTGCACTGGTAGACAAATTACATTTGTCTACTATCCCACATCTTAGCCCTTATAACTTGCATTGGTTGGATAATTGAGGCAGTATGTATGTTACACTAAGGGTGAAGGTCTCTGTGAGTGTTGGGTAGAAATATCATGATGAGATCCTATGTGATGTAATTCCTATGCATGCATTCCATTTGATGTTAGGTAGACCCTGGTTGTTTGATTGGTAGGTGTTACATGATGGGTTTAGAAACACCTACATGTTCAGTATGGGCAAGTTTCGCATAGTACTATCACCAATGACTCCATTTGAGGTATATTCGTTTCAGGAACAGATCAGAACTACTTCCATTACATTTGATAGCCGGGAGAGCAGGTCAATAGAGATATCAAGGTTCAGTTCCAAAACTGATCCTCTAGATTTGAGGGCAAATCTTTCAGAAGCCTGAGGAGATGATGGGAAATTTTCCAACACCGCCTATACCTTCAGAACTAGATTTGGCTAATGATCCAAATCGCTTATATTTTACTTCATATCTTTTTATCTAATAAATATTTGAGAAATAATCTTATAGGTACAATAATAATTCTCCATGAGATGCCAATATGTCCTACACTAATTGATAGCCATGGGACATCTTCAAATTTACAATCAAAGACTCGCTGTGATTGTTTCCATTTCGAAGCATTGGCTCATGAAGATTTATGATATTTTGTACTTTGTAATTGTTCTATGGACTATTTTATGTTGTATTTTCTTTTGGGACACTTTCATTTTGATTGTAATTTCCATTTAGGACCAGCCACCTTAAAAGTGACATAATTGTAATTTTGTGCATTTTCTAATCCTAAAGGGAGCAAGTATAAATATTTGCTTAAAGTAGGGTTTGAGGAGGCTATTTTTTTTTTTTTTAGAATTATACTTCACTTTTACATGAGAGGGTTAGGGCTTATTCCTAATTCATTTGCTCTTATCAATTTCAAATCCCAATTTGAGGTTGTGTCGAGTGGCTTCAAGGTTAATTTGTGAGTAATATCAAATTTACTTTGTTGCAATTTCCTTTTTTCTCTAGTGAGTAATATCTAGCGTTGAATTGGTTGTTTATTGAATGAATTTGATTGCATTTGTAATCAAATTCTTGTTGCTTAATTGATTGGTTTTAGCCTTAGTTTTAACCTTCAATTTAACATCTTCTTGGAACCGTGGATCATTTTGTTGGGAAAGTGAATCACGAAATTGGATCTTATTGTTCTTGTGTGTAATTCTTGTGATTGTTGTTATATTGGAGAAGATTATCATTGTTGGATTGTTTATTGCAACTTTGGGCATTCGGATTTCATTAAATCTCCATTAGGGTTCACGCAATTCATGACTCTCTTGAACTAGTTTTTAATTGTGAATTGAAGTTGTTTCTTTGATTCATTTGCATGTGCTTATTCTAGTGCTTTATCATAGATTTGTACATTTTTATGCATATTAGGTACAACATTGCAATGAATACAACAACTATATTAAATATCAAAGCCTGTTGATTTCACCATAGATACGACTATCATTGTTTCACCATGTTAAGGCTCACTTCTTCGAAGAATGAGACTTTTCATCATTCCAAGACATAAAGCTTACCAGCCATATGTTCACTATTTCAAAACTCATTTCCTTGTAATTATTCGTATTTCACCACATTAAGACTATTTTTACTATAGTGAGGATTTTTAACTTTTCACATCTCAAGGCTTAATTCCTCATATATGGAATTGATTAGAATGGAATGCAATTAGCAGTGGAATGTCAAGTCCATTCCTATGTTTAGAAATGTCTATGGAGTAGGATGGTATATAAAGTATTTATAAAAAATTCCCTTAATTCATAGATGTAATAAATACACAATAATGAAGTTTAAAAAGTTGTTTAAGTAATTATTATTAATGAGTATGCAATGGAGTCACAATTTCTCCTTTTAAAGGCATAATTGAATTTTCTCTTAAAACTGAAGTCATTGATTCCAAAAAAACACGATTTTGACTTCTAAAAATATTTCTAAACATGGAAAAGGGGATAGAGTCAGAAATTATGATCCCATTTCGAATCTATTCTAGCATACTAAATATGATATAAATTAATTCCTCTTAAATCCCTTTAGTCATAAATTTATAAAACCACCATATTAAGCCCTATACAAATTCAATTTAATGAAAAATAGCTACTCTCCTATTGCACTATATTTATCAAATACAAATCTTGATTAATAAAACATTTTCTAGTTCAATAAAACATGCTACAGCTAGAATAATACGTTTGGACTCTAAAAAAAAAAAAAATTATAGCTTCAAAATTCATAACAAAAATAATGCAAGTGTCTAAATACATTACAATAGAGTAACAATAATAATTAGCAATTAGGCTACATCAATTTCTAGCACAAAAAAAAATGCATAATCTAATCTATAAAGTTAATAGAAGTCGGTGCTAGTGAGAGAAAATGCTCTCTCCTCTCTCTACACACCTTTCCCAATTACCGTTACTCTTAGGACAACCCCCCAGGCAAACCTTTCCCTTTCTCGTAGCATTATCTTTCTAGTTATCCCATAGGTTTTACTAGCTCTTCACTATGTCATCTCTGGCAAGTGTGGGAGCGTTTGGCCGGTTGAAGGCAAAGTCAAAGTTAGGTGTAGTGCACCATGCTACCCTAGGGGATCATTTTCCCTCGAATTATTTTGGAAAACAAGCTTGCAAGGCTTTGGACATGGTTTTAGAGGAGGTTTGTAGGTCAATCCAAAAGAGGCAATACAAAAGTCTACTTTTGAAGACTTGGAAAGCAACTCCTAGGATATAGCTAAGAAGGGTAATTTGGAGGCTTGTGCCCACATGTGTTGTTCTAGGCCTGGCGCTTGACAGCCTGTTTTCTCTAGCACTAAGGATGCCCAATAGCCTATCACCTGCCCATCACCATCCCAAGAATTTCCTTCTTTTGGAAATATAACCTTAGAAGAGGTCAATGAGCTACTGAAGGAAATTGAGGACCTTAACCAGCAGCCACCTAGCCACACACACATGGCCATTGTGAAGTTTCCTAAGACGAAGACTTAAGCACATGCCTGCACCTCTAAAGGCAAGGAAACAGTACCGAACTTTAGTCTTTGATTCATTCCTTCGACGACTAAAGGGGTTGTGCCATGGGTGAAAATTCCTAAGGCAATGGTGGACTTAGGTGCGAAATACTGAAACTTTACACTTGTGGGCTATGTTCTTGGTCGGAAGCTACCTTACTCGCTAATCCAAGTTACTGCGTTCAAGCAATGGAAGGAGTTCAACCTTGTGGATGTTCTAGGAAGCTTGGACAGGTTCTTCTACTTCCGTTTTGCCTTAGGAAGTGACCTGACCCTTATGCTTGGAAAAACTTGGCATTTTGCTTAAAGATTTCTCATCTTGTAGAAATGGAGGAAGGGCATGTGACTTGATAAACTGCAACCCACCAATGTGCCTATGTAGGCAACCTTCTTTCGTATACTATGTGAGTTCCTAGCTATTGAGGGGTTAATTCACATGGTGAGTGGTGTAGGTGTCCCATTAAAGGTTGATGCATTGACATCAAATAGGTAAAGGGTAAACCATGCTAGGGTCTTAGTCAAAATTGATGCATGTGAGGAGCTGGTCACCTGAGTGGTAGTTGAGGGGGAGAATGGTACTACTGCTGTAGTTCATGTCGACTACTAGTGGCTCCCTCCATGTTGTGCTAACTACAAGGTTTTTAGGCACAAATGCAGCCCCAACTAAGATCTATGTACTTGTGCTTCTTTTAATAATCCCAAAGTGTGTACTGAGGAATAGATTCCAGCAAATCATGGAGATAGGGGAAAGAAGAAGGCGCAAGAAGAGGAAGGCAACGTGGGGAAGTCCCTTGGAAGCTCCCTATAGTAGCAATCAAGGGGTGCTAGTAGGGAGAGCCAACCTTCGTGTGAGCAACAAACATGAGAAGATGGGGGATAGAGGAAGAAGGCAGAGATAGAGGGCTTGAAGGGGGTGGGTGATGAACACACCGACCAAGAGTTGAATGTTGAAGAGGGAATGGAGGTTGATGGGATTAACAAGACGCCCAACACATGTGAAGGAATAGGACCTGATTTGTGTCCAAGCTCATCAGTAGCCACCGTGGTGCCATAATCTCCAGGTCATGACGTGGATGTACAGCTAGACCTCCAAGGGAGGGATATGGAGGAAGGGTGTGATGATTATGAGAACACCCCCCTCAACAAGTTATTGGTTCAAATGAACCAAGAATCTAGAAGTCATCCCAAACATAGCAAAAGTTCTAGCTTCTCTAGTCATCGTAAGAAAAAACAGCGTAAGAGGAGGCAAACTTTTACTTAATTACATAGTCCTTCCCTTTATTTCCATGCCGCTAGCAGCATGGAATGTAAGGGGACTTAATGACCCCATCAAGGTTTTGGAGGTTAGGAAGTTATGTGACACTCATAGAATAGGTCTTCTTGGCTTGTTGGAAACAAAGGTCAACCTTTCCAATGAGGACGCAATCAAGAACATGTTGGGTCCTTGTCGGTAGGTATGGATCAATGCAGTGACAAGGAAACGAATTTAGGATGTTTGGCTGTAAAATCCGTAAAATTTTAGTCGCGTATAATAGCGGAATAATTAAAAGATTGTAATAAAAGCTTTAAACATACTCCGTATAAAACTATAATAAAAGAAATAATCACATGAAGGGCAAACCATAAGAAACTATTGGTTAAACGAAAGAATAAATTAAAATTATAGACGTAGGATTGTCAAATAGGAATTCTGTGTGAATATTCAACTTAAGTGTAAAATTTTATAATAAAATGTTAAAATCTTAAATTTTTTCGATGCCGTCGTGCCTGCGAAAATTCACTGGGAAATTTAAAACCCTAATCCTAATAAAAGTATTAATTAATAATATATATATATATATATATAAGGACGGTAGGCCATGGAGGACCTACGGCCACATACAAGAAAATAAAACAAAACAAAAGAAAAAGGCGAGGAGCAGATTAGACACAAGGGCTATGGTATGAAAAGGGAAAAGAGAGAATCGAACAAAAAAAAATCATAACTCATACATACGACCTCTGATTGATAATTTGAGACCTCCAACTTGTTTCTTGAGGTGAGTGCAACTCAACTAGACTAACTTTTCATGTAATGGAGTTCGTTTCTAAAAGTTGTGTATAAAGAACAAATAGGTATAAAAATTAGTATTTTACTTAAAATTAGTTGTAATAGCTAGAGAAACACTAGATAAAGTGATCTAGACTATGTGTAGAGTGTAATAACATATTTTTTCCTAATTTTTTAGGTGAAGAAAGTTTCGGCTCGAAGATACTTAAAGACTATTTCGATTAAATCATGAGAAAATGAGATTAAGGTGAGTTGGACGCCGTGACATGTTGTATTATGTGTATATGTGCTGTGTTATGGTGCTTCGTTGTGAATTTGTTTGTTTTGTAACTATATATATATATATATATATATATATATAATAGGTGCTGGAACAAGACGTGGTCCCTCCCCTTCATGCATTTATTGATTCCTTTACTGTGAATGAGGTTATATATATATATATGTAAAACGTTGTGGCTGTTGATCCTTCGCTTTTGTAACTGATGTATGTTACAGTTTTACTCGCTGGAGGCAATTGTTTTTTTTCTTTCTTCCCTTCCTCCCTTGTGTACAGGTGAAGTCCCCCGAGCATACACCAACCAGACATAAATATATATATATGTATAGGTTAATTAAGGAGTGTTGGGCATTTTTTTTTCTTTTCCTTTATGTTCATTTGACATGCATGTGTGAAGTTCTGGTCACTGTCTATATACGTATATATATAATTGCTAGTCTCCTTGCTTCTCTTTTTTTACTCTAGGCGGGTGAGTGCATCCAGTGGGGAAGGATTATATATATGTAAGTATATGATTTTGCGGGAGGTTGAAAGTGAACCGCTGGACGTCATTGCTGCCCTCTGCCATGAAGAAAATAAAAACCATGTATGTGCATGCATATTATGACAAATTGCAAGGACGTGGAAGCCATATGAAGACGCTATTGTGGTGAATAAATATATATATGTATGTGGGTATATGCGTACTTTGTTGGATTGGGAAGTTAGTGGGAATGCTATATAGATATATGTTTATATTTGGGATGAAGAAGGCGGAAATGGAAATTCAACTTGAGTATGTGGCTATAAAATGACATGGAGATGAAAGTGAGAATTATGTTGATGTGATAGGAATCAAAATCCGACAAGACCTATCATTAGGGTAAGAACTAAAGGAATTCGAATTTTGGCGATGAGGGCTCATTTTGAGCAGATTGACCCCGAAATTATTTATAAATTAACCTCTTTTCTATTATTCTTGTATTGTGTTTTCCAACAGGCACATTTATCATATTTTATAGGGCAATGGACAAACTCCTTCAGACTCAGCTTATGGGTTATCCATGGACCGACCTGAACCAGTGATGAGCCGGACCGATGGATCCTATAGAAGACCGGCATCTTGAAGACCAGTTCTTTTATATATTTCTTCTTTTATGAACTATTTTGGTTATATTTGGTTTTGGAAAACTTTTATTTTCTGGTAATTTTTATTTAGGACTAGCCACCTTAAAAGTGGCAAACTTGTAATTTTGACCACTTTCTAACCCTAAGAGTAGCAAGTATAAATACTTGCTTAGAAAAGGGTTTAAGGAGGCCATTTTGCAGATTATACACTTCACTTTAATGTGAGAGGGCTTAGGGTTTCCTAATTCCAAAAATCTCTTATCAATTTCAACCCAAGAATTGGAATTGTGGCGAGTGCGACAAAGGAGAATTGTGAGTCATATCAATTCATCTTTGTTGTTGTTCATTTCTTCTCTAGTGAGTCATAGCTAGGGTAGATTTGAATCTTTCTTGGACATATTGGTGATTGTAATTCGTGGATAATCATCTTGTAAGGTTGATTGTTCATTGAGATTGAATTGCTCTTTAGTGATTGGCATGGTTGGAAGGGTTTGAGTTCACAGTTTTTGTGCTTGTCTTTTTCATCCATTTCACGTGTAATTCTCTTGTTCTTATTGTTGATTAGTGAAATTGACCATTAGTGGGAGTTAATTGAATCTTTGAACCATTGGATTTCATCAAAGTTCCATTAGGGTAACGCAATTTCCTAGTCCATTGAACCGGTTTGTATGAGACTTGAGAATTGTTTTTCTTGAGTCATTTGATTGTGCTTGAAAGTGGTTTTGAGCACATCATTTTTTGGTATTAGAGCACATGTTGAGAGAAGGGATTTATGGTTGTTTGATTTTGTGATATTCATCTTCAATTAGGGTTAATCAAATTGTGAACCGCAATTGTGTTGTGTAGTTTGTGACTTGCGAAATTACCTTGGTTGGAATTTTGATTTGCTGCTTGTTGGAGTTGGATTGGGAAGGTTGTTGTATCATCTTGTGATTAATAATTTTCGTGGATGGAAGGAAGAATCAAAGTGTTGTTAATTCAACAATTGTGTGAGCTTGAAAAATTGCCTTGTTCTTGTCGTGACTAGTTGTGGCGTGAAGGAGGTTGTGTAGGTTGTTGTTGTGACTTCCATTGTGTAATTCTGAATTGGAGGAGTGCAATTTACAGATTTGCATTGAGTTTGAGTAGTAAGGAATCTATTTGAATTCAAACACATTCCATTAAGTTGTGGGAGTTAATGAGTGCTATTTGAATTTGAATTCATTATTTACCAATTGAAGAAGGCTTGCAATTAGTGAAATTGTTTGAAATTCAAATTGAAGTTTCTGCCTATTGTGGATATTCAGATTACATTTGTGGAAAGTGGCATATTTGCTTTTGTTATCATCTTTGCCGTGGGAAGTGGAAGCATACTTGTTGTTATTGCCACTTGTGTTGTTGCCGTGGGAGTTGCTTGTGAAGGAGTGACTTGTGGAAATTAAAAAATTTGTAGCACCGTAAAGTGTTGTGTGTATGTGTGGTGGTGTAAATTTGTGGAGTTATGTGTAGTGTAAGATGCTGCACATTAAGACTCATTGTGGGTGTAAAACTTTAGCAAGAAAGGAAAGTTGAGTAGTGAAGTTTGAATTCAAAAACAAGCATTAAAGTGTGAAAGTAATTGAAACTCATTACTTAAACACTTGCTAGTTGAATTTAATTCTTAACTACCTAGAAATAATTGTGTGTACTTCATTTATTTAACTTTACTTAAGGTACCAAGAATTACTTCATTATGCTTCAATTATTTCGCTTGACTTTACTTGAAGTAACAATAAGCATTTCTTGTATTGGTTGATTGTGAGCACCGTGGGAGTGTAGGGGCGTGTAAGGGTGTGTTGCCATTATGTGGTGAAGTGTATTGAGGTTATTGAAATTAGTAAGCAACAATGTCAAGTGAGTTGTATTTGTCTACTAACATATTGCATCGGGACTTGACTTCCTTTCAAACCATTGATGAGGGACAAAGAGAAAACTTTTTCCATACTTCTTGTAGGGTACAAGGAAACTTGTGTGCAATTATTATTGATGTTGGTAGTTGTACTAATGTTGTAGCTGCATCATTAGTATCAAAGTTGAAACTTGAAACTATCCCACATCCTAAACCTTATACATTACATTGGTTGAATGATCAAGATGGTCTTTGTATAACCGAAAGGGCTAGGGTACCCTTTAGTATAGGGGACAAGTACTATGATGAGCTTAAATGTGATATTCTTCCTCTTTGTGCATCCCATGTATTACTTGGTAGACCATGGTTGTATGACAGGATGGTATTACATGATGGGTATAGAAATACTTATATGTTCAAAAAAGATGGAAAACGTATAGTATTGAACCCTATGTCGCCATCAGAGGACCAGGAGATGCAAAGGCAAATAAAACAACCATCACAGGTTCATGAGGATCATAGCCACATGATCAAACCTTCAGAGGACCAAACTGTGCAGACTCAGGTATGCCGACTGATAAGAGTAAATTAACCCTTGTAAATCATGGGCGTTAATGATGAATTTGTGTAGTCTTTTGAATAAAATCAATGCGGATTCGGTACTTAACAAGATAAATATATCAATTTCAGGGTATAATACCAAAGAGAAGGAGAAAGATAACAAAAGGAGCATGATTGAAGCTTAAAAGATCAAGTTAAAGCTACTTATGGACAACACAGGGAAAGCCACGCCCGTGTCATGAACCGTGGGCACACCTGAAGATGAAAGTTGTCACTTGGAAAGAAAGCACGGCTTGTGATATGGGTGTGCTTGAAGCCGCGGCAGACGCTGCGAAGACGTGGAAAGCTCCAGAACTTGGCATGGTTTATAATCTAACCGTATTTCTAGCCGTGCCAAACACTGAACAAGAATGAGGAATTACAGATTATCAACCAGAGGGAGACACGGTTTGAAATCTGGCCGTGTTGTTGGGCGTGTCAGGCGACTCTTACTCACTTGTCGAGATTCACTTGGAAAAGGAAAGATACAGTCGTATCTTTCCAACTGAAGATGCTTGGCCATTCCTTAGGAAGTATAAATAGAACAACCCTAAGGAGAGAAAGGGGCGGCACAAGAGAAACCCTAGAGAAGAGCAGTTGTTGCCAGAATAGTTTTCAGATTTGAAGCCAAGATATTCCGTGTTTGAATTTTCCTTATGGATTCAATTATTTTTTGTTTTGTTCTTTTTATTAGATTCATGAGTAGCTAATTGTTTCATACCTGGTCCCTTGAGAAACCCCTGATTGTCATGTAACAAAATTGTTCATGTTCAATAATTAATTCTACTCTTTGAGTTTATTCATGTTGCAATCATAGTTTGTTCATCTTGATATGTGCGTAGTATTAGGATGGGATTAGATCTTTGTTATTAAGATTGAGAAATCATTTAATAGAGTAGATCTGGCATGAATAATAAGACCCCTTGTAATCCTAGAGGTAGGTTATAGGAGGTTTTATGTATTGAACGAGGTCATTGTGGTCTAGTTCAATTGAGAGTTCTAGGATTTTATTGCAATCTTAATTATGTTAATTAAAGAGAGATCTTAATTGACTTAATTAGGATTAGAGATTATTGATCTTGAGAAAGACCCTAATCTAGTGTAAGAAACTTCGCAGATCAGAGATTGGGTATTAATCATTGGAATGTTTGGAATTGAATAAAAGTTGCATGAGAATTAGGAGTAGATCTTGGGTAGGGTATGTTTAGATCATCGAATTAATTAAGGGAGTGTTTGAATTTATTTACTTTATTCATTTTATTCGTGTCTTTCAGATTTAAGCAATAATTAGGATAATTGAGATCATCAATAATGAGAAGTTAAATAGTAAGATAATCGTTAGTACTAGTACTTATAAGTTTTCGTGGGATCGATACCTGTACTCCTATGCTATACTGCTAATTGATAGGTATACTTGCTTGAGAACTGATCGTAAGCTAGGATTGAGTATAGGGTTTAACTTGTTAGAACGGTCAGATCGTACATCAAGTTTTTGGTGCCGTTGCCGGGGACTTGTAATATTGGGAAAACTTGATGCCTACTACTTTAACTATAAATTCTTTTAATTATTTCTCTTAGTTTCATTCGTGCCTCCATTCGAATTTGTTGAGGAAACTAAGTTCATCGTTTGTTTTTCGCAGTTTATGACAAGGAGCTCTTCATCTAAGCTTCTTGACCTTGATCCTGAGATTGACCGAACTTTTAGAAGGCGATTGAGAGGTGCTGAGGAGATAGTAGGGAATTTGAATCTCGACGAACCTTTGGAAAGTAAAGAGGCAACATCGGTGGCTGATAAGGAAACTTATATCACCCACGGTAACACAGAAACTGGACCAATGGCAGATGAACGAAGGACGATGGTTGAATATGCTCGACCTACTCTGAGCAGCACTGGGTCGTGTATTGTGCAACCAACAATAGAGGCCAATAACTTCGAAATCAAGGCCTCTACAATGCATATGATTCACAACCAATGCCAGTTTGACGGTTTGTCTGACGAGGACCCTCATGCGCACATTCAGATGTTCTTGGATATTTGCGCAACTGTCAAGCAAAACGGAGTATCTAAGGAAGCGCTGAAATTGCGACTTTTCCCTTTTACTCTACAGGGGAAAGCAAGGCAGTGGTTTAGTTCACTAAACCGGGATTCCATAACCACTTGGACCCAGATGGCGGAGACTTTCCTGGACTATTATTTCCTACCATTGAAAACTGCCAAGTTGAGAAATGATATCACATCATTCACCCAACTAGATCACGAGCCCCTGCATGAAGCATGGATCAGATTCAAGGATCTTCTTAGGCGGTGTCCACATCACCAAATGCCTAACTGGTTGCAAGTTTCCATCTTCTATAATGGGCTTGACTATGCAACTCGGCAGACAATTGATGCTGCGGCTGGGGGCACTTTGAATGTGAAAACGCCGGAAGAGTCGTTGAGTTTGTTTGAGAACATGGCCAAAAATAATCACCAATGGAGCCATGGTAGACAAAAGCACAGGGCAGCGGGCATTTATGAGTTTGATTTGATGACAGCAAAAGTAGATGCGCTCGCTTCAAAAGTTGAAGGGATGGCTGTATCTCAACCATCCCAATACTGCTCAATTGAACCTCATTCCAACAATGCGGTGTCTGAAGTGACAGAGCGTATTGAGTATGTGGGAAATCCCACAAGATCACAGAACAATCCCTATAGCAACACATATAATCCAAGGTGGCGTAATCATCCCAATTTCTCCTGGAGTAATTAGCAATCTCAAAGGGGTAATGCACCTGCTCCAGGATTCCAAAGACTAGCTCCACCTCCTTTTTAAGAAAAGAAATCTAGCCTTGAGGATATGATTGCGAAGTTCATTCAAGTGTCGGAGCAACGCTAGCAATCTACAGAGGCAGCTCTAAGAAATCATGAAGCCTTAATCTACAACTTGGAAAACCAGATGGGGCAGATCTCTAAAGCACTTGCTGAGCGACCACAGGGGTCTCTTCCTGGAAATACAGAGACCAACCCAAGGGAACACGTGAAGGCAGTAATTCTTAGGAGTGGAAAGGAAGTGAAATCAGGCAAGGTTGGGGAAGCTCCTGTTAGTAGGAAGGAGAATGAGACTGTTGATAAAGGCGAGACCACTAATAACGTAGAAAAAGGCAGAATTATAGAGGAACGAACAAAAGACTTGGAAGCTAAGAAGACACCTATCGTCCAGCCCTATAAACCCCCATTGCCATATCCTGCTAGGCTGCAGAACGATAAGGATCGGGAACATTTCGGTAAGTTTTTGGATTTGTTCAAACAGTTACATATCAACTTACCACTTGTGGAAGCCCTTTCTCAGATGCCCCGGTATGCCAAGTTCTTGAAAGATTTACTATCTAATAAGAAGAAGATGGAAGAGATCTCCACTGCAACATTTGGTGCGAGTTGTTCTGCAATTTTACTAAACAAGCTTCCAAAGAAATTGAAAGATCCAGGGAATTTCACCATACCATGTTTCATTGGTAATTTACTCGTAGAAAAAACATTAGTAGTTCTGGGGGCTAGCATAAATTTGATGCCATATTCCCTCTTTCAAAAGCTGGGATTAGGGGAGCCAAAACCCACACGGATGAGCCTTCAATTGGCAGACCGATCAGTGAAGTTTCCTAGAGGGGTCATTGAAGATGTATTAGTAAAAGTAGAAACTTTCATCTTCCCGGTTGATTTTGTGATCCTGGACATGGAAGTTGACACTGAAGTTCCTCTAATCTTAGGACGCCCCTTTTTAGCCACAGCTCGAGTAATCATTGATGTAGCCGAGGGTCGATTAGTGCTGCGCATTGGGGGAGACGAGTTAGTGATATAAATACCAGCTGTGATGAAGAAATTGGTAAATTCTGATGATACTTGTTATGCAATTGATTTAATTGATACCGTTGCGGAAGATATCTTATGCAAGGATCCATTAGAGTTGAGTTTGAGAGTATGCGATATTGAAGAGATAGATGATTGTGCAATACAAGAAATGTTGACTCATCTTGATGGCAAGGATGAACTTGGGATAAAAACAGAGAAGGAGAATATTGATGCAGGAGATGTTACCAGATTGAAGCCCTCTATTGAAGATCCTCCAATTCTGGAGCTGAAGTAACTCCTTGACTATCTGGAGTATGCTTTCTTAGAGAAGGATTCTCAGTTGCCGGTCATCATTGCAGCCGGGCTAACCATTGTTCAGAAGGAAAAGCTCTTGAAGATCTTGAAGGAGCATAAGCGTACCTTGGCATGGAAAATCGCAGATATCCAAGGGGTTAGTGCATCTTTTTGCACACACAAAATCCTGATGGAAGACAATTTTAAACCAGTGGTGCAAGCTCAAAGACGACTTAATCCAAACATGAAAGAAGTCGTTAAGAAAGAGGTAATCAAATTGTTAGATGTTGGGCTAATTTATCCCATTTATGATAGTTCATGGGTAAGCCCCGTCCAGGTGGTGCTAAAGAAGGGGGGGATGACGGTGGTCCCAAATGAGAATAATGAGCTCATACCAATGAGGACGGTGACGGGATGGCGAGTCTGCATTGACTATCGCAAATTAAATGAAGCCACTCGCAAGGACCATTTTCCTTTACCTTTTGTCGATCAGATGTTGGAGAGGCTTGCTGGACATATGTTTTACTGTTTTCTAGATGGGATGTCGGGATATTACCAGATTCAGATTGCCCCTGAAGATCAAGAGAAAACTACCTTCACATGTCCCTATGGCACATTTGCTTACAGGAGGATGCCCTTTGGATTATGTAATGCACTGGCTACCTTTCAGCGGTGTATGTTAGCAATTTTCGAAGATCTGGTTGAAGATATTATGGAAGTATTCATGGATGACTTTTCCGTGTTTGGGGATTCGTTTGATTCTTGCCTACAGAATTTGGAAAGGGTGCTCATACATTGTGAAGAAACTAACTTAGTTTTGAATTGGGAGAATTGTCACTTCATGGTGACTGAAGGTATTGTCTTGGGACACAAAATATCTCAGCAGGGGATTGAAGTAGACAACGCCAAGGTTGATACTATAGCTAAACTTCCCCTACCCTCTTCGGTTAAAGCTATTCGGAGTTTTCTGGGACATGCTGGATTCTATAGACGATTCATCAAGGATTTTGCCAAAATTGCTCGTCCTCTCACCAAGTTGCTGGAGAAGAACATCGCCTTTGATTTCAATGATGAATGTCTCCAAGCTTTTGAGGCACTGAAGGAGAAACTGACCGAAGCTCCTATCATGGTGGCTCCAGATTGGAACCTACCATTTGAACTGATGTGCGATGCCAGCGATTATGCTGTAGGAGCTGTCCTGGGTCAGAGAAAGGATAAGTATTTCCAACCGATATACTATGCCAGCAAAACTCTAATCGGTGCTCAAGAGAATTATACCACTACTGAGAAGGAGTTATTGGCAGTAGTGTTCGCTTTTGACAAATTCTGATCTTATCTTGTTCTTTCTAAGGTGATAGTGTATACTGACCACTCCGCATTGAGATATTTAATGACCAAGACGGATGCAAAACCCCGCCTCATCAGGTGGATACTCCTATTGCAAGAATTTAACCTTGAGATAAGAGACAAGAAGGGAGCAGAAAACCTCGCAGCGGATCATCTATCTCGATTGGAGAACCCATGTGTGGAGCAGCTGAAGGAAGAAGATATTAACGATAGATTTCCTGAGGAGAATTTGTATTCCGTCAACAAAGTCAGCAGTTCGGAGTCCCCATGGTTTGCAGATATGGCCAACTATCTAGTGGCTAGGGTCCTTCCACAGGACATGTCAAAGCAACAGAAAAAGAAGTTCTTTATTGACCTTAAGTATTACTATTGGGAAGACCCCTACTTGTTCAGGTATTGCTCAGACCAAATGATCAGGCGTTGTGTCTCACATGAGGAAGGACGGGAGATCTTGAACCATTGCCATAGTGGACCCACTAGAGGACACCATGGTGCCAATAGGATAGCCCACAAAGTGCTAGAAGCTGGTTTTTATTAGCCGTCAGTATTCAAGGATGCCCAAAGTTTTGTAGCTCAGTGCGATCGATGCCAGAGAGATGGCAATATTTCAAGGAGGGACGAAATGCCACAACACTATATTCTGGAGTGCGAGGTGTTTGATGTATGGGGTATTGATTTTATGGGGCCATTTCCTCCTTCATATGGAAACAAGTATATATTGGTAGCAGTGGATTATGTGTCTAAGTGGGCTAAAGGACAAGCTCTACCAACAAATGACGCTAAGGTTGTTGTCAAGTTCCTCAAGAAGCTCTTTTGCCGTTTTGGGGTGCCTCGAGCACTAATTAGTGATCGGGGTACACATTTTTGCAACTCTCAGATTTAAAAAGTCTTAAAAAGATATGGAGTGACTCACCGTCTCACCACTCCTTATCATCCACAGACAAGTGGGCAAGTAGAGTTGACAAATAGAGAGCTAAAGCGCATCTTAATGAGATCAACTCTCCAGCATGGGTGGGATTAGGCAGACATGTTAGACGATGCGTTATGGGCTTATAGGACGGCCTACAAAACACCAATTGATACAACTCCTTTCAGGTTAGTATATGGGAAAGCGTGTCACTTACCAGTTGAGATTCAGCATCGAGCGTTTTGGGCAATCAAGACTATCAACCTCAATCTCGACAAGTCAGGAGCTCACAGGAAAAGGCAGATTAATGAGCTTGATGAGTTAAGACTTATAGCCTATGACAACGCTAGTTTCTACAAGGAGAGAGCCAAAGCATATCATGATGCAAGGTTGCACCAGCACAAGCAATTTGAGGAAGGAGATATGGTATTGCTATTCAACTCCAGGTTAAAACTTTTTCCTAGGAAACTCAAATCAAAATGGTCAGGTCCTTTTCGGGTAAAGAACGTTTTCCCTTATGGCACGGTGGAGTTAGAACACCCTGAAAAGGGTATTTTCAAGGTCAATGGACAGAGACTTAAACATTACTTAGGAGATAAGAGGGTCTTTGAAGAAAGAGCGGAGCTGACCCTTATTCGAATCCATAACTGACCTTTTTTCTATTCCTTAGGTTAAGCCAACGACGTTAAACAAAAGCGCTGGCTGGGAGGCAACCCATGCATCTACTAGGTTAGTTTTTCCTTTTTACTATCATCATCAATACATTTGCGAGTGGTGGTTTCGCAGGTAAGATTTTAACAAAGAAGGTACGACATGGTCTAAGCCACACCTAAGTGTACGGGCATTTGTGAAAGGTGTTTCATTTCAGGGGATGACACGGGTACATGTACAACCAAGTTACAAGCCGTGCCACAAGGTAAGATTTTTCCAAGTTCTTTTATACAGGAGCAGTGCATGACACGACTTATAACACACCCAGTTTTGAGACCGTGTCGTCAATAGCCCTTAGGGTTCGCGATTTTCATAAATAAGATGCCTTGCACTACACTTCTCTCCTCATTCCCACATTACTTCTCTCCGCATCTTCGTTTTTTTTTTCTTTCCTCTCTATTGTTTCCACTAGGTGAAGAACATCATTCATCAATCTTTAGAGATTTCTTAAGCGTGGTGTATTCAAGATGCCTAAGACTAAAACGGTGGCGCATAAGAATGCTTAACCTCGTTCAACTGGGGGTTCCTCTAGGACTTCGAGACGCTATCCTCCTAACTTGAGGAGGGAGGATGAAGCTAAGTATAACACGGTGCGAGAACGGAAGGTATTCACGCCTAATGTGATAATCGATTGGGAAGTGCTGGCTCGGTATGGGTTGGTGGAACGATTTGATCAATTCTTGAACGATCCAGCTTGGAGAGCACTTCTGAGCATTGAGGAGGACGTGTATTCTTTGCTGAGCTATGATTTCGTCGCCACATTCAAGCTTAGTTTCGGCCGGCATACCCAGCTTGATAACGTGGTCTCTTTCTACTGCCAAGGGAGTTACCACCGTGATGAAATGAGAGACTTCATCAAGTGCCTGGGTATTTATGACAATGAGTTTTCGACTCCAATGAATTCTCTCAGCTTCCAGATGCCTTTCCTAGGGGCCTACTACAGTATAGAGTGTGGAACAGTATGGGAGATGGTAGATATGATCCCTCCAAATCTAAGGGAAGCCATTTAAGGGATCCTGCCGTGCGTGTACTTCATTACATTCTGGCCCGTTCAACCACTGGTAGAGGTGATTCTCAGGGGGTTGTGAATGCTTCGGACCTGTACCAGTTGTGGAGTATGATCACGGGTACCCGAGTTAATGTTGGATTAGCAACTGTTTGGTGTTTGAAAAAATAGTATGATCTGGGGCATCATAAGGTTTTTGTTGGCTCCTGGATTACCCGTATTTTGAAAAATTATGGTATCTTTCCAACACAGGTTCCCAGGGACAGTTGTGGAAGGAGTACCTCTCTCATCGAGAGTGTTTTGTAAGGGTGGAGGTTTCGCATACTGGACGCATCTGACAAACAACAAGAGTCGGAGATAGAACCCGAGCAGGATGAAGAGCAAGAGTAGGCCGGACCAAACCAGGAGCTCGCAGATTCTGTGAAGAGATTAACTGCGAATTTGGAAGAAATTAAGAGAGAACAAGCCAGGCAGTCAAAGCGGGTGAAGGGCTTGAAGAGTTATTTGGTCACGTTTTTATCCCGTATTGGTGAGAAATTGGGGGTAGATCTTACCCCATGTGGTGGCTCTAGCGATGAGGACGTGGCATCATAAGCTACTTGGGTTGTTTCTGGAGGAGATCGTCACTCGAGCAGTGTATATGATCCCGGTTTTCATTTTAGAGAATCTTCGGGTGCAGCTTTCATGGCACGACATGAAAGTCCCGCAGTTGCTATTGCCGAAGCGAGCAATTAGCAGGATACTGAGGTGATTGGATCTAATTCTCCTCGCCGATCGGGCACTGTACCGTTGCCATCTGATGATGACTTTAGTAGCTAATCTCACGAGTGGATAGATGGAAGTTGGACCCGGGAGATTTAGACCATTATGCAGAACAACCGTTTTATTTTTACTGTCCTAATTTGTTTAATTCTGGAAGACTGACCAACCACTAATGTTTGAAATAGAAAATGCTGATGATAGTTAGCTTTATTTTTAGTCGATTATTAGTTTCTTTTGTTTTGTTTTGTTTTTTTTTTTTTTTTTTGAGATACAGGCGTTCAAAGTACACCAACCCGTTACATTTAGCAGGGGTTCTCATGACTCTACTTGTGCGTCGCCTGACTTTCTGTTAAAGATCCGCGTTGTAAGAGAATTCAGGGAAGTTTTTCGTTTTCCTTTTGTTTTCTTTTTGCTTTTATTCTTTGCTTCCCTTTATGCATTTCATGAGGACATTGGGGACAATGTCTATTATAAGTGTAGGGAAGGGGGTTAGGAAAACGAAACTATTATACAAGGGTTGTGCAATCAAAAATGTAATTTCCTCTTAATTAAGGTATAATCGATGATGACTTTTGAAAATCAAGGACTGCTGAGATTTGTTTATACCCCTATGGAAAATCTTTAACAATTTTTATTCTCTTATTATGTATTAGAGATACATTGCTAAAATTACAAGATGAAATCCAAGTGAAGTAAACTTACTTGTCATTTAACCTTTACTTTCGGGAAGTGAGATTGGATTAAGGTCACTAGTGAGTTTAGTATGCTCTTCTTTTTGCTCAGTAGGTAAGCTATATAACTTGGAGTGAAGGAGTAAATGATACTTGTAACTTGGTGATTCCTTTTCGAAGAAGTGTAAAAAAAAAAATTGGGAGTAATGGAAGAATATATTAATATATAAATAGTTCAGAAGTGGGCGTCATAAACTTGATTAATTAAGCCTGAGAGATGCCTGTTTAAGGAATAACATCTATTGACTCGGGTGATGAACTTGGGATCAATGGCTGAAAGCTCGCTACAAGGGTCATGAGAAAAGTTCGAGAAAACTGAACTTAAAAGAGCTTATATGAATGATAGTTGATTGATTGAGATGGTAGAGGTTCGAAGGGGTACTTTTTAAACCTAGTAGCCTAAGATCGCCTGGTCTGGGACTTATTGACCAAGAAAACCATCTTAATTAATTAGTTAAATGAGTTAATTGGACTCGAACAAGTAAATCATAGGGACGCCTTCTATGCTGAGGGAATAACGTCTGTTAACTCGAGTGATGAACTTGGGATTATCGATCGAAAGTTCGTTACATGGGTCGGTTAACTTAGTTAAGTTCTTTAATGTTAAACTCCTAAAATTAACTTAAGAATTAGATGAAATAGAAAAGGAAGAGCTAGGGGACAAGTGGATACAACATGCCTTTAGTCCCTGTTGTGTTGCTTACAACCGTGGTTAAAAGGATTGTATACTTTATTTTACTAGTCTCGATCTTGTGGCAATTTTGACTTTGGGAATTTTAGTTTAAATGATTAGGGTAATAGTTTAATTTACTTGTATTAACTTTGGGAATTTTAGTATTTGTATTTTGTATACAACTAACGGTAAGATTGAGTAACAATTATCAATGATTGAGGTGTAGCATGAAATCTATGATGCTGAAATATCTTCTCGATTGCTGGAACTTATGAGAACTTGTCCTTTAGGTTTTCTGTAATCCGTGTTTGCTTGAGGACAAGCAAAATCTTAAGTGTGGGGAAATTTGATAAGATTAAATTAACCCTTGTAAATCATGGGCATTAATGATGAATTTGTGTAGTTTTTTGAATAAAATCAATGTGGATTCGATACTTAACAAGATAAATATATTAGTTTCAGGGTATAATACCAAAGAGAAGGAGAAAGATAACAAAAGGAGCATGATTGAAGCTTAAAAGATCAAGTTAAAGCTACTTATGGACAACACAGGAAAAGCCACGCCCGTGTCATGAACCGTGGGCACACTTGAAGATGAAAGTTGTCACTTGGAAAGAAAGCACGGCTTGTGATATGGGTGTGCTTGAAGCCGCGGCAGACGCTGGGAAGATGTGGAAAGCTCCAGAACTTGGCATGGTTTATACTCTAGCCGTATTTCTAGCCGTGCCAAACACTGAACAAGAATGAGGAATTACAGATTATCAACTAAAGGGAGATACAATTTGAAATCTAGTCGTGTTGTTGGGCGTGTCAGGCGACTCTTACTCACTTGTCGAGATTCACTTGGAAAAGGAAAGATACAGTCGTATCTTTCCAGCTGAAGATGCTCGGCCATTCCTTAGGAAGTATAAATAGAACAATCCTAAGGAGAGAAAGGGGCGGCACAAGAGAAACCCTAGAGAAGAGAAGTTGTTGCCAGAATAGTTTTCGGGTTTGAAGCTAAGATATTTCGTGTTTGAATTTTCCTTATGGATTCAATTATTTTCTGTTTTGTCCTTTTTATTAGATTCATGAGTAGCTAATTGTTTCATACCTGGTCCCCTGAGAAACCCCTAATTGTCATGTAATAGAATTGTTGATGTTCAATAATTAATTCTACTCTTTGAGTTTATTCATGTTGCAATCATAGTTTGTTCATCTTGATATGTGCGCAGTATTAGGATGGGATTAGATCTCTGTTATTAAGATTGAGAAATCATTTAATAAAGTAGATCTGGCATGAATAATAAGACCCCTTGTAATCTTAGAGGTAGGTTATAGGAGGTTTTCTGTATTGAACGAGGTCATTGTGGTCTAGTTCAATTGAGAGTCCTAGGATTTTATTGCAATCTTAATTTTGTTAATTAAAGAGAGATCTTAATTGACTTAATTAGGATTAGAGATTATTGATCTTGAAAAGACCCTAATCTAGTGTAAGAAACTCCGCAGATCAGAGATTGGGTATTAATCATTGGAATGTTTGGAATTGAATAAAAGTTGCATGAGAATTAGGGGTGGATCTTAGGTAAGGTATGTTTAGATCATCGAATTAATTAAGGGAGTGTTTGAATTTATTTACTTTATTCATTTTATTCGTATCTTTCAGATTTAAGCAATAATTAGGATAATTGAGATCATCAATAGTGAGAAGTTAAATAGTAGGATAATCGTTAGTACTAGTACTTATAAGTCTTCGTGGGATCGATACCTGTACTCCTATGCTATACTGCTAATTGATAGGTATACTTGCCTGAGAACTGATCGTAAGCTAGGATTGAGTATAGGGTTTAACTTGTTAGAACAGTCAGATCGGACATCACCAACCTTCAAAGGTTCTTGAAGGGCTCTAGTGACACGAGCTAACCCTCAGAGCATAAAATTTTTCAAAGACCGATGAGCCAACCTTCAGAGGATCCTGATGATCATAGTCAGATGAGCAGACTACCAAAGGACCAAATTGTTCAGGGTCAGTTATGTTCTCCTTCAGAGATACTAGTGGTTCACGAGCAGTTGAGTAAACCATTAGAATATTCTAAGGATCAGAGTCAGATGAGTCTATCATTAGAGGGCCTGAATGTTTAGAGACAGTAGTGTTCACCTTCAGAGGTCTCAGAGGGCAATGAGCAATTGGGCCAACCATTAGAAGACCATGAGGATCAGCGACATACAGATGAGTTACAAAAGGGGAAAACAATATCAGTGAAATGGGTTGAGACAGGGGACACCTCAGTGGATAATGGGTCATTATTTGTGTTGCAGATGAGATACATCCTGGAAATGGAGGAGAGAAAACAATTACCACCTGTAGTATTTCGGATATTGGCATTCTGTAGAGATACTTCTTCAGATGGATTGCTAGGAGAAAACAAAGTCTCTATTGCATTTGATCTGCCAGATTTGAGGATAAATCTTTTTGAGGCCTGAGGAGATGATAGGAATCAAAATTCGATAAGACCTATCATTAGGGCAAGAACTAAAGGAATTCGAATTTTGGCGATGAGGGCCCATTTTGAGCAGATTGACCCCGAAATTATTTATAAATTAACCTCTTTTCTATTATTCTTGTATTGTGTTTTCCAACATGCTCATTTATCATATTTTATAGGGCAATGGACAAACTCCCTCAGACTCAGCTTGTGGGTTATCCATGGACCGACCTGAACCGGCGATGAGCTGAGCTGATGGATCCTATAGAAGACCGGCATCTTGAAGACCATTTCTTTTATATATTTCTTCTTTTATGAACTATTTTGGTTATATTTGGTTTTGGGAAACTTTTATTTTCTTGTAATTTTCATTTAGGATTAGCCTAGCCACCTTAAAAGTGGCAAACTTGTAATTTTGACCACTTTCTAACCCTAGGAGTGGCAAGTATAAATACTTGCTTAGAAGAGGGTTTGAGGAGGCCATTTTGCAGATTATACACTTCACTTTAACGTGAGAGGGCTTAGGGTTTCCTAATTCCAAAAATCTCTTATCAATTTCAACCCAAGAATTGGAATTGTGGCGAGTGCGACAAAGGAGAATTGTGAGTCATATCGATTCATCTTTGTTGTTGTTCATTACTTCTCTAGTGAGTCATATCTAGGGTAGATTTGAATCTTTCTTGGACATATTGGTGATTATAATTCGTGGATAATCATCTTGTAAGGTTGATTGTTCATTGAGATTGAATTGCTCTTTAGTGATTGGCGTGAATTGGCATGGTTGGAAGGGTTTGAGTTCATAGTTTTTGTGCTTGTCTTTTTTATCCATTTCACGTGTAATTCTCTTGTTCTTATTGTTGATTAGTGAAATTGACCATTAGTGGGAGTTAATTGAATCTTTGAACCATTGGATTTCATCAAAGTTCCATTAGGGTCACGCTAATTTCCTAGTCCATTGAACCGGTTTATATGAGACTTGAGAATTGTTTTTCTTGAGTCATTTGATTGTGCTTGAAAGTGGTTTTGAGCACATCATGATGTTGGTTTGATTATGTGCTTGTGTGTTGGGAAATTGGAAGAAGGATGGAAAATCCATGAATGAGGATATGAGACAAGATGTAGGAGCATATAGGTGTTGGATCTATCCCTTAATATGAGTATGTATGATTTTGCTAGTGGTAAGAAAGCAATATACTATGGCATGTGTGTTGTTATGGATGGTGGTAGTTGATGTAAAGAATATAGACATGCATAAACGTGCATTACAAATTGTGGGGAAGGAATTCTAGGCTCCAATAATCTAAGTCCTTACACATGTACATACATATGTTATATGTAAGTGAGAGGGAAAGATAAGATGTTGCAAGCGACATAAGTTATGGTTATATAGGAATAAGGGAGGAAAGGTGGTCTCACATGACCACAAACAATACATGCATATATCCATATGTTGTGTATATGGCCAAAAGAGATATGGGAGTCTAATTCAACCTCCATATGCTATAGGCAATATATGTATGCATATCCAAAGATAAGACGTATAGTTATAATTATAAACGCAAGTTATGTGAATGAGAGAGAAAAGGGGATTGTAATGATGGTCATTGAATTAAAACTCTCTTGCTTAATGTTCTATTGCTTCAATCATATGGATGTTACCTCCTTATTGATGTTAAGTTTGTTCCTTGTTCCTTGGAATGAAATGATTAAATGTGTTATGAGTTGATTGTCTACATGATTGATGCTTGCATATGTACTTGACCTTGGATGATCACCCTAAAACTTTAACTAATTATGAGATTTAATTAATAACCTGGCATGCATTGCATGAATATTACATTGTTCAAGGCCATCACAGCTATAGGATGCGCCAAAAGTGATCAGAGGATCACTATTCTACTAAGTGCGAACTAAGTGATTAGGAGATTATCGCGCCTTGATGGTTTCGAGTCTGGCCTGTCTCTTGAGGGTATGCAAATGTTTGGTGTATAAGAGGCACCTGTCCCTAGATCATTAAAGCTAAGATACAGATATAATAAAGCAATAAGAATAATTAAATTATGTGTAAGACCCGAGCTCTAATGGTGGCTTCGAAATCCTTAACCTAAGGTCAAGGGGCGTGTAAACCCTAGACTTCACGTTGGTTACCGGAAGACCATGTGAGATGTTGCATTCATGTGATTGTTCATGCATAGCACTTATTTGATAACTTGCTTGAATTTGTTTGTGTTTGTTGCAATACTGAGAGATTGCACCCTATCTGACTAAGCTTTGGCTTACCCTCTTATAGATTTTGCCTTACAAGTCGAGACTACCTAAACTTCCTGATGAATCGATGAACCAACGTGAGTACTTGTCGCCTAACCGGAGGCATGTTTGCAGGAAGGATGTGAGGTCTAGATTGAGGTAGACATCATTAGAATGGATTTTGTAATTGATGTAAATGTATTTCAGAGATCATATAGGATCTTGGGTGTACCTGTGGTGGTGTAATGGACCCATTTAAGGCCCAGTGATAATGTTGTAATTGATTACCTTGTGAGCAAGGAATGCTATTACTATGATTAATAGGCACAATACTAAAGATGAGATGCTTCATGGTTGCTTAACTGGCGGTTAAGCGATCATGGCGGGTTATCACGAAGAGCCTTTAGAGTGGGGTGTGATAACTTTTGTTGGTTTTAGAGCCTGGGTTAGGTTAGGAATAGGATATGAACTGAGGATACAGGGTGTTGAGAGTCAACATCTTAAGATATTGATTCAGTAACCTATTAGATAGAAGAAAACCTACCATATTAGGAGAGAGTGGGTTGAACTTAGGAGTTGAATTAACTAACTTAAAAGCTTATGATTTCCTTGTATTTGCTAAAATGCAAGGTATGCTTCACTGTCTTGATAGGGAGTGGAATACTTGCTGTATGAAGGATGAAGATGACTTGATCAACTATCAGCTAAAGATGGAGATATTGCTATGCCATTATTATTACTTTTCTTGTTACAAGACGGTTGATGAATTGACTGAGGACTGGAGAATAGGATTGACTGGGTATTGGTAGGAGCAGTTGGACAAGTTAAGTGAGAATCTTGAGGATAAGTACTGATAAGTCGCAAAATACCCTTATCTAGAGTAATGAAATTGTGCTTTATTGTTGAATTTTTAGATGATTTGTTGAAGAAAAGGGTGCTTAATGGAATAAATGTTAATTTCAGGATCTTCTAGAGTATTTTGGAGCTAAGAGAAGGAGTTTTAAAGAGTCAGAGCAAGTTTAGAAGGAATTGGATACATTACATGTGAAGAAAAAAATTCTGGAAAGTACACAAGCAAGATACACGCTCATGCACTTTGCTGTTTTACTTGTGTATACTGAAGCGGATTTCTGGAAAGTACACGAGCAAAGTACACGCCCATGTACTTTTCTTGTGTATCTAAGTATTGCTTCTGTTCGATGATGTTTCAAATACACGACCAATGTACACTCCCATGTACTTGCTTGTGTACATTCACATAAGGACACCTGGAAGCAAGCATGAGATACACGAACGAGATACACTACTTGTGTATCAGATTGTGTATATATCTAATCGGGGTACATGTATAAATAGACCTTTAGTTTGCCCTAGAGAGAGAATTTATGAATTTTTCATTTTCTCTCACTCTCATAACAGTAAGGGAAAGAAGATTTTGTCGATTCCAAGGGAGATTGAAGACCTACGAAGAAAAAGATTTTATCTTTAAGGGTTGTGACCATTAACTTTGTCTATTTTTCTAGTAATTGTGTTTCTCTTGTCAAATTTATGGAGGAGTAGACCTTAGATCTAGATTTTATTTAAAACTTCTCTGTCATGTGATAAAGATTTGATCTTTAATGCAAAGTTGTTGACTTTCTTATGATTAATTGCATGTTCTTCGATTGTTTCTTAGATTCATAGATCCAGAATATGAATTTATGCGTGATATCATATTAGTTAATTGAGAAATTGCTCATATGATTAGATCTAATGCAATTAATGAGATTTGATTGTTCTTCTAGAGATAGGAAACAAGAGTCTTCTATTTATATCGATTATTTTGATGCGAATTCATGTGCTTTATGCAATTCTAGGTTGCTATTAACTAAGGAGAGATCCTATTTGATAAACCTAGGATTAGATAGGTTAATATACTTGAGAAAGTAGTTAACTTGACTAGAGAATTCGACAGTATAAGAAGTCAATTACAACAATCTCTAGAAATCTAATGAATTACATGATAGAGAAGGAGTAGAATAAGATCTATGTTGCTTTTGTTAATTGATAAATCTTTAGAACCATTGTTGTTAGTGAGTTGTTAGTTTTGAGATTAGAGTAATCAAGTTTTGAACACCATTATTAAGCAACGGTTAGATAATAGGAACAAAGTTAGTACTAGTAATTGGTGTATCTCTGAGGGGCGACCTTGTGCTTACTTGCTATATTACGCTACAATAGGTGCACTTGCCTATTGCTTCGTAGCAGGATTAAGAACAAGAATTCAATTTATTAAAACTACAATTGGCAACGATCAGGTACAATAGGTATATAGCTATACCTACTCTTGAGGCTAAATTTACACAAATGAAGGGTATGTTAGAGACATCCTATGAGATAGAGTTTATAGCCTGATTTGATTTAGGGAAGGGGTATGCCCAAGAAGTACTAGCACCCCCCGTTACGACCAGACAAAACAACCAAAGATATAAGAGGGGGATATATGATTAGAAGCCAAAAGTCTATTTAGGATTCCTATATGATGAGGACTCTTGGGATACTATAAACTATGTTGAGCACTGAGAGTTTGAAATAGTAGACCAAGGGGACATGTTTGTGGTGGAACCAAAGTTATGGGAAGGTTGGGAAGAAGATCCAGAAGAAGGCTCAACTCCTGAGGAAGACTCTGATGTGGATGGTGCCCTGGAAGACGATGCTATGTTTTCGGATTCTCTAGAAGAAGAAGAGGGAGAGGAGGAAGAGGAAGGAGAAGAAGAAGAAGAAGAAGAAGAAGAAGAAGAAGAAGAGAAGAAGAAGAAGGAAGAAGAAAGGAGGAACTTGAAAGTGATGAGGATATGAGCGAGTAATAGCGAAGTGTTGCATAGGATGAAGAAAGTAGATGTAAATGTTGTCTTTTGGAAAATATGTGCTAGAGATTAGTAATGTATATACTCGTTAGTAAGGCCTATGAGGGAAACTTTTTGTAGAGTAATGTTTATATATATCCCTCTATGTTAAATTGTGTGCAAGCGAAAAACCCCAATATATAAAATTTGAAAAGTAATGAATGGAATATTTAGATTTCTATATGCCTACAATCTTTGGTGCAAAAATAGGGATACGTTATAGACTTTTTTTGATATTTGTATCACTCATGATATATGTATCATTGGAATGTCTTAACATATTTGATATGTTGTAATGAGGAATTTCAGAGGAGTTGCTAGTAGGGGGCAAAAGGCCGCCGTGTCACCAAGGCGTCAAGAGGATGAAGGAATCCTAGAAACGGAAACACCACTTGTGGTTCTGCAAGAGAATTTGGAGATTCAACCCGTAATGTCGGGCTGAGTGGCTAGATTGGGACGACAAAGAGCTATAGAGGCTCCCATTAAAAGAGGAGGGAGTGGAGAAGAGCGTATGACGAGGCTCGAGGTGACTGTGCAACAATTGGTACAACAAGAAGCCTTGTTGATTCAATAGTTGATGTTAGGAGGCCAACCATCATCATAGCCGATCCCTCTACCAGCTCAAGCACATCCAATGCCACCGGTAGCACCTCAATGATCCTAACAGGAGTTGGCACCAGTGCCATTAGTTCCAACGACCCATATACCACTAACGGAAAGTGGACCTAGAAATGACCAAGGTAGAAGTGGTCGGATTCAAAAGAATACATTCCTCGACTTCATATGCTCAAATGGATTCTTTGATGGGGTATATGGAAAGCTGGAAGAAGCTGAGGAATGGATGGCCCAGTTAGAAAGGTCATTTTCTATGTATGAGGTGGAAGATCCTTAGAAGTTGGCCTACGCCTCTTATATGTTGAAAGCTAGAGCCAGAATATGGTGGGACGTAAGGCAAAGAGCATTAACCTAGCTGATCTCTTGGGAAACTTTTTGGGATGAGCTTTTCAAGGAATATTTCCTAGAGAGTGTCGGAACCTGATTAAGCGGCCAACTATTTCAATTAAAGAAAGGCTGGAAAAGTATCGACCAGTATGAGTGTGAGTTTCTAAGGTTATTGTAGTTCGCTTTAGATGTCTACAAGGATTTAAATGAGTTGAAACGACAACTATTCATGAATGGATTGGATTTTGAAGCTCAAGGACGAATCATGGAGTTTGAGCTAAAAACATATGAGGAGGTAGTAAATAAGGCTTGAGCTTTAGAGTAGACTAAATTAAAAGTGGATGAATTGAGAGCCCAAGTGAGACCAAGTGTTAGACCTTGCATTCTTGCAAAAAGACCTTTGTTCTAACCTACCCTAAGCGATAGGGGAAAAAGGCCAATGTTGAATGTAAGGCCTCCAAGTATAAAGCCACTGTCCATTCTCCCTCGAGAAAAGCTGATAATAGTGGTTTGTTGGAAGTGTGGGAAGACGCATTATCCAAGAGATTGCCCTTACCTAAAGGGGAAATGCTTTAGATGTGAGGCAAATAAGCATAAGGCCGAGAAGTGTCCATAGAAGAACTCCATGATCCGTTATGTTTGTGGACAAACAGGGCACATAGCTAGTACATGCCCCAAGAAGCATTAAGGACTTGGACCTAAGGTCATTGGACCTAGAATAACCAAGAAAAAACCAACCACAGACCGCCAAGACCAGGAGTACAAGGAACTAACCCTTAGGCTCCCAATGCTCAAGTATTTTCCATAGAAGGTATAACAACCAAAGAATGGGAAGGACACGAGTCAGAATAATATCAAGACATTGATTTGGCTACCATGGAGTATTCTAAGGAAGGAGATGTGGTAACAGGTATGTTGAAATTGAAACTTGCCTACTTATGATATTTTATAGATGTAAAGCATAAGTAAGAGATAAATTGCAAGGATTAGGAGATATGAAAGATCTACTATTAAGAGGATTTAAGTAGGTAAAGTATAATAATCGAGTATTACCTAATTGATAGGATCTATCGTAATCACTACTCAACCAACCTTAGTCCTTTTCAATATAGGAGCTACGCATTCCTTCATAGGCCTAGCTGTGACTCAATAGCAGAGATTAGATGTTTAACCTTCTCCAAGGATCCTAAGAATCAATACTCCTACTGGAGAAAGGGCTATCGCTAAAGAGATGGTGAAGAATTGCCTGATCGAGATCCAAGGAAGGAAAATGCCTGTGGTTCTAATTGTTTTGGCTATGAAAGGCTACGAAGTGATCTTAGGAATGGATTAGCTATCCAGAAACTTCGCCTATGTAGATTGCAAGAACAGGACGGTGCAGTTTAGCAGGCCAGGGATAGAAACAGTAGTGTATCAAAGGTAAGTAAAGGGGACTCTTGAAGTTTCAGCTAACCAAATTGAGGCGTAAAAGAAAGCTCTTCTAGATTGGAACATGTACTTAATAAGTGCGATGGAGGTGGAGAAGGCATCTTTGAGGTTAGAGGAAATACTAGTTGTTAATGAATACCCCGATGTATTTCCTGAAGAACTACCAAGACTACCACCTTCGAGAGAATTGAACTTTACTATTGAGATAAAGCCCGGTACCAAACCGGTCTTGAAGGCACCTTATTGAATGGCTCCGATAGAATTACAAAAATTGAAAAAGCAATTATAGGAATTGATTGAGAGGGGCTTCATTTGCCCAAGTGTATCACCATAGGGAGCCCCAGTATTATTTGTCAAGAAGAAAGATGGATCAATGCAGTCATGCGTGGACTATCGAGAGTTGAACAATGTGACCATCAAGAATAGATATTGATGGGTGTCGAATCCAACAAAAATAAAACCTACTCCTAAACAATTATATGATTTGCATATAGTGGTGAGTAGGGTCGAATCCACAGGGATTGGTTAAAGATATTTCTATTCAAAGGGCTTAAAGAGGAAAAGAAAACGAGGGGGTGTTGTTTGTGAATAAAAATAATGTTGAAACAAGATAATAAAATCGAATATTGATAAAAGCCTAGCCAAAGGAATCAAGATAGTTTAATTCTAGGAATTGATCATCGATGCAGATGTTTTCTATTCTTATTTCTAGATAAACTGGTTATGGTTATTAACAAGCTCTAACAACCTATCTCTCCGTACTTCCTCGATAATCAAGAGAAGCTCTGTGATTATTTCTCTTATCGATTAAACAACCCTAGACAAGCGCTTAGGATTTAATCTATCAATAGCATTAAAAAACTAGAGAGACCACCAATTCATGCCAGTAGATTATAAGATAACCTATTTAAACATGATCATACACCTCCATAACATGAATTCGATCATCTATTTTATAACCAAACATGTTATTGTGTCACTAAGACTAGAACAATCAAACAATTACGGATTTGACGTGCTAGTTGACAATATATTAACTTGCTAATTGAGTAGAAGAGCTCTAATTCATACCAATCAACAAAGATAATAATGACAAAACGTTCCGAAGATATATGAATATAAAAAAAAAAAAGTAGAATAAATACAAGTCAATTAGACCTCACAATTCGTAGAGAATTAAACATCTATGACCCTTTGGCTAGAAAAGTAGCTTAGCTACTCATTTTCATCAACAAAACGAAAATAAAAAGTAGAAACATGATGAACCCGGTTGCCTGCTCTGCCTCCAAGATGATCTAAGGTTCTTCAAGATCCTAAGATCCCCCCTAACCCTCTAGGGTTAGTTCTATTTATATTGTTAAAGGAATGGCAGATGATCTTTTGCTAGCAAGATACGAAAATATATTTCCTTTTCCAAGTAGATTTCGAGAAGTGAATATTCGTCCGCCTGGCACGGCCTACACCACGGCTAGATTTCCAACCATGCCTTCCTCTGTGCATAATCAACAAGTCTTCATCCTTGTCCAGTGTATACCACGGCCTACACCACGGTTAGATCCTAGGCCGTGTCTTCCTCGGTCAAAGTTCCACAATTTCTTCTCCTTGGCACGTCTAGCTTCCACCACGGGTTCCACCACGGCTTCAAGCACGGTTTCTCCTACGGCCAGATCATGAGTCGTGTCTCTCTCTGTTGAAAGTCTACATTTTTGCCTTCTTGTCTAGTGTGTAACACGGTTTGCACCATGGCCGTGCCTCAAACCGTGCTTCCCCTTAGGCATATACACGGCCGTGTACTTCAACCGTGTATCTTCCTATTGATTCAAAACCAAGTACACGGCCGTGTACTTAAATTACACGCCCATGTACTTCCCTTCGGCGGTGTAAATCCTTATCTTTGAACCAAGTTGTAGATGACTTCTCTAATTTACTTGCATTGGCACCCTTGACTCCATTTAACCTGATTTATCACCATAATAGAATTAAGTACCATTTCCTTATGATTTCTATAGAATTAATAATGAATTAACACAATTTATATTATAAAGATTGACTATAAAATGACTCTATCAAATTCCCCCACACTTAAACTCTTGCTTGTCCTCAAGCAATTGCATCAAATTAATTGAGAAATCTGTCATAGATTATACAAACTTTCTTTTCATCATTCCAAGCATCTATTCATTTGTAATTCATGACTTGTAGTTTTAATGTCTATTACTTTAACCCAACTGGTTTCCTGTGATCAAATTACTATGGACAAAATTCAATAGCTAATCTAAACAAAACAAACTTTAATCCTCATGTTTAGCAAAAGAATTTTTATTCCAAAAGTAAATACTTAATCCACTAAGGAAAAACACCCAATTAAACTTCATTGGATATTAGCAAACATATAATCATTGCAGCATAAAGTAAAAGCACATGGTATCAGCTCTTTGCTAGATATTCTCCCTTTTATACATCTTGTTTTATTCAATGAATGATTACATTCATGTTCTTTTGATTTATTCAAGCATCTATTTTGACGGGTTTTTGCTCGCTTCTTTTCATGAACTTTTGCCTTTTTTCGCCCTTATCGTTATAGTGAGTTCATTGAGTCGGCAACATCCCGAGCTCATCGCTCAAGTGACCAGGTTTTGAGATACCCCTACGGACTCTTCCTCACTCTAACATTCAAGTTTGAATACTCTTAACTCAATTACTTGAATCATTGGAGTAATGGCTATGCTTGATTTTTTTTTTTTTCATTTCAAAGAGTATATAGTAGCTAATATAACCAAGAAGTAAACTTGTTTATTTTTCACTTAAGGACTCGACCTACTCTTAGACTTCCAATTCTAAAGCTAAATACAAGGTAAATTTGTTTCTTAAAGATTTCACTACTTAATTTTAACCAAGTATTCTAATCACAGCAGTGGGTGAGTAAAGCATTTGAACAAGTCAATTTCACATTTTGTAGATGCTTATTACAACATTTAGTACAATCTCTAGATTTCATGATAATGTTGAAAAAAATTTGCTTAAAATTGCTTAAGGACAAACATTCAAAGTATGGATCAATTCTCTATTCTCTATATTTTATTATCCTCTCCCCCACACTTAGCTTAAACAGTGTCCTCACTATTCCTAATTCAGCACAATTGAAGAGGAATTAACAACTCAAGGAACATTAGAGAATAAGAGAAAGGAAATACTGGTACTTCCCTAGTATTGGAGTTCTCCCCTTAAGCTCTGGAAAGTGTCATCTGATTATGTGTATCCTTGCTGCAACTAATCCAAAGAGATCAAGACAACACTAAAATAAAAAAAAAACTAAAACAAAAAAAAACTAAACAAAATAATTGATATGGGTTGCCTCCTATGAAGCGCTTTTCTTTAACGTCTTTGGCTAGACGTTCCTGTAATCAATCACAATACTCGGGGTGAGTTAAACTGGTTTCTTCAATATTACATATTTGAAATCCTTCTTAAAAAGGTTTCAAGCGATGACCATTGACTTTGAAGTTCTTACCAGTTTCAAGGCTTGCGATCTCAACTGCACCATGTGAAAAAAATGTTAGTGATAACAAAAGGACTAATCCACCGCGATTGTAGTTTTCCAGGGAACAACTTCAATCGAGAATGATAAAGTAGTACTTTTTGACCTATAGAAAAATTCTTTCGGGAAATCATTTGATCATGAAAATCCTTTGTTTTTTCCTTACAGATTTTAGTACTCTCATACGCTTCTCTTCGAATTTCCTCGAGTTCTTGTAATTGAAGTTTTCTGTGCTCCCCAACCTCATCCATTCGCATGTTACATTGTTTTACAGCCCAGTATGCCCTATGTTCCAGCTCCACAGGGAGATGACATGGTTTGCCAAATATCAAACGGTAAGGAGACATACCTATAGGGGTCTTGTAAGCTGTCCGGTAGGCCCATAATGCATCTTCAAGTCTTGTGCTCCAATCTTTCCTGCTTGGATTGACGGTTTTTTCCAGAATAGACTTGATTTCTCGATTTGAAACTTCTGCCAATCCATTGGTTTGGGGGTGGTATGCGGTGGAAGTGCGGTGAGTGACCTTGTATTTTTTTAGTAGAGTTTCCACTATTCTATTACAAAAGTGTGTGCCATGATCACTAATAAGAGCCTTTGGTGTCCTGAACCTAGCAAAAATATGAGATTTGACAAAGTCCACAACAACTTTGGCATCATTAGTTCGGGTCGCTTTGGCTTCCACCCATTTTGAAACATAATCCACAGCAAGGAGGATGTAAACATTACCGAAAGAAGGAGGAAAAGGACCCATAAAGTCAATACCCCATATATAAAATATTTCACAAGAAAGAATAGGGGTAAGTGGCATTTGGTCTCTACGTCCTAAGTTGCCAATTTTTTGACATCGTTCACAAGACTTGCAAAACATAAAAGAATCACGAAACAATGTAGGCCAAAACAAACCACACCCTAATACCTTTTGAGCTGTCCTCTTGGGGCCAAAATGTCCACCACATGCATATGAATGACAAAATTGCAAGACAGAAGGAATATCGTCTTGAGAAATACACCTTCTAATGATTTGGTCAGCACAATGTTTCCACAAATATGGATCATCCCATACATAATACTTAGCATCACTTTTAATTTTATCTTTTTGATCCTAGACAAATCACTTGGTAGTGTCTTAGTAACCAAATAATTGACAATATCAGCATACCACAGAATTGTCTTTTGAATAGAAAAGAGATACTCATCTGGAAAATCATCTTGTATTTGTGTGGACCCTTCACTGATAGGAATTCTACTGAGGTGGTTGGCAACTAAGTTTTCAGATCCTTTCCTGTCACGTATTTCCATATCAAACTCTTGTAATAAGAGTATCCATCGAATAAGTCTTGGTTTCGCCTCCTTCTTCGTGAGCAGGTATTTGAGAGTTGCATGATTAGAGTAAACAATTACCTTAGTACCAAGTAAATATGATCTGAATTTTTCTAATGCAAAAACAACAGCCAAGAGTTCTTTTTCCATTGTGGAATAGTTGCATTGAGCATTATCCAATGTTCTGGAAGCATAATAAATGACATGAGAAGCTCTCCCAACTCTTTGGCCAAGAACTGCTCCAACTGCATAATTGCTCGCATCACACATGATTTCAAAGGGAAGGGTCCAGTCGGGTGATTGGATGATTGGAGCAGAAGTTAATTTGTCCCTCAATGTGTCAAAAGCGTTCTTGCATACCTCATCGAACTCAAATGTCACTTCTTTTTGCAGTAATCGGCATAGGGGTTGAGTAATCTTAGAAAAATCCTTGATCAAGCATCGATAGAAGCCTGCACTCCCAAGAAAAGAGCGAATTTCCTGTACATTTACAGGGTAAGGTAGAGATTTAATCAATTCTACTTTAGCTTTATCGACTTCAAGCCCCTTAGAAGATACAATATGACCTAAAATGAGACTCTGTTCAACCATAAAGTGACATTTTTCATAATTCAATACAAGATTCTTATCTATACATCTTTGAAGCACTTTTGTAAGGTTAGTTAAACATGAATCAAAAGAATTACCATAGACGATGAAGTCATCCATGAAGACCTCTATGATATTCTCCACATAATCTGAAAATATACTAACCATACACCTTTGAAATGTGGCTGGGGCATTGCAGAGCCCAAAAGGCATCCTTCGATACGCAAAAGTACCGAATGGACAAGTGAAAGTAGTCTTCTCTTGATCTTTCGGTGCCACTGGAATTTGATGAAAACCTGAATAACCATCAAGACAACAATAGTGGGAATGGCCAGCCAAATGTTCAAGCATCTGATCAAGAAAAGGAAGAGGGAAGTGATCTTTTCTAGTTGACGCATTTAACTTCTTGTAATCAACACAAACCCTCCATCCATTTTGAACCCGAGTAGGAATTAACTCACCATCAGAGTTTTCAATCACAGTTAAGCCTGTTTTCTTTGGGACAACTTGAATTGGACTTACCCATTTGCTGTCGGAAATTGGATAGATCATACCTGCATCAAGAAGCTTCAAGATCTCTTTCTTAACTACTTCCATCATAGGTGGATTCAAACGACGCTGAACTTCCCTGGAAGGTTTGCAATTATCTTCCATTAAAATCTTGTGCATGCATGTGGAGGGGCTTAGTCCTTTGATATTAGCTATGGACCATCCAATGGCTTCTTTGTACTCTCTCAACACCCGGATCAACTTTTCTTCTTCTAAAGCACTTAGTTTGTTGGAGACTATCACAGCAAGAGTCTCCTTTTCTCCTAAGAAAATATACTTTAGATGTTCGGGTAGGGGTTTTAATTCCAGCTTTGATGCCTGCACATTAGAGGGAAGAAGTCTTGTGTTAGAAGGGGGTAAATTAATGTAGGACACATCATACCTGACAGGTTTTAATGATTCCAACTCCCAAATCTTGTCCTGCAAATCAGATGATATTACAAGCTTCTCCTTAAGAGTTTTCAATGCATGAATAGTAAGACTCCTATTAAGTACAACTTTCAACTCATCATCGTCTATCAAATCAAATGTGAGGTTACCATCATGTACATCAATTTTTTTTTTTTGGATGTCTTAAGAAATGGTCTCCCTAGTAATATCATTGATGAATTTCAAGAATCATCATTCTCCATGTGAAGCACGTAAAAATCTGCAGGAAAGACCAAACCATTAACTTGTACTAAAACATCTTCTAGAACTCCCTCAGGATAAACATTGGACCTATCGGCAAGTTGAACAATAACACCTGTTTCCTTCAAGGGACCAACATTTAAACATTGATAAACAGACAAAGGCATAACATTGATTGAAGCTCCTAAATCACACATAGCTTTAGTGATTCCAAGATTACCTATTTTGCAAGGAATAGTAAACATACCTGGATCCTTACATTTAGGAGGAAGCTTCTTCTGAAGAATAGCTGAAACATTCTCACCTACACTAATCTTTTCATTACCTTTCAGCTTTCTTTTGTTAGTGCACAATTCTTTGAGAAATTTAGCATAACGAGGTTCTTGCTTAATTGCATCCAGCAAAGGAATGTTTACCTCAACTTTGCGAAAAGTGTCAAGAATCTCTTTTTCTTCAGCTTCATTCTTGGATTTCACAAATCTGGAAGGGAAAGGAGGTGCTGTTGTCATGACCTTTGGTGGTTCAATGAGAGGCCCTTTGATCTGATTGTTCTGTTGGCTTGGAGTTGCAGTTTCTTTCTCAGTCTCTTCCTCAAGATTAGTTCAGTGTCCCTTCTCATTTGATCCCTGCAATTTCGTTCCACTTCTCAAGGTAATTGCATTAGCACTTTGCTTTGGATTTGTGATGGTTTGAGAAGGTAACTTACCTTGAGTTTCCAACCTGTTTATAGAAGAAGCAAGTTGGCTTACCTGATTTTCCAAGTTGTGGATTCTCTGCTTTGTCTCATCCTGAAATTGTTTTGTATTAACGGCAAGTGATTTAACAATTTCCTCAAGAGACATACCTGAGGTGGAAGGAGCTTGGGGTACTTGGTGTGATGGCTTAAGCTGGAATTGTTGGAAATGTTGAGGGTTATTGCCATATCGGAAGTTAGGATGATCCCTCCATCTAGGATTGTAAGTATTCAAGTAGGGGTCATACTTCCTTTGTGGTTGTCTTGGGAATCCTCCTATAGCATTGGCGTGTTCATGATTGTCATCTTGCAAAGTGGGGCACATGTCGGTAGGATGATTAGGAGCAGCACAAATTCCACAAGCCTTCACCTGCTGAGTGTTTCCAAGAGCTAGCTACTACACAAGGGAGGTTAGATTAGAAATTTGATGTTCAAGGTTAGACACACTTACCTCATTTACCTTCCTTGAAGATGTATCATGCCTATACCCAAATTGTTGCGAATTGGCGGCCATAATGGAGATCAATTCCCTAGCTTGACCAGGGGTTTTGTTTACTATGGTGCCTCCACTTGCAACATCTATCATCTTCCGCTCCATTGGAAGTAGGCCTTCATAGAAGTATTGGATGAGAAGTTGTTCAGATATCCCATGTTGTGGACAGCTTGCACACAGTTGCTTGAACCTCTCCCAATACTCATGAAGAGTCTCGATGTCCCTCTGTTTGATACCATAAATTTCTCTTCTTATACCAGCGGCTCTGGATACAGGGAAGAATTTGTCCAAGAAGAGTCTGACCATATATGTCCAAGTGGTTATAGAACCTGGAGGCAAATAAAACAACCAATCTTTAGCTTTAGTACTTAAAGAAAACGGAAAAGCACGTAGCTTGATTTGATCGTCAGTTATTCCTTGCGGCCTCGTACTAGAACACACTATATGAAACTCTTTCAAATGCTTGTGAGGGTCTTCATTCTCAAGACCATGAAAGGTGGGCAGCAGATGTATAAACCCAGATTTCAACTCAAATTCAACAGCTAGTTCGGGATAGTGAATACAAAGTGGTTGTTGATTCACATCCGGTGCAACCAATTCCCTTAATGTTCTCTCGGGATTTGCCATATCGTCTTCTTTTTCAAAATCAAGGGATGAATAAGACAAATCCGATGCTAAGTTCAGTCTAGTGGATGATCTAGCTTCTTCTCGCAGCCTCTTCAGAGTCTTCTCAATCTCCGGATTATAAGTTAGTTCACCTGTCTGAGAAGAACAAGTCATACAAGATTAGAAATAAATTTGACACCAATCCCCGGCAACGGCGCTAAAATTTGATGGGTGTCGAATCCAACAAAAATAAAACCTACTCCTAGACAATTATATGATTTGCATATAGTGGTGAGTAGGGTCGAATCCATAGGGATTGGTTAAAGATATTTCTATTCAAAGGGCCTAAAGAGGAAAAGAAAACGAAGGGGTGTTGTTTGTGAATAAAAATAATGTTGAAACAAGATAATAAAATCGAATATTGATAAAAGCCTAGCCAAAGGAATCAAGATAGTTTAATTCTAGGAATTGATCATCGATGCAGATGTTTTCTATTCTTATTTCTAGACAAACTGGTTATGGTTATTAACAAGCTCTAACAACCTATCTCTCCGTACTTCCTCGATAATCAAGAGAAGCTCTGTGATTATTTCTCTTATCGATTAAACAACCCTAGACAAGCGCTTAGGATTTAATCTACCAATAGCATTAAAAAACTAGAGAGACCACCAATTCATGCCAGTAGATTATAAGATAACTTATTTAAACATGATCATACACCTCCATAACATGAATTCGATCATCTATTTTATAACCAAACACGTTATTGTGTCACTAAGACTAGAACAATCAAACAATTACGGATTTGACGTGCTAGTTGACAATATATTAACTTGCTAATTGAGTAGAAGAGCTCTAATTCATACCAATCAACAAAGATAATAATGACAAAACGTTCCGAAGATATATGAATATAAAAAAAAAGAGTAGAATAAATACAAGTCAATTAGACCTCACAATTCGTGGAGAATTAAACATCTATGATCCTTTGGCTAGAAAAGTAGCTTAGCTACTCATGTTCATCAACAAAACGAAAATAAAAAGTAGAAACATGATGAACCCGGTTGCCTGCTCTGCCTCCAAGATGATCCAAGGTTCTTCAAGATCCCAAGATCCCCCCTAACCCTCTAGGGTTAGTTCTATTTATATTGTTAAAGGAATGGCAGATGATCTTTTGTTAGCAAGATACGAAACTATATTTCCTTTTCCAAGTAGATTTCGAGAAGTGAATATTCGTCCGCCTGGCACGGCGTACACCATGGCTAGATTTCCAACCGTGCCTTCCTCTGTGCATAATCAACAAGTCTTCATCCTTGTCCAGTGTATACCACGGCCTACACCACGGCTAGATCCTAGGCCGTGTCTTCCTCTGTGAAAGTTCCACAATTTCTTCTCCTTGGCACGTCTAGCTTCCACCACGGGTTCCACCACGGCTTCAAGCATGGTTTCTCCTACGACCGGATCATGAGCCGTGTCTTTATCTGTTGAAAGTCCACATTTCCGCCTTCTTGTCTAGTGTGTAACACGGTTTGCATCATGGTCGTGCCTCAAACCGTGCTTCCCCCTAGGCAGATACACGGCCGTGTACTTCAACCGTGTATCTTCTTGTTGATTCAAAACCAAGTACACGGCCGTGTACTTAAATTACACGCCCATGTACTTCCCTCCGGCGGTGTAAATCCTTGTCTTTGAACCAAGTTGTAGATGACTTCTCTAATTTACTTGAATTGGCACCCTTGACTCCATTTAACCTGATTTATCACCATAATAGAATTAAGTATCATTTCCTTATGATTTCTATAAAATCAATAATGAATTAACACAATTTATACTATAAAGATTGAGTATAAAATGGCTCTATCAGATATCCACTACCCAGGATTGACGATCTCTTTGACCAAATGAGGGGAGCAAATGTCTTTTCTAGAATTGACCTGTGATCCAGATATTATCAATTGAGGATTAAGTTAGAGAATATACCTAAAACTGCCTTCTGAATGAGATATGGTCACTATGAATTCCTAGTTATGTCCTTTGGACTAACGAATGCTCCGGTTGCATTCATGGACCTCATGAACAGGATCTTTAAGCCGAGTCTGGATAAGTTCGTCATGGTTTTTATCGATGACATTCTAATCTATTCCAAGACATCGTTAGAACATGAAGAACACTTGCGAATCACCTTGGGATTGCTGAAGGAGCACTAATTGTATAAGAAACTATCCAAATGTGAGTTCTAGATGCATCAAGTGGCATTATTAGGACATATTGTATCCGGTGAAGGGATAACAGTAGACCCACCAAAGATTAGGGCTATAGTTGATTAGAAGCCACCTACTATAGTGATGGAAGTTAGGAGTTTCCTTGGGTTAGCCGGATATTACAGACAATTTGTGAAGAATTTTTCACAGATGTCAAAACCCTTGATTAGACTGACCTAGAAGGAGGTGAAGTTTGGGTGGGATGAGAAATGTGAAAGAAGCTTCTAATAGTTAAAGCAACGATTAGTTACAGCCTTTATCTTGACATTGCTTAGCATAAAAGAACCTTTCAGCATATATAGTGATGCTTCCCAAAATAGATTGGGTTGCATGCTAATGTAGAATATGAAAGTTGTGGCTTATGCTTCTAGGCAATTGAAAACACATGAGAGAAATTATCTTACTTACGATCTAATGTTGGCTGCGATCGTGTTTGCCCTAAAAATATGGTGACATTACTTATATGGGTAGAAAAGTGAAGTATATACCGACCATAAGAGCCTAAAGTATCTATTTACTCAGAAAGAGCTCAACATGCGACAAAGGAGATGGCTTGAGCTCATTAAGGACTACGACCTCAGTATCAACTACCACCCGAGAAAAGCCAATGTAGTGGCCAATGCATTGAGTCGAAGGAACCATGGCTATGTGGCAGCATTGTTAACTGAACAACAACAGTTGATACGAGAGTTTGAGAAGCTAAGGATTGAATTCAGCTGGCATGAGGAAGGAGAGGCTCAAATAGTTGCTTTGGGGGTACGACCTACGCTTTTAGATAGATTAAAGGAAATGCAGCGGGTTGACCTAAAGATCACAGAACTTCGGGGAAAGGTGGAATAGGTAGCTAGCACTGACTTCAAGGTGGATCCAGAGGGAGTCTTAAGATTAAGGGGTAGATGGTGTATATCGTTGGATCCATAATTGAAAAATGACATCCTTGACGAAGCCCATAATTCTAGTTACACCCTATACTTGGGGGGAAATAAGATGTACCAAGAACTTAAGAGAGGCTATTGGTGGAAAGGGATGAAGAGAGATGTAGTACGGTTTGTTTCTCAATGTTCCATTTGTCAACGAGTTAAGGTTGAACATTAAAAACTTGGGAGATTGCTGATAGGAATCAAACCTCTGGATCTAGTAGTGGGGAAGCCAAATTGAACACATGATCCTAAACATCCACATGTTATTTTATTTATCTAATAATAATTTGTCTTTACATTGTAGCGGGTGAATTTATTGGTTTTATAGGACGACATGTTAAATTCACTAAGGATCAATTGTGGGTCATTTATGGACTTACAATAAATCAAAGAAGAACCGGTCCAATATTTTTCCATGGAAGTGAAGAAGCTGACCACTTATAAAGGTTTACTTGTAATTTTTTCTTTGATGCTAAAAATTGGTCACATTATTGTTTTTCACTTGTAATTTTTCTTTGTTAAATTTTCCTTATTTGGAGTAAGTATAAATACTTACAAAGTAGGGTTAGAAGGGAGCTTTTTAAACAATATACATTTGACCTTGTTACCGTGAGAGTGTCCTCTTCATGCCTTTTACTCTTGTGAGTTATATCAAGATTTTCTAAGTTGCATCCGATTTTTGCTAGTGAGTAATAGTTAGTTATAATTAGTTGATTTTATTTGTTCCTTTCACGCCAAATTCGGGTTCATGTATTACTAGGGTTACAAGCCAATTGTAAGGATTAGAATTGCATTATTCCTTTATAATTTATTGGTATTGGAATCCACTTGTAGTACTTCTAATTTGGTTCACATCATTTGAGATTATTGGTCCTTGTTTTCACGCCATTTGGGGATTTTTTCTTCATTTTGTTCATGCCATTTTTAATTGGAATTGAATCAATTGTATGTGTATTCTAGTTAATTGGTGTTGAGGTCCCTTGAGCACATCATAATTTTTGGTATCAGAGTAAGGGTTTTGAGAAGGGATTGCGTGATTTTCAATTTGGGAATTAGGGTTCTTGATCTTTCATTTCTTAATTGAAGTGGAATTGAAGTAATTATGAGTGATTGTATTGTGTTATATCTTTATTGTTGCGGAATTGGAAGTGGAAATTTCAGAATTGATCTTTCTATTCTTCATCTTACCATGAGTTGCTTGTTTGAGGAAGAAGGGAATTGCATTGTCTTGAGGATTTCAGAATTGGAATACATTTTCATTTGCAGATTTGCTTTCATTGCATGGAGGATTAGGAAACAATTTGAAATTCAAAAACTGATGTGCCTAAAAGGGGTTTAAGCACATGCAAATTAAACCAAGTACCAATCTCTAAGGGCTAGCACAATTCGGTTCAAGGTAAGGTGATTATAGCGTGACCTTAATTGTAATATATGGACCGAATGATGAATTACATGAAATAAATCATCACAATAGTATAATCCTCAATGGTAACCATAAATTATACTCTAAAACCCACGTGATTACTACTAACAATCCACAAGAAAATAATCGTGATCCCCCTTTCCACAACTAATACTTTCACGGCTCAAGAAGTATGCACTCAATTAAGCACAAAAATTCAAATGATTATGAATCAAATTTGACCAAGAAATATTCCAATTCAACCCTAGATATTACACACTAGAGAAGAAAAGAAATAAAAACAAATTGATATTGATATAACTCACAATTTCAAGTGTTGCTCTTGCACAATCTCAACTCTTTGGATTGAAATTGATAAGAGGAAGTTTGAATTAGGAAAACCCTAATTCTCTCACGTGAAAATGAGTGTCTTAATATGAAAAATTGGCCTCTTAAAACCCTATTTAAGCAAGTATTTATACTTGCTCCCTTTAGGGTTAGAAAGTACACAAAATTACAACTATGCCACTTTTAGGGTGACCGGTCCTAAATGAGAATTACAAACAAAAAATGAAAGTGTCCCAAAAGAAAATACAACATAAAATAGTCCATAGAACAATTATAAATACAAAATATTATAAATCTTCATGGGCCAATGCTTCAAAGTGGAAACAATCGCAGCGGGCCTTTGAATGCAAATCTGATGATGTCTCGTGGCTATCAACTAATGTTAGACTTGTTGGCATCCCATGGAGAAATATTATTGTACCTGTAAGATTATTTCTCAAATAATTATTAGATAAAAAGAAATGAAGTAAAATATGAGCGATTTGGATCATAATCCAAATCGAGTTCTGAAAGTATATATAGTGCTAGAAAATTTCCCATTATGTCCTTAGGCTTTTGAAAGATTTGCCCTCAAATCTAGAGGGTCAATTCTGGAGCTGAAACTTGACGTCTCTGTTGACTTGCTCTCCTGACTATCAGATGTAGTGGAAGTAGTTCTGATCTGTTCCTGAAACTAATGTACCTTAGATGGAGTCATAGGTGATAGTACTATGCGAGACTCACCTATACTGAACATGTAGGTGTTCCTAAATCCATCATGTAACACCTACCGATCAAACAACCAAGGTCTACCCAACAACAAATGGAATGTATGCATAGGAATCACATCACATAGGATCTCATCGTGATATTTCTACCCAACACTCATAGGCACCTTCGCCCTTAACGTAAGATACATACTGCCTCGATTATCTAACTAATGTAGGTTATAAGGGCTAAGATGTGGGCTAGTAGACAAATATAATTTGTCTACTAGTGCAGCAGATATAACATTCATGTAACTTCCACTATCAATGATGAGTACACAAAGGTTACCTCTGATCCTGCAAGAGGTGTGAAATATGTTTTCCCTCTGAATGTTTCTAGCATCAGGAGATATGGTTAGAGTCCTGCGTAACATATTAATAGGTAGATATTGTTCACCTGTACGCTCCTCATGTGTTTCTGTAGTTTGGTCATCATAATACTCCTGCAGTGCTACAAGAAAATCTGTAGGCTCAGCCTGTTCTTCCTCAACCTTAACTTCTTCCCCAGTGCCCTCCACAACAGTCATCACCCTCTTATTTGGACACTGTGTTGCCATATGCCCAAATCCCATGTATTTAAAGCATTTGATCTGGCATGCTTTTCCACTAGTAGATCCAGGAACAGTCTGCCTCACATCTAATGCTATTACCTCTTTACCTTTCCCATGGGTATATTTTCTCTAGCAGTGTTAGGGGTAGTTTTGTCCATTGCTCTCATTGTCTCACCTACCGCCTTTGTTCCCCTTGATCGACTGTCAGGTGCTATGGTTTTGGTAGTAGTATTGGGCCTACTGCTCGGAGCCCTGAACAAGTTAGACCTCCTTTGCCTCTCTACTTTCAAGGCTAACTGAATAGCCTCATCAAGTGTACTATAGCACTACAGCTCAACAACATATGCTATCTTATATTTCAGACTTGAGACGAAGTGTGCTAGAGTTTGTTCTGGAGGTTCTATTGACTCACATCTAATCATGAGGGTTTCAAATTCCTGCACATAATCATCCACTATCTTGCCTCCTTGCCTTAAAGTCTACAGTCGCATAAACAGTTCTGTTTGTAGTGCTCAAGAATAAATCTTTTTCTCAACACCCTTTTCATATCCCTCCATGTCTGAATCTTAGCCTTCCCATCTCTATGCCTACTGATAATCAATTTTTTCCACCATAGTGCAGCGTATCCTATAAACTCAACAGCAGCTAATCGGACTCTGGTATTATGATCAATTTCATAACATTCAAAGAGACCCTCAACTTTGTACTCCTAGTCCAAATAATCATCAGCTAATCCCTTGTCGTCATAAGAAGGCATATGTAGCTTCACATACTCCAATCTCCGAGGTGGCCTAAAATCCCTATTCTGATATGGATTAGCCCCAAAGTTGTTATCCCTTTCTTCCTTGTAAGGATGATGATCCCCATCCATCCTTCTATTCAGATTTCCATCTCCCACTACTTTGTCTCTCTGAGGGTTCTGTGGAGTTACCTGAGGTGGTGCTTGAAGGTTCACCACTAGTGGTTATGATAATGTCATCCTATCAATCTTAGTTGCCAAAGTAGTATCTATGGTAGTAAGATCTTGGAGTTGTTCTTCCAAAGTCCTCCTACCTACAATATTATTGATGTGCCTAATTCCAAGCTTAAGCACAATCAAAGGAATCAAGGAAAACTCCTCAATTCACACACACAAAAACCGGTTCACTTGACTAGGTAAATGCGGAAATCCTAAGGCAATGGAATGAAATCCAAAGAGCTCCAATTGCTATTATCAATCCAAACAAGTAATCTTCATCAAATAATAACAATTATAATTGAAACCCACGTGAATCAAATCAAGAAAACAAATGGGTCAAACCGCAAATTCCAATCCCTTTCCCTTTAACTTCCAATTCACGACACAATAAAGAGAATGATATCACATATCAACACAATCAATCCTATAACAAGCTATTGATCACGAATTTCAAATTAAAACAAGTCCAAGAACATCCAAATCAACCTAGATATGACGTACTAGTGATGAAATGGAAAACAACAATAAGGAACCGATATTAGTCACGATTTCTCCTTGTTGCACTTGCCACAATTTCAACTTCTTAGGATTGAAATTGATAAGAGAATTTGGAATTAGGAAAACCCTAAGCCCTCTCACGAAATTTGAAGTTTTTGTTATGCAAAATAAGCCTCAAACCCTCTCTTAAGCAAGTATTTATACTTGCTACTCCTAGGGTTAAAAAGTGCTCAAAATTACAAGTTTGCCACTTTTAAGGTGGCTATCCCTAAATGAAAATTATAAGGAAATAAAAGTTTCCCAAAACCAAAATACAACCAAAATAGTTCAATAAACATTTACAAGATACAAAATAACATAAGTCTTCATGATCCAATGCCTCATAATATAGAACAATTGCTGCGGGTCTTTGATTGTTATCCTGAAAAATGTTCGGTGTCCAACTGAAGTTGTAGGACATTTTGGCATCCCATGGAGAATTATAATTGTACCTGTAAGATTATTCTCAAATTTTATTAGAAATAAAGACATAAGGTAAAATATAAGCAATTTGGATAATCATCCAAATTGGGTTCTGAAGAGGTTGGCAGTGTCAGAAATTTTACCATCATCTCCTCGGGCTTCTAAAAGATTTGCCCTCAAATCTAGAGGATCAGTTGTGGAACTGAACCCTAGTATCTCTATTGTCCTACTCTTCCGGCTAACCATGGTAGTGGATGGATTCCTGATCTGTTTTTGAAAACCCTGGACCTTAGATGGAGTCATCGATAATAGGACTATACGTGACTCGCCCATGCTGATCATGTAGGTATTTTCAAACCCATCATGTATCACCCGTCGATCATACAACCAAGGCCGACCCAACAGCAAATGGAATGCATGCATAAGAACTATATCACAAAGGATCTCATCATGATAGTTCTGCCCGACACTCATAGGAACCTGTGCCCTAAGGGTAACATGCATACTACCTCTATTATCCAGCCAATGCAACTGATAAAGACTAGGATGTGGTATAGTAGACAGTTGTAAGTTGTCTACTAGTGCAGCAGATATAACATTCGTGCAACTACCACTATCGATGATGAGTACACAAAGGTTACCTCTGATTTTGCAAGAGATATGAAATATGTTCTCCCTCTAAATATCACTGGTATCAGGAGAAGTGGACAAAATCCTGCGTAACACATTAAGGGGTAGATATTTCCCTCTAGTATGCTCCTCAGGTGCATTTGCATTATGATTATCATAATATTCCTACACTGCTGATGGTAGGTCTATAGGCTCAATCTGACCATGATCATCCTCAGTATCCTCTCCAGTGTCTTCCATAACAATCATCACCCTCTTGTTTGGACACTGTGCAGCCATATGCCTAAATCCCATACATTTAAAACATTTTATCTGGCGCGCTTTCCCACTAGTAGATCCGGGAACAGTTTGGCTCGTTTCTGGTGTCATGACCTCTTTACCCTTCCTAGTGGGTAAGTTTTCTCTTATAATGGTTGGGGTAGTAGTGTCCACTGCTTTGACTCCCTCACCTACCTCCTTTGTTCCTCTTGATCGACTGTTGGGTGAGATGGGTCTATTAACAGTATTGGGTCTACTGCTTGGAGCCCTAAAGAAGTTGGACCTCCTTTGTCTCTCTACTTTTAAGGCCAACTGAATAGCCTCATCAAGTGTAGTATAGCGCTACAGCTCGACAATACACGCTATCTCATATTTTAGACCTGAGACAAATCACACTATAGTTTGTTCTGGAGGCTCAACAGACCCACACCTAATCATAAGGGTCTCAAATTCCTGCACATAATCATCCACTTTTTTGCCCTCCTGCTTCAAGGTTTGCAGTCGCATAAACAGCTCCTGTTTGTAGTGCTCAGGAATGAACCTTTTCCTTAGCAACCTCTTCATGTCCCTCCAGGTCTGAACCTCTGCCTCTCCATCCCAACGCCTGTTGATGATCAGATTCTTCCACCAAAGTGTAGCATACCCTACAAATTCAATAGCAGCCAATCTGACCCTGGTACTATAGTCGATCTCATAACATTCGAAGAGACCTTCGACCTTATCCTCCCAGTCTAAGTATTCATCTGCTGATCCCTTACCATCATAGGATGGCATCTGTAGTTTCACATATTCCAAACCCTGAGGTGGCCTGAAATCCCTATTCTGATTTAGGTTTACCCCAAAATTGTCATCCCTTTCTTCCATGTTTGGAAGATGCTCCTCACCCATCCTTCTATTTAAATTCCCTTCTCCCACTACTCTGTTTCGATGAGGGTTTTGTGGAGCTACTCGAGGTGGTGCTGGTTGGTTTACCACTGGTGGTTGTGGCAAAGTCATCCTATCAACTCTAGTTGCTAGTGTAGCAACTATAGTAGTAAGCTCCTGAAGTTGTTCCTCCAAAGTTCTCCTGCCTGCCACATTACGACCATGACCTCCACCAACCTGGCTATTGGCTTCTTTACCCAATCCCCCATTCACACTGTCATTAGACATATTTGTAGATTCTCGTATGTTGTTCCTCAAAAAAATTTGATTCAAGGGTACACACATCCACTACTATGCTTCCCTAAACTCCACACAATAGCAACTACAAAAGACAAACAAACAAACCCACTTAATGTTACAATTATATGATTGCAACTTACGTGTAATACTCTTCTCCACAACACGCCACAATTACACGGTGCAACAAACTTTAATCTCCAAAAATTCACTCTACGGCAACACACAAGCAACAACAACAATTATGATGTGTTACTTCCACGGCAACAAAAAGATGAATATTGATTACAAGTAGACTTCAACTTCCACGAAAAATAATGATAGCAAAGGACTAATAAGTGACTTTCCACAAATGAATTCCGAATCCCACTATAGGCAACAACTTTCAATTTGAAATTCAAACAACTTCACTTATTGCAAGCCTTCCTCAATTGGTAACAATGAATTCAAATTCAAATAGCAATCATTAACTCCCACAACTTAATTGCATATGTTTTAAATTCAAATAATTCCTTACTAATCAAACTTAATGTAATCTACAAATTGTACTCCACCAATTCAGAATTACACAATGGAAATCAAAGACAACAAATAACACAACCTCCTCACGCCACAAGCTATTCACGGCAAGAATTGGTAAGTTTTGCAAGTTCAAAAAAAATTGCTAAAGTAAACTTCACTTTGTACTTCTGCTCTTCCACGTAAATTAGTGACCACAAAATGATATAATAACCTTCCCAAACCAACTCCAACAATCAGCAAATCAAATTCCAATCCAAGGTAATTTCGCAATCTCAAAACAACAACAACAACACAACTTGCGGTTTTTCACTTGTTCAACCCTAATTGATGATCACTTCCACGAAATTAAATACAACCAATTCCCTTCTCTCAACAAGAGCTCTGATACCAAAAAAGATGATGTGCCTAATTCCAAGCTTAAGCACAATCAAAGGAATCAAGGAAAACTCCTCAATTCACACACACAAAAACCAGTTCACTTGACTAGGTAAATGCGGAAATCCTAAGGCAATGGAATGAAATCCAAAGAGCTCCAATTGCTATTATCAATCCAAACAAGTAATCTTCATCAAATAATAAAAATTATAATTGAAACCCACGTGAATCAAATCAAGAAAACAAATGGGTCAAACCGCAAATTCCAATCCCTTCCTTCAACTATCTAATTCACGCCACAATGAAGAGAATGATATCATATATCAACATAATCAATCCCATAACAAGCTATTGATCACGAATTGCAAATTAAAACAAGTCCAAGAACATCCAAATCAACCTAGATATGACACACTAGTGATGAAATGGAAAACAATAATAAGGAACCGATATTAGTCACGATTTCTCCTTGTTGCACTCGCCACAATTTCAACTTCTTGGGATTGAAATTGATAAGAGAATTTAGAATTAGGAAAACCCTAAGCCCTCTCATGAAATGTGAAGTGTTTGTTCTGCAAAATAAGCCTCCTCAAACCCTCTCTTAAGCAAGTATTTATACTTGCTACTCCTAGGGTTAAAAAGTGCTCAAAATTACAAGTTTGCCACTTTTAAGGTGACTATCCCTAAATGAAAATTACAAGGAAATAAAAGTGTCTCAAAACCAAAATACAACCAAAATAGTTCAATAAACATTTTCAAGATACAAAATAACATAAGTCTTCATGATCCAATGCCTCAGAATAGAGAACAATCGCAGCGGGTCTTTGATTGTTATCTTGAAAAATGTTCGGTGTCCAACTGAAGTTGTAGGACATTTTGGCATCCCATGGAGAATTATAATTATACCTATAAGATTATTCTCAAATTTTATTAGAAATAAAGACATAAGGTAAAATATAAGCAATTTGGATAATCATCCAAATTGGGTTCTAAAGAGGTTGGCAGTGTCAGAAATTTTCCCATCAATTATGACCCTGACCTCCACCAACCTAGTTATTGGCTTCATTGCCATTTCCCCATTCACACTTTCGTTGGACATGTTGTGATTAAGAAGTAATCCCATAAATTTCAACCCACTCCTTCAAGAACAACAACCTACATGTTTAACAACCACAATAATGCAATAGCTCACGTTCCAAAAAGAATTATAGGCACAAGGAAATAATTTAGTACTCCAAGTAAAGTTCAATAAATGAAGTACACACACAACTACTTTTAAGTAGTTAGAATTAAATTCAACTACAAGTGCTTAAGTAACTAGTCAATTACTTTCACACTTTAATGACTTGTTTGAATTCAAATTTTACTACTCAAACCTTCCTTTTCTTGCCTTGATTCCACATTACAAATAACCACAATGTGCAGCACCTCAACAAATACAAAAATACACAAATTTTCCGCCACACTACTCCTCTTTGCTCACGATGCCAAGATGCTTCACACCACAATTAGCAATGTCCTTGACAATACATATAATAACCAACATTAAATGTACACAACCTCTACTAATTAACAAGAATAGCTCCAAAATTCACTTCTCAAGCCACAATACAATTTCACTTCTACAATTACAACCAAAACCAATTCCAAGTGGGATAAGGCAGCCCACTTTCAAATTTAAAAAAAAAAGTTCAATAAGTGCACAACTCCACAAATGGTAAGAGGCTTTTTCAAATTCAAATGATGCACAATTAACTATGACTTAATGTGTGTTTGAAATTTCAAATTGACCTCTTAATGTACACTTTCAATTTTGATTTTAAATTTGAAAATGACAATTGTAATTCCTCCAATTTCCGAAAATGCACACACTACACAATTCTGCTTCACAATTGCAACCCTCTCACAATTAGTAAGAAGTAATTTTCAAATTCAAATAACCATACAATAACTTCTTCAATCTTAATGTTTGTTTTGAAAATCAAATAATTTCCAAATCTTCCACACAACTCAAATATGGAAATTTCTCAATTGCACCCACTATTTCTGAAAAACAAGCAAGTAAAGTTCACACTTCTTCTTTCTACACAATTGGAGATATTTCGTACTTCCGAATTTACATTCAAAAGCGCTAGCTTCCCTCTTCCTTCACAATGAAGTCCACAACATAGAAGCTTCAACAAGTACTCAAATTCACTCCAACAAGTAGCAAGTTCAACTTCCCAAAAAAGACAATCATGCCACTTCAAGTAATCATAACAACAATTCAATTCTACTCTCAATTTCGGATTGAAGAAGTAATAACGTGAACCTTAAATTTCTGAAATTCAAAATCAAATAACCCCTTCTCACAACCGTAAGCTTTGATACCAAAAGATGATGTGCCTAAAAGGGGTTTAAGCACATGCAAGTTAAACTAAGTAACAATCTCTAAGGACTAGCACAAATCGGTTCAAGGTAAGGCAATTATAGTGTGACCCTAATTGCAATATATGGACCGAATGATGAATTACATGAAATAAATCAACATAATAGTATAATCCTCAATGGTAATCATAAATTATACTCTAAAACCCATGTGATTACTACTAACAATCCACAAGAAAATAATCGTGATCCCCTTTTCGAAACTAATACTTTCATGGCTCAAGAAGTATGCACAATAGATGAACCGAATTCAAGTGTAAAAATAACTCAATTAAGCACCAAAATTCAAATGATTATGAATCAAATTTGACCAAGAAATATTCCAATTCAACCCTAGATATTACACACTAGAGAAGAAAAGAAATCACAACAAATTGAAATTTATATAACTCACAATTTCAAGTGTTGCACTCGCCACAATCTCAACTCTTGAGATTGAAATTGATAAGAGGAAGTTTAAACTAGGAAAAGCCTAATTCTCTCACGTGAAAATGAGTGTCTTAATATGAAAAATTAGCCTCCTAAAACCCTACTTAAGCAAGTATTTATACTTGCTCCCTTTAGGGTTAGAAAGTACATAAAATTACAACAATGCCACTTTTAGGGTAGCCAGTCCTAAATGAGAATTACAAACAAAAAATGAAAGTGTCCCAAAAGAAAATACAACATAAAATAGTCCATAGAACAATTACAAAGTATAAAATATTATAAATCTTCATGAGTCAATGCTTCGAAGTGGAAACAATCGCAGCGGGCCTTTGAATGCAAATCCGATGATGTCTTGTGGCCATCAACTAATGTAGGACTTGTTGGCATCCCATGGAGAAATATTATTGTACTTGTAAGATTATTGCTCAAATAATTATTAGATAAAAAGAAATGAAGTAAAATATGAGCGATTTGGATCATAATCCAAATTGAGTTCTAAAAGCATATATGGTGCCAGAAAATTTCCCATCAAAGACAATCATTAAGTTAAGGGAGTTATTGTGTATTGATCATCATAATACACTTTGACTAGTTTGAATTATTTACTTACCATTTGGAGAAGTATCTTTAATTGTTTCCATTTTGTTTAGCTACTGTGATTGGAAGTGGAGTGTGAAGTATGTGTGCTGCACCATGAGTGAGGAGTGTGTGTGTTGTGGTTTAAAGGTTGTTGCACCGTGGGTGAGGTGTGTGTGTGGCATAGAAGTTTGTGTGTTGTGGTTTGAAGGGTGCTGCACCGTGAGTGTGTGTGTGTGCCGTGAAGTGAGTGTGTGTGTTGAAGTGTGAAGTAAGTGTATATTGAAGTGTGAAGTGAGTGTGTGTTAAAGTGTGAAGTGAATGTGTGTTGAAGTGTGAATTGTGTGTGAAGCTATGAGTGTGAGTGTGTATCGTGGAGTGATTGTTGTGTGTATTGCATTTGACATGAAGTATATTATAGTTGTCTTGAATTGTTTTTGTGTTTCAATAGATCAATTCATCAACCATGTTGAATGATAGTGTGAATGGGGGAATTGGCAATGAGGCCAATAGTTAAGTTGGTGGTGGTTAGGGTCATTGAACTGTAGGTGGAAGAACATTGGAGGAGCAGTTGAAAGATTTCACCACCATTGTTGCTATATTAGCAATAAGGATAAATCGAATGATAATGCCACAACCACTAGTGGCAAATCTTTAAGCACCTCCACCTAAAGTAGTTTCTCAAAATGTTCATAGAGAAGGAGTTGTTGGAGGTAATAGGGGCAGGAGAATGGAGGGAGATTATCATGCTCTTAGGGAGGAAAGAGATGATAATTTTGAGAATGACCTTTACCCAAACAGGGAGTTCAGACCACCTCCGGGATTGGAGTATATGAAATTGCGGATGCCCTCATTTGATAGCAGGGGTTTTGCAGATGATTATTTGCATTAGGAGGACAAGATTGACGGTTTTTTTAAGTGCTATGAGATTGATGATAACACTCGAGTTCATCTTGTAGTTGTGGAATTCATAGGTTGTGCTGCCTTATGGTGGAAAAATCTTGTGGTTAGCAGATGAAGGGATGGTGAGGCTAATATATATACCTGGCGGGACATGAAACGGGTGTTGAGGAAAAGATTTATACCTAAGCATTACAGGCAGGAACCGTTTATGCTTTTCTAAACACTGAGGCAGGGAGGCAAAACAGTTGATGATTATGTATAAGAGTTTGAGACACTGATGATTAAATGTGAGTCAGTCGAACCTTCTAAGCAAACCTTAGCACGATTTGTGTCTAAGTTGAAGTATGAGATTACCTGCATTATGGAGTTACAGAGGTATATTACACTTGATGAAGCTATCCAGTTAGCCCTGAAAGTGGAGAGGCAAAGGTGATCCAACCCTTTCCGAGCAGTTAGTAATAGGTATGGAACTTCTGGAACTTCTACTAAACCTTTTGGGTTAGATGGTCAGATGGGAGGACAAAAAGGAATAGGGAAACAAGTTAAGGCTCTGTACAAGAATATCTCTAACATTAATAGGGAGAGGGATACTTCTAGGAAAGGAAAAGAGGTTGTTGGGGTTGATTTTAGGCAGACAGTGCTAGGGTCCACTAGTGGGAAAATGCGCTAAATCAAATGTTTCAAATGCATGGGTTTTGGACACATGGCTACGCAGTGTCTCAATAGAAGGGTGATGACTGTTATAGAGGAAAACAATGAAGATGATCAAGAAGTTACCGAGCTTACAAATTTGTCCATAACACTGCAGGAATATTATGATGATCATGATGTTGAGACACATGAGGACAAGAGGGATGATAAATACTTGCCTATTAATGTATTATGTAAGGTTATGATGATATCTCCAGATGTTAGGAACATACAGAGGGAGAACCTATTCCAGACACCTTGTCGGATTTGAGGTAACTTGTGTGTTCTTTTCATCGATGGTGGTAGTTGCACTAACGTCTTATTTGCTGCATTAGTAAAAACTTACAACTAGTCACTAGTCCACATCCATACCCTTATAAATTACATTGGTTGGATGACCGAGGTAGTTTGCATGATAGATATAGTGATGAGATTATCTATGATGTTCCTCTTATGTGTGCCTTTCATATACTACTAGGTAGGCCTTGGTTGTTTGATAGAAAGGTGCTACATGACGGGTTCAAAAACACTTATATGTTTCAAAAAGATGGTGCATGAGTTATCTTGACTTCTATGTCTCCATCTGAAGTTCACACATTTCAGGAACAGATCAGTAAAACTAATGGCTTCTCAGTACTTGAGGCTAACAAGCACACGTAAACACGAGAAGTTAGTCCAAGAAAAGACCCCTTAGATTTGACAAATTTTTCAAAGGCCCGATGAGATGATAGGAATCAAACCTCTGGATCCAGCAATGGGGAAGCTAAATTGAACACATGAGCCCAGAAATCTACATGTTATTTTATTTATTTAATAATAATTTATCTTTACATTATAGTAGGTGAATTTATTGGTTTTATAGGATAGTAGGTTAAATTCACTAAGGATCAATTATGGGTCATTCATGGACTTACAACAAATCAAAGAAGAACTAGTCCAATATTGTTCCATGGAAGTGAAGAAGCTGGCCACTTATGAGGGTTTACTTGTAATTTTTCCTTTGATGCTACAAACCGGTCACATTATTGTTTTTCACTTATAATTTTTCTTTGTTAAATTTGCCCTATTTGGAGCAAGTATAAATACTTGCAAAGTAGGGTTAGAAGGGAGCTTATTGAACAATATAAATTTGACCTTGTTGCCATGGGAGTGTCCTTTTCACACCTCTTACTCTTATTAATTTCACTTGGAAATTGTGGCAAGTTGGCTTAGGAATTCTTATGAGTCATATCAAGATTTTCTAAGTTGCATTCAATTATTGCCAGTGAGTAATATCTAGTTATAATTAGTTGATTTTGTTTGTTCCTTTCACGCTAAATTAGGGTTAATGTATTGCTAGGGTTACAAGCTAATTGTAAAGATTGGAATTGCATTGTTCCTTTATAATTGATTGATATTGGGATCCACTTATAGTACTTCTAATTTGGTTCACATCATTTGAGATTATTGGTCCTTGTTTTCACGCCATTTAAGGATTTTGTATTCATTTTGTTCATGCCATTTTTAATTGGAATTGAATCAATTGTATGTGTATTCTAGTTAATTGGTGTTGAGATCCCTTGAGCACATCAATTGCTACAACCATTATTGATTCTAGAGTGGAAGTGGGAATGGATCACAATGGACTTCATTACAGCATGTTAAGTTCTCTTCTTATAAGCTTTGATGATAACAAGAGTATATCATTTATTATATGGATGTGAAACAAATTTTCTTACTCAAATAGTTTTTTTTTTTTCGTAATCAGACAGTAGATGTTTGGTTAGACAGTATGAGATCCTTCATGTTAAAAATTAGTTTTATGCAGGAACTTAAATTCATTACATTTATTTGTCATGAATTATAGTTGTTGTGCTAATGAAGGTCTAGCTCCACTATAATTAGATGTAATTGGAAATACGTCTAATCCGTTCCACAAAAGATTTCTTGAGTACATGGATTTTTGTATTTTAATCACTTAGTTGTATTTTAAATAATTTTTATGTGTTTGAAATTAGCTTAGATTTACAGATTTTTTTTTCACATATAGAAAATAATAACATGTTTTCTCAAATTATCACGAGAAGAAGATATATTTTCAAAAGAAAAATTTAAATCTCCAATGTTTCTTCCTGATCTCGTGGAAAGTTATATAAATATCTAATATCCTTATTTTATGTGTTTAAATTATAACTAAATTGTTTGATATATCTATTTTAGATACTAACAAATTTTATTCAAAGTATATCGCACAAGATCAAGAAAAGATTTTTTTTACGTTTATCCACCTTAGATATCAGGAAAAGATTTTTTCTTTCTTTGTAACTTCTGGAAAAACAGATGTCTTCATTATCTTTAATCTTCGATTCAACAAAAGAAGACCTAAGTTAGAAGATCTATTCATTTAGGATGTTGAAGTATTCAAAATCTCACATCTCAAAAAATTAGGAATAATGAAGTAACAAACATGAAATTTTCAAACGGTCAAATTATGTTTGTTTGTTTTTATCCATTGTAGAAATATATATATATATATATATATATCATCCATAGGTTCAAAATGAAGGACTACAAGGAGAGAAAGAAGAAAAAAACAGAGATCAGAAAGTAAGAAAATTATTCAGAAAATTCGAGCTAAAATTTTTCTATCAAAGCTTTTGTTCTGATTTAGTTAGACAATGTCTAATTAGTTAGACGATATTCTGCATAAGAATTATTATTTAAAGTTTGATGTGTTCTTGATCTTAATACTTTGAGTTTCCATTGTAACTTAACTTTGAAAATCTCTTCGCTCTTTGTTGAGCTTGATTGAGAGTTAATTGAGAGGATTACACATAGCCTTGTAGATTTGTGTTTAGCTAAAAGAGATAGGCTTATGAGATAGAGCAAGATTTGATTGGTGTTTGTAATTTCTTTCATTAACTTAGTGAAACAACTGGTGTAGATAACCAAATCCCCAGCCGGTAGAGCTAGAAGAGAGGACGTACTCAAAAGGAGGAACCTCTATAAAATTCTTGACTCTTTTATTTATGCACTTTATTTATTAATTGTATAATTTACCTTTGCAAGTCATTGATCATAATCCATATCTAATATTAACTCATGTGAATCTCCTTAAGAAAAATATTCAATTGAAGCTTCACATTGTTTTAAAGAAAAGTTTCTCTTCTAAAGAAGTATTACGGTTAATTTTGTAAAGTGTTTTTCGAAAAGTTTTTAAAAGCAAACAATTCACCCCTCCCCTCTTGCTTGCATAATCGGGATGAACATTTGGTATCTGATAATCAACATAAAACTCCAAATTCTAGGAAGATTTTAAGCTCTTTTAAGTTGATAATTAATCAAAAATCATCCGAAATTGATGCTTAATCAAGGAATACGTTGCTTTCAGGTGTAACGAAGATCATTGAAAGAAATTGAGAAGCAAACAACACAGAGAAAGGAAGAAGAGCATTTCCCCTGCCCGCCATGCCCCCATATCAGGGGCATATGAACAGCAGACCACCACCATGCCCCCATATCAGGGGTGTATGGAAGAGAAATCAGGAACAGAAGCTACCACGCCCTTAGCCATGGGGCGTGGTAGGGGGCGTATGGAACCAGAAGTGAAAGACAAAGCCACCACGCCCCTGATATGGGGGCGTGCCAACTTCAAAGGATGACCCGAGACCACCATGCCCCTTGCCATGGGGCATGGTGAGGGGTATATGGAGTCACGACCTATTTTCTCTGACTTTTTATTTTCTCTCTCCTCTAACCCTAACACAGATATATATATATATATGGATACATATGAGAAAAAGGGGAGAAGGAAAGGGAAGAGGAGGCCGAGAGGCCAAAGGGGGAGAGATGGCAGACCTAGGGTTTTAGAATACACTTCTCTTCATTTTTCTCTCTTTCTTTAGTTTTCTACTCAACAATCCAAGGAGATTCAAGCAAGGCATTTCAAGATTTAATCTATCCTGGTTGTAATCATGAACTCTAGTTTCTCTTCATGTATTTGTTCTTTCATTGTTAGGTTTATGGAAGAGTAAACCTAGACCTAGATCTCATTTGAACTATTTTGTCATATGATGAAGATATGATTTAATTGAAGTTTTATTTATGTTCTTTTGTTCCATTACATGTGCTGCATAATTATCTTAGATTCATATTTTCGGAATATGAGTTTATGCTTAATATCATTTGAGTTGATTGAGAAATTTCTTTTATGATCAGATTTAAGTTTTGGATGAGATTTGCTCGTGTTTCTAGAGATAGAATATTGAAAATCTTCTGTTGAAGATTCATTCGAATCGAGTTCATATGCTTCATGCGATTCTAGATTGCTATTGATTGAGGAGAGATCCTAATTGATAAATCTAGGATTAGATAAGTAATTTACTTGAGAAAGTAATTATCTTACTTCTTGGAACTTAACAACTTAAGAACTCAGAAACATTAATCCTTAGCTTCTAATGATTTATGTGACAATATAGGTATATAATGAGATCTGGGTTGCTTTGTTAGAGAATTAACCCTTGTTTTATTGAAGTAGTTTTAGTTAAGATTTCAGATTGTTAACTAATTTTAGTCGTTAATACACTTCACCTCAATTTGATGGTTAGATAATAGGAAAAGTGCTAGTACTATTAATAGTAATCTCCTCTCGATGGAACAACCCTGCACTTAACACTATACTACGTCCACGGTAGGTACACTTGCCTATTGCAACGTAGTTAGAATTAGGAAAAGGTATTACAAATATTAAAACTACGGTTGGCAACAATCATGTTTTTGGCGCCGTTGCCGTGGAGGAGGCACCGCTAATATTAGGTACACTTATTACTTATTAATCTAGCCACCTTTCTTTAATTTGATTTAAAGACTCATGCTTTACTTTTCTTTAATTTTCCCTTTTTAATTTCTATTGTAGGCTAACTTCTTTTTGAGTTTTCTTCTTTGCATAGTTATCCAGAGTTTGATATTGCAGCAACTGAAAGAGTCACACAATTCTTAAGTACTGGAGCTACTACAATGGTTTTGATCGAGCACTTGATGAACAGCAACATCGAATTCAAGGGACTACTAGTTCTTTTTATTACATTTTCTATATTAATTTTTCTCTACTTAATGCTCTTTCCTTGTCTGATTTTTTCGTAAGCATAGACATTGAGGACAATGTCTAACTTAAGTGTGGGGGAGGGTATTAAATATTATGTATAAAGGAAAAAAGGAGAACTAGGTATGTATGTGCGATTAAAAAAAAAATCAAAATTCTTTCAATTTTCTATTAAAATTCCTCCTACATTTTCTATCTTGCAAGAATTTTGGTTGCAAGTGAGGAGTGTTTTAGTATTCAATGATTGAATCCCTCAAAAAGAATGTCGTGCAATTCACTCCTGTTTTTGCATTGAATTTTGTCATACTTGATCAAACTTATAGAATAAAAATCTTTGTGAAGCAAGTTTACTTGTCATTTAAAGGCAGAATTCAAAGTTAGGAATTGAACTAAGGTCCTTAGCAAAATGTTAATTGGCTTGATTTCTAAGTTACTAGGAAATATATTGTTTCATCAAAAGTCTTGAGAGCTAATCAATCCATTATTAAAGGGTAAATGAAGTAATTCTCTTGGTGATCTTTCTTAAGAGACCTTCTAAGAAAAGTTTAAGTCGAAATAAGATATCTTAATTAGTGTGGGCTGGTTTTGGTCCCTCAGAAGAGCGAAGTCTGACCCCGCTACTAGCTAAACAAATCAGTTAGAGTAATGGAGGTTTGATGGGGTCCCTTTAAAACTTGGTCACCTAAGGTTGTTTGGCCTGGGATCGGCCGACTGAGGAAATTACTCTCAAAAAAAAAAAAGGTAAGTTCTTGAAACTCGAGTGATTAAGTTCGTAGGGACGCTTTCAATTAAAGGGATAACGTCTGTTAACTTGGGTGACGAGCCCGAGATTATCGGCTGAAAGCTTGCTACATGGGTTTTAGGATCATAAATAAATAAATGAAACTTTTGGGAAGGTCTATCAAAGGAAGAGGAATCTAGGGGAATCTCAGATGCAAAATGCTTTCATGATGGAGTAGTTCGCTTAGAGAGATGGATGAGGAGGCTATACACTCTGAAATAGCTAATTGAAATGAGCCAAATCTCCTTTTGTTTCGATTTGACCTTGAGTTTGATTTTTGATTCGAAAGCTGTTATTAAAGATAAAGGTAGAAGCTTACTTTACTTTGATTAATTTTAAAACTTTGATTAAAGTATCTCTAGTTCAATATTGCAGGATAAGGTGAGGAGTACATTCATTCAATTGAGGAGTTCTATTGGATGTTAAACATGATCATTGATGAATGTTGATATTCTAGCCTGCTGTGTTTAGAAATATGAAGTCCCCATTTTGAATGTACGGTCTTTAAAATGATTTGCTTAGGGACAAGCAAAGATTCAAGTGTGGGGGAATTTGATAATCGACATAAAACTCCAAATTCTAGGAAGATTTTAAGCTCTTTTAAGTTGATAATTAATCAAAAATCATCCGAAATTGATGCTTAATCAAGGAATATGTTGCTTTCAGGTGTAATGAAGATCATTGAAAGAAATTGAGAAGAAAACAACAAAGAGAAAGGAAGAAGATCATCTCCCCTACCTGCCATGCCCCCATATTAGAGGCATATGAACAGCAGACCACCACCACGCCCCCATATTAGGGCGCATGGAAGAGAAATCAAGAACATAAGCTACCACGCCCCTTGCCACGGGGCGTGGTAGGGGGCTTATGGGACTAGAAGTGAAAGACAAAGCCACCACGCCCCTAATATGGGGGCATGACAACTTCAAAGGATGACTCGAGACCACCACGCCCCTTGCCACGGGGCATGGTGAGGGGTGTATGGAGTTACGACCTATTTTCTCTGACTTTTTATTTTCTCTCTCCTCTAACCCTAACACAAAATATTATATATATATATATATATATTATGGATACATATGAGAAAAAGGGGAGAAGGAAAGAGAAGAGGAGGCCGAGAGGCCGAGGGGGGAGAGACGGCTAACCTAGGGTTTTAGAATACACTTCTCTTCATTTTTCTCTCTTTCTTTAGTTTTCTACTCAACAATCCAAGGAGATTCAAGCAAGGCATTCAAGATTCAATCTATCCGGGTTGTAATCATGAACTCTAGTTTCTCTTCATGTATTTGTTCTTTCATTGTTAGGTTTATGGAAGAGTAAACCTAGACCTGGATCTCATTTGAACTATTTTGTCATATGATGAAGATATGATTTAATTGAAGTTTTATTGATGTTCTTTTGTTCCATTACATGTGCTGCATAATTATCTTAGATTCATATTTCCGGAATATGAGTTTATGCTTAATATCATTTGAGTTGATTGAGAAATTGCTTTTATGATTAGATTTATGTTTTGGATGAGATTTGCTCGTGTTTCTAGAGATAGAATATCGAAAATCTTCTGTTGGAGATTCATTCGAATCGAGTTCATATGCTTCATGCGATTCTAGATTGCTATTGATTGAGGAGAGATCCTAATTGATAAATCTAGGATTAGATAAGTAATTTACTTGAGAAAGTAATTATCTTGCTTCTTGGAACTTAACAGCTTAAGAACTCAGAAACATTAATCCTTAGCTTCTAATGATTTATGTGACAATATAGGTATATAATGAGATCTAGGTTGCTTTGTTAGAGAATTAACCCTTGTTTTGTTGAAGTAGTTTTAGTTAAGATTTTAGATTGCTAACTAATTTTAGTTGTTAATACAGTTCACCTCAATTTGACGGTTAGATAATAGGAAAAGAGCTAGTACTAGTAATTAGTAATCTCCTCTTGGTGGAACGACCCTGCACTTAACACTATACTACGTCCACGGTAGGTACACTTGCCTATTGCAACTTAGTTAGAATTAGGAACAGGTATTACAAATATTAAAACTACGGTTGGCAACAATCAGTATCAGAGCCTAGCTCTTTTTGTTCTTTAAGAGTTCGATCTAATGGAAAACACAATTACTATTGCTTCAAATTGGATTCCATTTTTCGATGGAACTAATTTTCCTTATTGGAAGTGTAGGATAGAAACATACATTACGGCTACTGATTTCACCTCTTGGCAAATTGTCTAATATGGTGACAAGCGAGTTGTTCTCAATAACAAAGATGAACTTGATGATGAAGTGAAGAAGAAGCTTGAGATGAACAATGTAGCTAAGAATATGATTCTGATGAGCATATCTCAATCTGTTTTTGCAATGGTTTCATCATGCAAAACTGCTAAAGAAATTTGGGACAAACTTTGTGAAACCTATGAAGGAGCAACAATGATCAAAGATACCAGAAGAAGTGCTCTTATGCACGACTATGAATTATTCAGATTCAAAACTGGTGAAAATATTTTTGATGGTTTTAATAGATTTACTTTAATCACTAATGAACTTGCTTTGTTTGGTAAAGAATTTGATGATAGTGAACTAGTGAGAAAAGTTCTAAGAATTCTGCTGAGTTCATGGGATTCAAAGACTAATGCAATAGAGGAAGCTCATGATCTTGATACCGTAAGTTTAAGTGAACTTCAAGAAAAGCTTCAAGCTTATGAGTCCAAGATAAAACATTAGCAAGAACAAGAGAAAGTAAGGAAGTCCATTGCGTTTAAAGCATTTGTTGAAAGAGAATCATTGTCAGATAATGAATTAGACAACGATGATGAAGAGGAAGATGTGAATTTGTTGGCCAGAAAACTCTCAAAGTTCTTCAAGAAGAAAGGTAAGCATACTAACCGAAGTCAACGTTATGCTAATGTTTGTTTCAGAGATGATACGGGAAAACTAATCAAAGAAAAAGAAGAAAAGAAAGAGAAGAAGAAAGAAAAGAAGGAGCATATATGATACGAATACAAAAAACTAGGACACATCAAGTATGTTTGTCCTGTATTGCTAAAGAAAATTGAAAGATACAAGGTAAAACAAAAGTCTCTGATGGCAACATGGAGTGACTTAGATGAGTTAGACACCGAGTCAGACAATGTATCCGATGATACAGAAGAAGCAAACCTATGCCTTATGGCTCTATCTGAGGTAACTTCTGATTTTGAAGAAGAAGAGATGTCTGAAAGCCTAAGTAAGCAAGTTAGAAAACTTCTAAAAGGTTTTTCTAAAGCAAATGAAAAAATTGAAATTTTGAAAAAAAAAAAGAAGAAGCCTTATATCAAACAAACTAACTGTTAGTTGAAGAAAATGGCATTTTAAAGTGTGATACTGAAGTTTTGCATATAGATAATGAAAAATTGCGTGCTGCTCAAGATATTTTGGAAAAAGAAAATTATGAATTGTGTTCAAAAATTAAAGAATTAAAGGAAAGAATGAATGCTATCTCAAAAGTCTCGAGTACCACTTTCCATAAATTTTTAGAAAGCGATAAAAAGCTTTAAACATTAATCTCTTCTCAAAGAATTGGTAATTCAAAAATTCGGTTAGAATTTGATCAAGTTGAATCATCAAATAGACTTGAAAAGACAACTATATTTTTAAAAGGAAAAGAAAAAGTAACTAATAACTTTGCTTAAAGTTCCATGAAGTCTAGAACTTTTGTACAAGAAAAGAGGAATGTCAAACAATACCATCAGTGGAATAACTATTATCCAATCAAACGGTACTTCAGATAGTTTGTCAGACAATTTAACAGGAGGTATACAAACAAATAGCAAAAGGGATTAGTAAGATCAAATACTTATGCTTGTTTCTTTTGTAACAAAGTGGGACATATTGAAAAATATTGTTTCTATAAAAACAACAAGCTCAACAAACAACAAGTGACGAACAAAAATTCTATGAGCTTGAGTTTTGGTGACCCAAACTTGTTTGGGTTCCTAAGAAGGTTTGATTCTTCCTTTTGTGGTTATAGGAACACAAAGTTAAGATGAAAGGAATGTAGTACCTTGACAGTGGGTGCTCATGCCATATGACTGGAGATGCTTTGCTGTTCACAACAATAGAATGGAAAGATGGAGGATATGTCAAATTTGGAGACAACAATAGAGTAAAGATTATTGCCACTGGTAATATAGGTTTTCTCCCAACCACACTTGAAAATGTATCTCTAAAAACACCTTATGAATTATACAAAGGAAGAAAGCCGAACGTTTTCTATTTTCACATATTCGAAGCCAAATGCTACATCAAGAAATCTGGATTGAGTTTGGGAAAATTTGATCAACAAGCCGAAGAAAGAATTTTCCTTGGCTATTCTCAAAATAGTAAAGCTTGTCGTGTCTTTATTAACTCTTCTAAGACTATTGAAGAATCTATAAATGTGAAATTTATTGATCCTTGTGTGATTGATATTCTTGATGAAGATATCAAAACAAAGAATAAGGATGAACGTTTAAATGATAAAAAAGGAATAAAAGATATAACTGAAATATTTTTTGACCATAAGTCATATGTTTCGTCAGACAGTATAGTAGAACCCTTAAAAAGTGAAGCTGAATCTTCTAAACCTTGGATATTTAAACCTGATCATCTACCAGAATAGGTAATGGGTAATGTTGGAAGTGGTGTTAAAACTAGATCAAGTTTTAAAGATATTGAAAATCATTTTTCCTTGCATGTTGATTTTGAGCCTTCTTGTATTGATGATGCCTTGAAAGATAATAGCTAGATTAATGTTATGAAAGAATAATTAAATCAATTTGAAAGAAATTAAGTTTGGAATTTAGTTCTTAGACCTAAAGGAAAAACTATAATTGGAACAAAATGGGTGATCAAAAATAAAGTTGATGAAAATGGAAAAGTAGTCAGAAAAAAAGCTAGATTGGTAGTAAAAGGTTTTTCTTAAGAAGAAGGAATTGATTTTGATGAAACTTTTGCACCTGTTGCTAGACTTGAGGCTATTCTTTTGCTACTTTCATTTACATGTTTCAAAAATTTTAAATTATTTCAAATGGATGTTAAAAGTGCCTTTTTAAATGGATATATTAAAGAAGAGGTATATGTTGAACAACCTCCAGGCTTTGAAGATCCATTTTAAAAAGATCATATTTTTAAACTCAAAAAGGCTTTGTATGGCTTAAAGCAAGCTCTAAGAACTTAGTATGAACGTTTGGGTTCTTATTTGATTAAAAATGGTTTTAAGAGAGAAAAAAATAGATATTACCCTCTTTTTGAATACTACTAGTAATGATTTGTTAGTTGTACAAATATATGTTGATGATATTATTTTTGGATTAACTAATGAACATCAATGCAAAGAGTTTGCTATGTTAATGCAGGCTGAATTTGAGATGTCCCTCATGGGAGAATTAACATTCTTCCTTGAACTACAAATCAAGCAAACAGCTAATGGAATATTTGTTCATCAAGGAAAATATACAAGGCAAATTATCAAAAGGTACGTATTTGAAAATGCCAAACATAACGCAACTCTAATGAGTTCTTCAAGATTAGATCTTGACTCTTCTGGCAAAAAGGTAAATGAGAAGCTATATAGAGGTATGATTGGCTCACTACTATATCTAACTGCTTCTCGTCTTGATATTTTATTTAGTGTGTGCTTATGTGCAAGATTTCAAAGTGCACCAATAGAAACATATTTGTCTGCTGTTAAAAGAATTTTCAAGTATCTTTCAAATAATTCAAAATTGGGCATATGGTATCCAAAAAATGTCAATTTTAACTTGATAGGATACTCAGATGCTGATTATGCTAGTTGTAAAATTGATAGGAAAAGTACATCAGGTACTTATCAGTTTCTTGGTGACAAGTTGGTTTCTTAGTCTTCCAAAAAGCAAAACTCTATTGCCTTATCAACAGCCGAGGCGGAATTTGTGTCTATTGGCAATTGTTGTGCTCAAATTCTTTGGATTAAGCAACAATTAAGTGATTATGGCCTAATCATTGAAAAAGTTCCTATTAAATGTGATAATATAAGTGCCATAAATCTTACAAGAAATTCGGTTCAACATTTGAGATCTAAGCACATTGAAATTCATCATCATTTTATACGAGATCATGTTTTAAATAGTGATATAGAGGTTGAATTTATGCCTACAAATATTCGATTTGCTGATATTTTTACAAAACCTCTAGATAAAACTAGATTTGAATTCATTAAAAATGAAATTAGAGAAAGTAATTCTTTTGTTTAAAGGTGTTTTAATTATTTATTGTCTGATTTTTCTATATTTTTTTGTAAATTGAAATTTTTGGGAAAGGAAGTTGGTTTACATGGTAATCATACAGGTAGGTATTATGAGAATTTTGTTTTTCAAATTTTTTTCCTTCCTCAAACGGTTCATTAGACAGTTCTTTATCATAATCTTGTTTAAATCATTCTCTCTCTCTCTCTACGAAAAACTTTTCAATTTTTACTCTGTTTTCCTTCTCAATCTTAACTGTTCTTCAAATGGCTCCACGTAAATCTTCCCATGTTGCAAGTGTTTTCTGTAAGTCTTGATCATCTCCAACACCCATGGAGATATTTGATTCTTTAACTAAAACCGATTCATCCTCAGAAAATCCAACACAAAACCCTATCAACTCTTCGTTAACTTCTTATGAGCACACGACAGCAACTGAGTCTAAAAACAAATTAGGGAAGGACAAAAGGAAAAAGTCAGACAAAGAGTTCGAAGGAGGTTCTTTAGACACTAAGTCAGATGAACCTAGGGTTTCTTCAAAATTGGTAAGAAGATTTGAAACTTCAAAGAAAGGAAAATCAATTGAAGTTTCTGCAAGAAATAGATATGATATTACTAATTTTTTTTTGTAGATACTAATTTCTTTCTACAAAAAGGATTACACATTAATGAGTTTATGGAAGAAATTAAGTGTAGTTTAAACAATGTAGTTTATGGAGAAATTATAGCTGAGTTCTACAAGAATCTAGACTTAAGGAAATACAATAAATGGGAATCACATGTGTGTGGAAAGAATGTGATTATAACTAGGAAAGAATTAGTCAAATTTCTTGAGGTCGAGTATTGTGAAGATTCCATGGAGATTGATTGTCTAGGAAGGCAACATCTTTTTTATTTACTAAATGATGGTTTTAAAACAAAAGTTGAAAAAGATGTGTTTGTCCTTTAGTTTCCACTAATTGTGAGATTGCTCCACAAGATAGTGTGCTCATGTTTATTTCCAAAGAGAGGAAGTAGAACATCAATTTCTATGGACGAAGCAAAAGTGATTTTAGGAATGATCAAAAAGAAAAAAGTAGACATTGCTGGAAAGATCATAGGTCATGCTTTAAATAATGTTAGAAGTAAACCTTATGGAAATCTAATCACGAGTCTACTAAGATGGAAAAAGGTTAAAATTCCTAAAAAATCTTATCAAGAGTTTGGAGTAAAGCATATCGATGTCAATCACTCGCACCACATGGGAATATATGTAAAAAACAAAGTCTGGTACTCTAGTGATTTTGCTGTGTACTTTGATCCAAGGTACTCCTCTAGAGAAGTGCCTAGTTGGATGAAGTATACAAGGGGAGTGTTTATAGAAGGGAGCACAAAGGCGGATGAACAACAACCTTTGGTTGATGTGCTTGTAAGTGAAGAAGCTCCTACTAACAATAAGAGGAAAGGGAAAAAACCTTTAGAAATAAAGAAGAAGAAAAAATCAAACACTTTTACTGGTATCAAAGGTGTGGAGATTAAGGAAGGTCAGATTCATGAGGAATTAGACACTGATTCTGATGAGTCTGACGATCTATTTTCTCATCAAATAGTAGATCCTCATGCTTCCACAAGCAAAGAATCTGATAGGATGAGCAGGATGGAAGGTGAACTTGCAGCCTTGAAGAACATGCTAAGTTAGATGTTACCTCAATCTCAACCATATACAAGACAATTTGATCAAGCTCCACCTTCTCCTAAGGAAAATCTTTTGAGTTCTCCTTCTTCACCTACAATTCAACCATCTTCTCCAAAATCTGTTCCCCCCTCACAACAAGGCACTGCTCCTCATTCTCCTTAGGCACAACCTTCGCATCGTTCTAATGAAGCTAGAAAAGAAGTCATTGAAGCTACTTTACAACTAGTGGCTGCTTCACATGTTTCTTTTGGTTCTAATCCTCGAACAATGCATAAAAGAATTAAGACTTGTGCTATTAAGAAATTTTCCAAACCTTTAAAGAAATAAGGACCATCTCCTCCACTAAAAGATTGAATTTGATGATTTTCTACCTTTTGTTTTCAGTCATTACTAAAATGACTTTTAATGATCCTTAAGTGAATGTTATGTTTGTTTATTTTATATGCATTTATTCAGGGGGAGTTAGTATTTGATGACAACAAAAAGGGGGAGAATTCATGTGAAAATTTATGTGGAAGAATATTTATTGATTGCGCTTAATTTATGCTGAATATTTTTTGTTGATTGCTTGCATTGCAATTTTCTGGAAATTTTGTCTAACTTAGTAGCTTGACCTGATTTTGCAAAACATTTCTCTGATTCATGTTTTGTACAAGATTTGGTTAATAATAATAATTTTTTTTTTTGCAAACAAAATTATTTTCTAAAAAAGTGGTTTTGTCATCATCAAAAAGGGGGAGAATGTTAAGTTCTCTTCTTATAAGTTTTGATGATAACAAGAGTATATCTTTTAGTATACGAACGTGAAACAAATTTTCTTGCTCAAATAGTTTTTTTTCTTAGTCAGACAATAAATGTTTGGTGAGACAGTATGCAATCCTTCATGTTAATAATTAGTTTTATGTAGGAACTTAAATTCATTACATTTATTTGTCATGAATTATAGTTGTTGTGCTAATGAAGGTCTAGCTCCACTATAATTAGATGTAATTGGAAATACGTCTAGTTTGTTCCACAAAGGATTTCTCGAGTACATGGATTTTTGTATTTTAATCACTTAGTCATATTTTAAATAATTTCTATGTGTCTGAAATCGGCTTAGATTTATAGATTTTTTTTCATATATAGAAAATATTAACATGTTTTCTCAAATTATCATGAGAAGGAGATATATTTTCAAAAGAAAAATTTAAATCTCCAACGTTTCTTGTTGATCTCATGGAAAGTTATATAAATATCTAATCTCCTTATTTTATGTGTTTGAATTATAACTAAATTGTTTGATATATCTATTTCAGATACTAACAAATTTTATTCAAAGTATATCGCACAAGATTAGGAAAAGATTTTTTTTTTTAAGTTTATCCACTTCAAATATCAGGAGAAGATTTTTTCTTTCTCTGTAACTTCTAGAAAAATAGATGTCTTCATTATCTTTAATCTTCGATTCAACAGAAGAAGACCCAAGTTAGAAGATCTATTCATTTAGGATGTTGAAGTATTCAAAATCTCATATTTCGGAAAGTTAGGAATAATGAAGCAACAAACATGAAATTTTCAAACTGTCAAATTATGTTTGTTTGTTTTTATCTGTTGTACAAATAGATATGTGTATATATATATATATATATATCATCCACAGGTTCAAAATGAAGGACAACAAGGAGAGAAAGAAGAAAAAAACAGAGATCAGAAAGCAAGAAAATTATTCAGAAAATTCAAGCTAAAATTTTTTTATCAAAGCTTTTGTTTTGATTTAGTCAGATAATGTCTAATTAGTCAGATGATATTTTGCATAAGAATTATTATTTAAAGTCTGATGTGTTCTTGAGCTTAATACTTTGAGTTTCTATTGTAACTCGACTTTGAAAATCTCTTCGCACTTTGTTAAGCTTGATTGAGAGTTAATTGAGAGGATTACACATAGTCTTATAGATTTGTGTTTAACTAAGAGAGATAGGCTTGTGAGACGGAGCAATATTTGATTGGTGTTTGTAATTTCTTTCATTAACTTAGTGAAACGACTGGTGTGGATAACCAGATCCTCAACCGGTACAGTTGGAAGAGATGACGTATTCAAAAGGAGGAACCTCTATAAAATTCTTAACTCCTTTATTTATGCACTTTATTTGTTAATTGTATAATTTAGCTTTGCAAGTCATTGATCATAATCCATATCTAATATTAACTCATGTGAATCTCCTTAAGAAAAATATTCAATTGAAACTTCACATTGTTTTAAAGAAAAGTTTCTCTTCTAAAGAAGTATTAAGGTTAATTTTGTAAAGTGTTTTTCAAAAAGTTTTTAAAAGCAAACAATTCACCCCTCCATTCTTGTTTGCATAATTGGGACCAACACAACATTACCAAGGACCAGGGTTGGATTTGAAGCAATAAGGGTAGCCGTAGACCGATTAACTAAATCTGCCCATTTCCTACCTATTAATATGACTTATTCCTTGGAAAAGTTAGCCAGGATCTATCTATAGGGAATTGTGAGGCTCCATGGGGTACCATAGAGTATAGTTTCTAATCGAGATCCACGGTTTATATCAAAGTTTTGAAGAAGTCTACAATAAGCACTAGGGACTAAATTGCAATTTAGTACAACAAATCACCCTCAAACAGATGGACAATTTGAACGGACCTTCCAAACTTTGGAAGATATGCTACGAGCTTGTGTATTAGACTTTAAGGATAGCTAGGAGTGACATTTGCCATTGGTCGAGTTCGCCAACAACAACAACTACCATTCATCGATCAAGATGGCCCCTTATGAAGCCTTATATGGACGAAAATGTAGATCTCTGTTGTATTGGGATGAGATCGAATGTAGAACAATGGGGCCAGATTTGCTATAAGAGACAATAGACAAAGTTGCCACTATTAAGTAGCAAATGAAGGAAACCCAAGATGATGTGTAGACCCTAGGTATATCAAACCTAAAACCCGATGTACTCTATTTGAATCAATACCCCGAGGACCATCTCGAATAAGTAGCATGTAACTAAACTCCAATCACACCTGTTGACTGAAACCTAAGTTATCAATAAGGTATCCTATAGCAATTCGGTTAAGGAATTCCTATGGAAGAGTTCATTTGCAAAGAACAAAAAGGGGCTTTTTTCATGGTCACGAAAAGTGTTTGTTTTCTATTCAATAATAAGATATCTTTCTGTCGGCCTCTTTTCACGTTTATATAATGTGTACATGTATCAATATGAAAACCTAACTTTCCTATTCTAATTTACTCCCCTATCCTCATGTGGACCGAGTAGGTAACTAAATAATCCAAATTATAAACCAAAAACAAATAACAACAAAAACCGCAAGTCTTCTTTCTTTGTTTCAGTTAACATTTAACATTTATGCTCGGACTTCAATTCCTTGTATTCTTCCATGGAAACATGAATTACATTAATAGGTGTTGGTTCTCCTTTCATGTAATTTGATTCCTTAGCTTGTAGGTCCATGACCAATCCTTATAAGGCATCATTCATCCTCTTTGCTCTAGCTTGGGTCATTGGTCCTCCAATTCCTTGTAAAGGATCTTGAGTCCTTAGTTCTGTCTTCTTGAGTGCTAGATGATCCTCATCATTCTCTACTTCCTCGAAAAGATTTGTCCTCAAATGACCTCTTAGATAGTGCATCAGCCATCACATTTTCCTTGCCCTGCTTGTATTTGATGATGTATGGAAAGGTTTCAATGAACTCCAACCATTTGGCATGCCTCTTGTTCAGCTTTCCCTGTGTCTTCAAGCACTTCAAGCTTTCATTATCGGAATGGATGATGAAATCCTTGGGCCATAGATAATGCTGCCATGTTTGCAACGTCCTCACAAGGGCATATAACTCCTTATCATAACATAGGATAGTTCAGAGTAGCATCGTAGATTTTCTCACTGAAGTAGGCTATTGGTTTGGAATCCTGCATTAACACACCACTAATACCCTTCTTGGAAGAATTACATTTGATCTCAAAAACTTTATCAAAGTTAGTAATACTAACAAAGGAGTGTTAGTTAACTTACCTTTTAAGTTCTAGAATGCCTGCTCATGTACTTCTATCCATCTAAATTCGGCATTCTTCTTCACAAGGTCATTTAGTGGAGCAGCAATGGAGCTAAAGTCTCACAAATCATCTATAGAAGCTGGCTAGACTGTAGAAGCTCCTAACGTCATTAGTGTTCTTTTGTGTTGGCTAATCTCGAATTGCCTTCACCTTCTCCTCATCTACAACTATTTGATCTACACCTACAATGAAACCAAGAAAAACCACAAACTCTATGCAAAATGTGCACTTCTTTAAGTTGGCGTACAATTGGTTTTCCCTTACAATAGCAAACACACTCTACAGATGTTGTACATGATCATCTAATGTTCTGCTATAAATCAGGATATCATCAAAATAGACGACAACAAATTTTCCTAAGAATTGATGCAAAACATGATTCATCAATCTCATGAAAGTGCTAAGTGCATTTGTCAACCCAAAAGGCATAACCATCTATTCATATAGTCCATGTTTGGTTTTAAAAGCAGTTTTCCACTCATCACCCTCTTTGATACGAATTTGGTAATATCCATTTTTAAGGTCAATTTTTGAAAATAAACATGCACTATGTAACTCATCAAGCATGTCATCTAATCTAGGAAAAGGATGTCTATACTTAATTGTAATTTTGTTGATTGCCCTGTAATCTATGCACATGCGCCATGCCCCATCCTTCTTGGGGACTAGTATCACTGGAACCGAGCATGGGCTCAAACTCTCTTATACGAATCCTTTCTCCATCAACCCATCAACCTGTCTTTGAATTTCCTTAGCCTCCTCGAGATTGGTTCTATATGTTGGCCGGTTTAGAATGGAAGCGCCTGGCATGAAATCAATCTGGTGCTCTATCCCTCGTAGAGGGGGTAGTTTTGCGGCACTTCTTTAGGTAACAAGTCTTTGTATTCCTGCAATAAAGTCACAACAACACTAGGCAAAATAGAATTAAGGTTAGCATTAGAAAAATATAAATCCTTATACAAGAGTATAAGTAATTGTTGCTTGGCCAGTATTGCACTCTTAACCTCACTCTTTCTCGCTAGACTCTCTGCTCTCTGTGTTTGAGTGTCTTTTCCCTCTATACTCACCAGTGTTTGCTTTTCACTCTTTTTCTTTTTCTCTTTACTTTTCTCTCATGCACTCAAGTGTTTTTCTCTAAACTCTTTTGTAATCCGCACTTGATCCTCACAAGCTTCCCACAACTTTTGTGGCGTGAGAACCACTTTCCTTTTGTTTAGTATAAAGGAATATTGGTTCTTATACCTGTCATATGTAATCTTCCTATCAAATTGCTAGGGTTACCCTAACAATATGTGGCTAGCTTGCATATGATGTGCCTAAAACCAAGTTTAAGCACATGCAAAACCAATTTAAAAGACAAATAGACAATGTTAATCAAACTAGCTTCCAATCACATGAACTTCTTCTACTTATGAACCGATTCCACTAACAAGGAAGTGATCAATCTTAAGTATCCAAATGTGATTGCTCTGATACCAAAAGATGATGTGCGTTAAACCAAGTTTAAGCACATGCAAAACCAATTTGAAAGAAAATTAGATAATGTCAATCAAACTAACTTCCAATCACATGAACTTCTTCTACCTATAAACCGATCCCACTAACAAGGATGTGATCAATCTTAAGTATCCACATGTGATTGCTCTAATACCAAAAGATGATGTGCCTAAAATGGAGTTTAAGCACATGAAATTGAACCAAATTACAATTCCTAAATGATAAGATCAAATTCGGTTCCAAAGGGCAACAATTTGCATGAACCTTAGTTAATGTGATATAATCCGAATTCTAAAATTCAAGGAGATGAAAACCACAAAGATGATAATCCTCAATTGAATCACTAAATCAACTTAAATTCTAAGAGATTTCTAATCATCAACACACAAAAAAAAAAGTCGTGACCCTCCTCACAACAAGGCCAATCCAAGCCACAAAATATAAGAAAAATTAATGGTAATAACAAGTGCTAAAACCAATCAATCTTATATCGTTACAAAAAGGTTACAATGATATCAAATTTAGATCAAGAACTAACCTAATCAACCCTAGATATGACTCACTAGTGATGAAAAGGAAACACAACAAAAGGGAATTGATATTACTCACAATTCTCTTTATTGCCACTAACCACAATTCCAATTTTTGGATTGAAATTGATAAGAGCTAATAGATTTAGGATGAACCCTAACCCTCACACAAAAAGTGTATTTGCTGCAAATTTTCAAAGCTCCTTCAAAACCCTACTCAAGCAAGTATTTATACTTGCTCCCTTTAGGGTTAAAATATCCACAAAATTACAATTATGCCACTTTAGGGTGGCCGATCCTAAAAGCAACAATTACAATTAATGAAAAAGTGTCCCAAAAGCTTACAACATAAATAGTCCAAAGAAAATAATTACAATTACAAAATAATAAAATCCTTAAAGAGCCAATGCATCGAGGCAATGTTGATCATAGCGGGCCATTGGGTGAGAATCCGATGATGTCCCTAACTGATCAACAATGAGATTCATTTGGCCGCCCGTGAAGAAATATCATTGTACCTGTAAGATTATCATTCAAATATTTATTAGATAAGGAAAACAAGTGTAAATATGAGTGATTTTGATCATCATCTAAATCAAGTTCCATATCTATCTAGGTTGCCGGAAAGATTCCCATCTGCATAGGTATCATATCACACATGACCTCATCTTTGTAGTTCCCTATGGAAAAGGCTATAAAAACCTGCTTGGTCACCTTTACCTCCCCACATAGCTTCCAACTACATTTTATTTACCAACAAGGTGCTAGCAACATTAGTGCAGCTACCAATATCGATTATCAGACTACACACTTTATTTTGCAGATGACACCGTGTATGAAATATGTGCTTACGCTGGATCCCCTCACCATCCTCCTAGGGTTGTATACTAAGTACTTTCCTTGTGACATATAACTTACCACTCATGGGTCCCTCCAAGTCAACGTCATCATATTCCTATGATGGTGACTCCTCTTCCTCCTTGGAGCTCACGCTCTCCACATCACCATTGTCACATATGATCATAGCTCGCTAATTTGGACATTGGGATGCAATTTGCCCAAATCCTTGACACCTAAAACACTTGATATCTCTAGTTTTGGAAGGGGGTTTAGTGTCAATTTTACCCTTAGATGCAGCAATTGGATTCTTAGCCTTTAGGCTTGGAATCAGTAGAGTTCCTTTTCCAATTAGACTTTTATGGAGATTCGGAAGTCGACCTAATCCTTTGATCACTCTTATATTTTAACTGTTGCTATACTTTGATTGCTCTATGTAGTAGTTCTTCCATATCCAAATAATGGTGCAAATCTACTACATTAGCTATTTCCCTATTCAGACCATTGATGAATTTAGCTATAGTAGCCTCATCATCCTCCTCCACTCTAGCCCTAATCATGGCTATCTCTAACTCCTTGTAGTAATCCTCTACACTTTTGGTCCCCTGTGTCAATCCTTGGACTTTCCTAAGTAAGTCCCTATGGTAGTGACTAGGAATGAACCATTTTTGCATTATGGTCTTCATCTCCTCCCAAGTGCTAACAGGTCGCTCTCCATACCTACACCTATTATGCACTAGTTAATCCCACCATACACTCACATAATTTGTAAACTCTACTGTAGCCAATTTTATCTTTTTATCCTCGGCATAATTATGGTATTTAAACACATGATCCATTTTCCTCTCCCACTCTAAGTACAACTCCGGATCATTCTTTCTCTGAAACGTTGGGATTTTCAGCTTAATGCTACCCAGGTTAATATCACGCCTCTGGGTGTTCCCTCTTTCCCTCACGTGGTGATATTCACTAGAGTTAGAATCCTCACCTTCTTCTATCCTAACTCCTCCTCTAATCGGTTTACCTGCTCCTCGCCTAACAGTAGTACCGTTAGACAGTTCCCTACTCTTCTCTATCATATTCATTCTTTCATGGATCTGTTCAAGTTCACCCGTCAAAATTCTTTTCATCTCTTCCATCAACTCCTCAAACATTACCTTATTCTCACCTCCATTCATGTTCTGTCCTAACATATTTCTAAAGTTTTCAATAAAGTAAGATCATAAGTAAAATATGCTCCTCACACTCACTCGTGTATTGCTCTCAATTAATGATATGCTCACAATTTCACTCGTGTATGTCTCTTACAACCCGCTTTTACAATCCTTTGCTAGGAACTCGGATTGGAAACTTCTCAACACAAATTACTAAGTCAACCCTAATTGACTCCCTCGATTTTCTAATCATAGTGACAATTGGAAATTAGAAGCAATCTTTAATAGCTACGACACCTATGAACTCGAAATCAAGACAAATAATTCCTTTGCATGCAATTACAAAAGGAAAACACTTTACACCGAAACACAATTAAGGATTATGGAACGTAATTTTTAGATGCACAATTACAAAGTATCTATTGTGGTTGGAATTGGAAAGTGAATTTGGCAATTGAATTCGAACTTGCCAAAACTAGATTTTCTTTTTGAAGATTTAGCTTCTTGGATCTTTGTTTTTTCTTTTGCAATTGAATTTGATTTTTTTTTTTGTATGTATGCTTTTTCAAGTTGAACTAGGAATTGAAACAACAATTGAATTCAATCACTAACTAAAGTTATATATTGTTGGTCTCTAAGGGATTATGTGATCGAAACAAGATTTTTTTTTTGTACAAATTTTTTTGATAAGAGTATGGAAAATAAACAACTGAAAAATTACAAAGGGATAGAAATTACTTGATTCAAAAAGCTGAAGCTCTGATACCAAATGATGCGTGAATCTTAGGTATATCAAAGCTAGAACCCGACGTATGCTATTCGAATCAATACCTCGAGGACCATCTCAAACAAATAGCATGTAACTAGACCCTAATCACACATATTGACTAAAACCTAAGTTATCAATAAGGTATCCTATAGCAATTCATTTAAGGAATTCTTATGGAAGAGTTCCTTTGCAAAGAACAAAAAGGGGCTTTTTTCATGGTCACAAAAAGTGTTTGTTTTTTACTTATTAATAAGATATCCTTTTGCCGGCCTCTTTACATGTTTATATAATGTGTACATGTATCAATATAAAAACCTAACTTTCCTATTATAATTTACTCCCCTATCCTCACGTAGACCGAGTAGGTAATTAAATAATCAAAATTACAAACCAAAAACAAATAACAACAAAAACTGCAAGTCTTCTTTCCTTGTTTCGGTTCAACATTTAACATTTATGCTAGGACTTCAATTCCTTGTATTCTTCCATGGAAACATGAATTACATTAATAGGTGTTGGTTCTCCTTTCATGTAATTTGATTCCTTGGCTTGTAGGGCATCATTCATCCTCTTTTCTTTAGCTTGTGTCATTGGTCCTCCAATTCCTTGTAAAGGATCTTGAGTCCTTGGTTTTTATAGGAATCAAAATCCGACAAGACATATCATTAGGGCAAGAACTAAAGGAATTCGAATTTTGGCGATGAGGACCCATTTTGAGTAGATCAACCCCTGAATTATTTATAAATTAACCTCTTTTCTATTATTCTTGTATTGTGTTTTCCAACAGGCACACTTATCATATTTTATAGGGCAATGGACAAACTCCCTTAGACTCAGCTTGTGGGTTATCCATGGACCGACCTAAACCGACGATGAGTTGGGCCGATGAATCCTATAGAAAATCGGCATCTTGAAGACCAATTTCTTTTATATATTTTTCATTTTCATGGACTATTTATGTTGTAATCATTTTGGAACACTTTCATTTTATTGTAATTTTCATTTAGGACTAGCCACCTTAAAAGTGGCAAACTTGTAATTTTGACCATTTTCTAACCCTAGGAGTAGCAAGTATAAATACTTGCGTATAGTAGGGTTTTAGAAGGCCATTTTTGTAGATTATACACTAGCACTTCATGTGTTGGAATTAGGGTTCATCCTAGTTCTAATTCTCTTATCAATTTCAACCAAAGAATTGGAATTGTGGCAAGTGCAACAAGGGGAAATTGTGAGTCATATCGATTTCTTTCTTTGTTGTTTTTCATTTCTTCTCTAGTGAGTCATACCTAGGGTGGATTTGGAGTTTCTTGGACATATTTTTGAATGTAATTCGTGAACAATTTTCATGTTAAGATTGATTGTTCTTTTAGTACTTGAAATCAATATCATTTTATTGTTGGCGTGCATTAGAATTGAAAGGGGAGTTGATATCACGGTTTTGATTCTTCCATTTTGATTTGAATTCACGTTGATCTCAATTAATTTTGTTGTCATATGGTGAAGATTATAATTAGGGATCACAATTACATCAATTGATCTTCGGTTTCCATCAAATTTCCAAAGGGGTTTCACGTGAATTGTGAACCAATTGGACCGGTTTTGTGATATAATTGTGAATTGTTTTCCTTGAGTCATTTGATTGTGCTTGAACTTGATTTTGAGCACATAATCTTTTGGTATCAGAGCTTTAGGTTTATGAGAAGGGATTTCTTGCAACTTGAATTCGGAAATTAAGGGGTTTGTTAAGTAGAACATTGATCCAATTTGTTGGCGTGAAGATTGACCTATTCCAATTTTGTTGTGAAAGTATTATCTTGTTGTTTAGTTGTTGTACACTTGGAGGCTTGAACACTCTTGGCTTCCTTTGATTATTGTCCATGATTGTATAGTAAATTTTGAAGCAAATCGTGAAGGATTGAGAGTAGTGTTCAATTGGTAAAGTGGATTTGTGTTGTGTACTTTTGTTTTCGGAAAAGTGGAGGAGTAACACTTGTATTTCCAGATTTGAAATGTGAATTAAGAAGCCAATTTGAAATTTCAAAACACACATTAAAGTCATTATTTAATTGTGTGTCATTTGAATTTGAAATAGCTTCTTACCATTTATGGAATTGTGTACTTATTGAACTCCTTTTTGAATTTAAAAGTGGGCTGCCTTATCTTATGTAGAAGTTGTGGTTTTGGTTGTAGTTTGTGGAAGTGAAAGTGTGCCATGGCTTGAAGAGTGCATTTGGTGTTATATCCTTATTAATTTAGTAAAGGTTGTATACATTTGTTGTTGGTTATTGTATGTGTTGTCAAGAACATTGTGGTAGTGGTGTGAAGCATTGAACCATGAGCTCCTTGTGTGTGGAAGAAAGGAAAGCTAATTGAATTTGAATTCCATCATTGGAATTCCATAATTTGAAGAAGCTTGTGGAGTGTGCCGTGTGATTTATTGTGCAAATTGGAAGTGAAAGTGTACAATTTTCAGATTTGCATTGTGTGGGATAATAGGGAATTTATTTGAATTCAAACACATCCATTAAGTTGAGGAAGTTATCGAGTGGTATTGATTGTGTTCCATTTGAATTTGAAATCTGTTTATTACCATTTGTGGAAAGTTGCATTAAGGAGTGCTATTTGAATTATTGTCGTGTTGCATGTGTGTAAGTTGCGGTTTGGGAAAATTGTGTTAGAAGTGGAGAGTGCACCGTGTGTAAAAAGGTGTGTGTGTTTGGCGTTGTATTTTTGAATTTAGTGAAGAGTGGGTGCATTTGGTGTGGGTTTTGGTGTGTGTAGTATAGACCATTATTGTTGGAGGCATGATTGGTGTGGAACCGTGAGTTAAAGGGGAGAAGTGTGGTGATAAAGTTGTGTATTTTTGTATGTGTTGAGGTGCTACCCATTGTGAAGTAATTGGTGTGAAACCAAAGCAAGGATAAGGGAAGTTGAGTAGTAGAATTTAAAATTCAAACAAGTCATTAAAGTATGAAAGTAATTGAACTAATTACTTAAATACTAGTAGTTGAATTTAATTCTATCTACTTGAAAGTAGTTGTGTGTGTACTTCATTTATTTAACTTTACTTGAACTACCAAGAATTATTTCATTGTGCTTTAATTATTTCACTTGACTTTACTTGAAGTAACAATAAGCATTTCTTGTATTGGTTGATTGTGAGCACCGTGGGTGTGTAGGGGTGTGTTGCCATGGTGTGGTGAAGTGTATTGAGGTTGTTGAAATTAGTAAGAAAAAATGTGAAGTGACTTGTATTTGTCTACTAACATATTGCATCGGGACATGACTTCCTTTCAAACCATTGATGAGGGACAAAGAGAAAACTTGTTCCATACTTCTTATAGGGTACAAGGAAACTTGTGCGTAATTATTATTGATGGTGGTAGTTGTACTAATGTTGTAGCTGCATCATTAGTATTGAAGTTGAAACTTGAAACTATCCCACATCCCAAACCCTATACATTACATTGGTTGAATGATCAGGATGGTCTTTGTGTGACCCAAAGGACTAGGGTAACCTTCAGTATAGGAGGCAAGTACTGTGATGAGCTTGAATGTGATATTCTTCTTATTTGTACATCCCATATATTAGTTGGTAGGCCATGGTTGTATAATAGGATGGATTACATTATGGGTATAGAAATACTTATATGTTCAAAAAGGATGGTAAATGTATAGTATTGAATCTTATGTCGCCATCAAAGGTCCAGAAGATGTAAAGACAAATAAAACAACCATCACAGATTCGTGAGGATCATAGCCACATGATCAAACCTTCAGAGGGCCAAACTATGCAGACGCAGGTATGCCAACCTTCAAAGGTTCTTGAGGGCTCTAGTGACACGAGCCAACCCTTAGAGCATAAAATTTATTAAACACCGATGTGCCAACCTTCAGAGGACCCTAATGATCATAGTTAGAGGAGCAGACTACCAGAGAGCCAGACTGTTCAGAGACAGTTATGTTCACCTTCAGAGGTTTCAGAGGGTAGTGAGCAGTTAGGCCAACCATTAGGGGGCTATGAGGATCAACACCATACAGATGAGTTAGAAAAAGAGGGAACAAAATCAATGGAATGGGTTGAGACAGGGGAGGCATCAGTAGACAATGAGTCCTTATTTATGTTGCAAATGAGATACATCTTGGAAATGGGGGAGAAAAAACAATCACCTACTATGGTATTTCAGATATTGGGATTCTACAGAGATACTTCTTCAGATGGATTGCTAGGGGAAAACAAAGTCTCTACTACATTTAATCTACTAGATTTGAGGACAAATCTTTTTGAGGCTCGAGGAGATGATAGGAATCAAAATCCGACAAGACCTATCATTAGGGCAAGAACTAAAGGAATTCGAATTTTGGCGATGAGGACCCATTTTGAGCAGATCGACCCCGGAATTATTTATAAATTAACCTCTTTTCTATTATTCTTGTATTGTATTTTCCAATAGGCACACTTATCATATTTTATAGGGCAATGAACAAACTCCCTCAGACTCAACTTGTGGGTTATCTATGGACCGACCTGAACCGACGATGAGCTGGGCCGATGAATCCTATAGAAGACCGGCATCTTGAAGACCAATTTCTTTTATATATTTTTCATTTGCATGGACTATTTATGTTGTAATCATTTTGGAACACTTTCATTTTATTGTAATTTTCATTTAGGACTAGCCACCTTAAAAGTGGCAAACTTGTAATTTTGACCATTTTCTAACCCTAGGAGTAGCAAATATAAATACTTGCTTATAGTAAGGTTTGAGAAGGCCATTTTTGCAGATTATATACTAGCACTTCATGTATGGGAATTAGGGTTCATCTTAGTTTTAATACTCTTATCAATTTCAACCCAAGAATTGGAATTGTGGCGACTGCAACGAGGGGAAATTGTGAGTCATAGTGATTTCTTTCTTTATTGTTTTTCATTTCTTCTCTAGTGAGTCATATCTAGGGTGGATTTGGAGTTTCTTGGACATATTTGTGAATGTAATTCGTGAACAATTGTCTTGTTAAGATTGATTGTTCTTTTAGTACTTGAAATCAATATCATTTTATTGTTGGCGTGCATTGGAATTGAAAGGGGAGTTGATATCACGGTTTTGATTCTTCGATTTTGATTTGAATTCATGTGTATCTCAATTAGTTTTGTTGTCATATGGTGAAGATTACAATTAAGGATCGCAATTAGATCAATTGATCTTCGGTTTCCATCAAATTTCCAAAGGGGTTTCACGTGAGTTGTGAACCAATTGGACCGGTTTTGTGATATAATTGTGAATTGTTTTCCTTGAGTCATTTGATTGTGCTTGAACTTGATTTTGAGCACATCAAGTTTTGTTTTCTTGAGTGCTAGATGATCCTCATCACAAGATTGCCAAAAGAGTTTGGCAGATTTGAAGAGAAGGGATATTGAATTCTTGCTAGGAGAACATGTCTATTTAAAGGTCACTCTAGTTAAGGGAACCATATGATTTGGAACGAAAGGGAAACTAAGTCCCAAATACGTAAGGCGATATGAAGTATTGGATCGAGTTGGAGAAGTGGCCTATTGTTTAGCTTTACCTCCTCAACTATCAAGGATTCCCAATGTCTTCCATGTGTTGTTATTTCGGAAACACATCTTAGACTCTAATCGAGCTATTGAGATGGGCATCTTGGCTATTCAACCAAACCTGACGTATCGAGAACACCCTATTCGAATTCTCGATACTCAATCTCAAGAATTGTGTAATATGACCATCAGATTTGATAAGGTATAGTGGAGTCGACACTCGGAATGAGAGGTTACTTGGGAGAAGGAAGATGAGATGAAGGAAAGATATCCCCAACTCTTTAGAGAACCAGGTACGACTTAAAGTTTTGAGGACAAAACTTTTGAAGGAGAGGAGAATGTAAAATCCATAAAATTTTAGTCACGTATAATAGCAGAATAATTAAAAGATTGTACTAAAAACTTTAACCACACTCCGTATAAAACTATAATAGAAGAAATAGTCACATGAAGGGCAAACCATAAGAAATTATTGGTTAAACAATATAATAAATTAAAATTATAGACTTAGGATTGTCAAATAGGAATTCCGAGTGAATATTCATGCTCGAAATAATCAAATCAGCTTAAACATAAAATTTTGTAATAAAATATTAAAATCTTAAATTTTATCGATGTCGTTGCGCGTGCAAAAATACATTAAGAAATTTAAAAGCTAATCCTAATAAAGTATTAATTAATAATATATATATATATATATATATATATATATATATAAGGACAGTAGGCCGTGGAGGACCACGACTACATACAAGAAAACAAAACAAAAGAAAGGAAAAGGTGAGGAGTAGATCAGACATGAGAGCTATGGTATGAAAAGGGAAAAGAGAGAATCGAACAAAAAAATCATAACTCACACATATGACCTCCGATTGATGATTCGAGACTACTAACGTGTTTCTCGAGGTAAGTGCAACTCAACTAGACTAACTTTTCGCGAAATGGAGTTAGTATCTAAAAGTTGTGTATAAAGAACAAATAGGTGTAAAAATTAGTATTTTACCTAAAATTAATTGTAATAGCAAGAGAAATACTAGATAAAGTGATCTAGACTATGTGTAGAGTGTAATAACATATTTTCCCCTAATTTTTTAGGTGAAGAAAGTTTCGACTTAGAGATCTCCGAAGACTATTTCGATTAAACCCTAAGAAAATGAGACCAAGATGAATATGACTCTATGACGTGTTGCATTATATGTATATATGCTGTGTTACGGTGCTTTGTTGTGAATTTGTTTGTCATGTAACTATATATATATATATAATAGGTGTTGGAACAGGACGTGGTCCCTCCCCTTCGTGCATGTATTGATTCCTTTACTGTGAATGAGGTTATATATATATGTAAAACGTTGTGGCTGCTGATCCTTCGCTTCCGTAACGGGTGTATGTTACAGTTTTACTCACAGGAGGAAATTGTTTTTTTTTTCTTCCCTTCCTCCCTTGTGTGCAGGTGAAGTCCCTTGAGCATACACCAACCGGACATATATATATATATATATGTATGTATATATGTATAGGTTAATTAAGGAGTGTTGGGCATTTTTTTTTCTTTTCCTTTGACATGCAAGTGTGAAGTTCTGGTCGCTGTCCATATACATATATATATATAATTGCGTGGACTGTGGCGTTATTTCCCTTGCGTTTGCCGCTCTCCTTGCTTCTCTTTTTTTACTCTAGGTGGGTAAGTGCATCCAGCGGGGAAGGATTGTATATGTATAAGTATATGATTTTGATGGAGGCTGAAAGTGAACCGCTGGACATCATTGCTGCCCTCTTCCATGAAGAAAATAAAAACCATGTATGTGCATGCATATTATGGCAGATTGCAAGGATGTGGAAGCCATATGAAGATGCTGTTGTGGTGAATAAACATACATATGTATGTGGGTATATGCGTACTTTGTTGGATCGGGAAGTTAGCGGGAATGCTATATAGATATATGTTTATGTGTGGGATGATGAAGGCGGAAATGGAAATTTAACTTGAGTATGTGGCTATAAAATGACATGGAGATGAAAGTGGAATTATGTTGATGTTGGTTTGATTATGTGCTTGTGTGTTGGGAAATTGGAAGAAGGATGGAAAATCCATGAATGAGGATATGAGACAACATGTATGATGAGAGCCATGATGGGAGCCAAGCCAGAAGATGGAATGTGAATCCTCTTGAAGTCCCACCTGGACCAATCACAAGAAATCGAGACAAACGATTCGAGGAAGCACTTAACGGGTTGATAAAGGATGTCCACGAAGCCGGAAAGGATTGGAGCAATCATGAAGTTGGAAAGGATTGGAACAACCATGGGAATGCCCTTGCTCTTGTACAAGTCATACTGGGTACGGGGTGAAGAGGGCGTGTCTTTACAAGGCACGGCCATGTAGGAGTCTGGAGGTTACACATAATCATACACGGTCGTATACACGGTTCAAAGGCACAGCCGTGTATGGTGTCAAGAATTTCCACAGAAAGATACACGACTAGAAGTACATGGTCGTGTATGTTGTCAAGAATTTCCATAGAAAGATACACGACTAGAAGTACAAGGTCATGTACATCTCCAACGCCGGCTTTAAGGCCGCCGGCCTTCATTCCCACGCTGCTGGCCTTTACGTCCCTGTTTTGTTATTTTTACGCAACTTAATGATGTTGTGTCATTTTGGGCCTTTATTGTTACGAATTGTAAACCCTACTATAAAACTCCTAAGGTTTAGAATAGCTAAAAAATAGAATATACATCATATAAGTTTGAAAACACTTTTAAGAGAATTTCTCTCTTGGTTCTTTAAAGAACTAATCTAGAACTTATCGGATTTTTATTCTATGGCGTTCATCCCGACTTATCAATCGGTCTTTCATCCCGATTGTGGCGTCTACATAATATACCAAGGTTCTTGTCTCACTTATAGGCAACGGGTCGCGGTTTCCACTCGATTGTTTGGCATCTTGGGTAGCAATTCCTAACGTATTGGTATTGGGTTTCGTCACACGTTGGCGTGGTTCGTATCAGTTTGGTATCAGAGCAAACCGATTTCGTATCACCAAATTAGAATGAAAGAAGGTGACGAATGGAAAACTGCATTTAAGACAAAATATGGATTGTATGAGTGATTAGTAATGCCTTTTGGTTTAACTAACGCACCTAGTACTTTTATGAGACTTATGAACCATGTTTTGAGGACTTTTATTGGCAAATTTGTGGTTGTCTATTTTGATGATATCCTCATTTACAGCAAGAGTTTGGAGGACTATATATCTCACTTGAGGGATGTTTTAGAAGTGCTTCGAAAGTAGCAATTCTATGCTAACCTCAAGAAGTGCACTTTTTGCACAGACAAACTTGTGTTTCTTGGTTTTGTTGTTAGTGTACAGGGAATACAAGTTGATGAAGAAAAGATTCGTGCGATCCAAGAATGGCCTAGTCCAACTAATGTAATGAATGTGCGGAGTTTCCATGGACTAGCGAGCTTTTACAGGAGGTTTGTGAAGGATTTCAATACCATTGCAGCACCACTTACTGAGGTAATTAAGAAGAACATGGGGTTCAGATGGGGAGAGCAACAAGAGAAGGCCTTTCAGACACTTAAAAATAAGCTAACTCAGGCGCCATTACTTGCTTTACCTAATTTCGCTAAAACGTTTGAAATTGAGTGTGATGCTTCAGGATTAGGTATTAGAGCAGTGCTCATGCAGGAGAGAAGACCAATTGCATTCTTTAGTGAGAAGCTAAGTGGGGCAACCTTGAACTACCCTACTTATGACAAGGAGTTATATGCCTTAGTTCGAGCACTGGAGACTTGGCAACACTATCTTTGGCTAAAAGAGTTTGTGATCCACACTGACCATGAATCCTTGAAGTACTTGAAGGGACAACATAAGTTAAACAAAAGGCATGCTCGTTGGGTGGAGTTCATTGAAACATTTCCCTATGTCATCCACTACAAGCAAGGTAAAGAGAATGTCGTTGCTGATGCACTTTCTAGAAGGTATGCTCTTATCTCTACTCTTAGTTCTAGACTGCTTGGTTTTTAGCACATTAAGGAATTGTATGCTACTGATCGAGATTTTTGTGAGGAGTATGTGCATTGTGAGAAGAGTGGTCATGGTAAGTTTTATAAACATGAAGGATTCTTGTTTAGGGAGAGTAGACTATGCATTCCAATTTGTTCTTTAAGAGAATTATTAGTGAGGGAGTCTCATGGAGGAGGTTTAATGGGACATTTTGGAGTAGTTAAAATCTTAGGGGTATTGCAGGAACACTTCTATTGGCCTCACATGAAACGAGATGTTGAGAGGATTTGTGAGCGATGTGTCACGTGTAAGCAAGCAAAATCTAGAGTCCAACCTCAAGGGCTTTATACCCCACTTCCCATTCCTCATGAGCCTTAGGTAGATATTTCCATTGATTTCGTGTTAGGATTAACTAGGTCTAAACATGGTCGACATTCTATTTTTGTAGTCGTGGATAGATTATCTAAAATGGCACATTTCATTCCTTGTCACAAAACAAATGATGCTTGCAATATTGCTAATTTGTTCTTTAGGGAAGTTGTGAGATTACATGGTATGCCTAAAACAATCGTATCGGATAGAGATGCTAAGTTCTTGAGCTACTTCTGGAAGACATTGTGGGCTAAGTTAGGAACTAAGTTATTGTTTTCTACTACTTGTCATCCACAGACTGATGGTCAAACTGAGGTAGTAAATCGAACTTTATCTACTTTGTTGAGGGCTGTCATTAAAAAGAACATTAAAAGTTGGGAGGATTGTTTGCCGCATGTTGAATATGCCTATAATCGCACAATGCATTCTGCTACTAAGTTTACTCCTTTTGAAATTGTGTATGGTTTTAATCCACTAACTCCTTTGGATTTATCACCTTTGCCTATTTCTGAGTATGTTAATGTAGATGGCAAGAAGAAAGCAGAATTTGTTAAACAGATCCATGAGAAGGCAAGGCTAAACATTGAGCGAAGAATAGAGCAATATGTAAAACAAGCCAACAAGGGTCGTCGACAAGCTGTCTTTGAACCTGGAGATTGGGTTTGGGTTCACATGTGCAAAGAGCGGTTTCCTGTGGAGCGTCGATATAAATTACTTCCTAGAGGCGATGGACCATTTCAAATTCTTGAGCGCATCAATGATAATGCATACAAGATAGATTTACCTGGTGAGTATCATATAAGTGCTACATTTAATGTTACTGATTTGAGTCCTTTTGATGCAGGCGATGATTTGAGGACAAATCCTTTTCAAGAGGAGGGGAATGATGAGAGCCATGATGGGAGCCAAGCCAGAAGATGGAATGTGGATCCTCTTGAAGTGCCACTTGGACCAATCACAAGAAATCGAGCGAAACGATTCAAGAAAGCACTTAACGGGTTGATAAAGGATGTCCACGAAGCCGGAAAGGATTAGAGCAATCATGAAGTTGGAAAGGATTGGAACAACCATGGGAATGCCCTTGCTCTTGTATAAGTTATATCGGATACGGGGTGAAGAGGGCGTGTCTTTACAAGGCATGGTCGTGTAGGATTCTGGAGGTTACACAGAATCATATACGGTCGTATACACGGTTCAAAGGCACGGTCGTGTATGGTGTCAAGAATTTCCACAGAAAGATACACGACTAGAAGTACATGGTTGTGTATGTTGTCAAGAATTTCCACAGAAAGATACACGACTAGAAGTACACTGTCGTGTACATCTCCAACGCCGATCGTGTACTTCTCCAACGCCAGCTTCAAGGCCGCCGGCCTTCATTCCCATGCTGCCGGCCTTTACGTCCCTGTTTTGTTATTTTTACGCAACTTAATGATGTTATGTCATTTTGGGCCTTTATTGTTATGAATTGTAAACCCTATTATAAAACTCCTAGGGTTTAGAATAGCTAAAAAATAGAATATACATCATACAAGTTTGAAAACACTTTTGAGAGAATTCCTCTCTTGGTTCTTTAAAGAACTAATCTAGAACTTATTGGATTTTTATTCCGTGGTGTTCATCCCGACTTATCAATCGGTCTTTCATCCCGATTGTGGCGTCTACATAATATATCAAGGTTCTTGTCTCACTTATAGGCAATGGGTCGCGGTTTCCACTCGATTGTTTGGCATCTTGGGTAGCAATTCCGAACGTATTGGTATTGGGTTTCGTCACATGTTGGCATGGTTCGTATCAGTTTGGTATCAGAGCAAACCGATTTCGTATCAATGTAGGAGCATATAGGTGTTAGATTTATCCCTTAATGTGAGTATGTATGATTTTACTAGTGGTAGGAAAGGGATATACTATGGCATGTGTGTTGTTGCAGATTGTGGTAGTTGATGTAAAGAATGTAGACATGCATAAACATGCATTATAATTGTGGGAAAGGAATTTTATGCTCTAATAATCTAAGTCCTTACACATGTACATACATATGTTATATGTAAGTGAGAAGGAAAGGTAAGATGTTGCAACTGACGTAAGCTATGGTTATATTGGTTATATAGGAGTAAGGGAGGAAAGGTGGTCTCACATGACCACAAACAATACATGCATAAATCCATATGTTGTGTATATGGCCAAAAGAGATATGGGAGTCTAATTCAACCTCCATATGCTATAGGCATATATGTATCCATATCCAAAGATAAGATGTATAGTTATAATTATGAACTCAAGTTATGTGAATGAGAGAGAAAAGGGGATTGTAATGATGGTAGTTGAATTATAACTCTCTTGCTTAATGATCTATTACTTCAATCATATGGATGTTATCTCCTTATAGATGTTAAGTTTGTGCCTTGCTCCTTGGAATGATTAAATTTGTTGTGAGTTGATTATCCACATGATTGATGCTTGCATATGTACTTGACCTTGGATGATCACCTTAAAACTTTAACTAATTATGAGATTTAATTAATAACCTGGCATGCATTGCATGAATATTGCATTGTTCAAGGCAATCATAGCTATAGGATGTGTCGGAAGTGATCAGAGGATCACTACTCTACCAAGTGCATACTAAGTGATTAAGGGATTATCGCGCCTTGACGATTCTGAGTTCGGCCTGTCTCTTGAAGGTGTGTAAATGCTTGGTGTATAAGAGGCACCTGAGCCTAGATTATTAAAGCTAAGAGACAAATATAATAAAGCAATAAGAATAATTAAATTGTGTGTAAGACCCGGGCTCTGATGGTGGCTTTAGAATCCCTAACCTAAGGTTAAGGGGAGAGGGGGTAAACCTTAAACTTCACGTTAGTTATCGGAAGACCACGTGTGATGCTGCATTCATGTGCTTGTTCATGCATAACACTTGTTTGATAACTTGCTTGAATTTGTTGTAACACTGAGAGATTGCACCCTAATGGTACAAAACTTAGGACAGCACCCGCGATTGGTAATGGGTGACTTTAATTCCACTAGAACAATCTTTGAGAAAAAAGGTGGGAGTGTTGTGGTCACAGATGCAATGGTAGAATTCCAAAGGTACATTACTAAGATGGAGGTGGAAGATCTACGATATATAGGGGATTTCTATACATGGTCCAATAAGCAAAATTAGGTGCCTATTATGAGGAAATTTGACCACATCATGGTTAACCATCCTTAGCTAAATCTGTTCTCGAGTGCACATGCTAGATTCCTTACACCTATCCTATTTGACCAGTCATTAGCTGTGGTATGTATAGAGTATAGACTGAGAGTCAGAATAAGCCCATTCAAATTTTTTAACTTTTGGGCAGACCATGAGAGGTTTAAGGAGATAGTCAACAACACGTGGAAGAAGGAAGTGAAGTGGTCTAAAATGTTCTAGGTTGTGAAGAAACTTAAACTTATTCAGGAGGCCTCAAGAGTCTGAACAAGATTGAGTTCTCTAACCTTTCACAACGTGTTCAGAGAGCGAAGAACCACTTGATCTAGTTGCAAGCCAACATGCATACCGTAGGGGATACATCTCAATTGGATGAGGAGTGGATGGCCTATAAGGAGTATTACATACTGTGAGGGGTTAAGGAAAGCTTCTATAAGCAAAAATCTAGGGCAAAGTGGCTAAAATTAAGAGATAAAAACACTGCCTATTTCCACAAAGCTATGAAGAGTTTCCACAACTGTAGCTCCATACAGTGATTGACCCGAGAGGGTGGTAGGGAGGTTGTGGGTGAACTGGAGGTCCAACAATTAGTCCTTGGGTACTTCCAACAACTCTATGACCTCTCAACAACCCCTAGCAACCTTGATGAAGTGGAAAATTTGGTGTTCTGGGAATTGAATGAGCAGTAACGGCTCACACTTGAAGCTCTGTTCACAGATGATGTGATCAAATGGGGTTTCATGTCGCAAGGAAATGGGAAAGCCCCTGGCCTAGATGGGTTTTCAACTCGTTTCTTCAAGGAGGCATAGGATATCATAGGTGTTGATATGATTGCAGCAACTAGAGAATTCTTGACTATAGGCCATTTACTCAAAGAGATTAATACTACTTTTATCTGCTTAGTCCCTAAAATAGCTAGTCCCACTAAATTGGGTGACTTCCAGCCAATAGCATGCTGTAATGTGATTTACAAGGTGATTTCCAAGGTCTTCATTGCATGCATGAAATCAATGTTATCGGCTCTTGTTAGGAGGGAGCAAGTAGCATTTATCCTAGGTAGAAGGATAACTAACAACATTTTTATTGCACAAGAGTTAATGGCAGGTTACCACACTCATTAGGGTACACCCCGATGTACACTTAAGGTGGATCTACAAAAGGCTTATGACACAGTCAGATGGGACTTTATCCTAACGGTACTCAAAGCCATGAATTTTCCCCCACATCTTTATAATCTTATTAGTCAATGTATTTCTATCCCCAAATACTCCATCAATGTCAATGGGGAAATGGTGAGGCTAGTTGAGACAAGTGACCCTATCTCCCCTTAATTGTTTGTCTTATGCATGGAAGTTCTTTCCATACAGTTGAGGAGGTTGATTTCTAATCCCCAATTCTCACTACATTAGAGATATAAGGCTGAAAGACTGACTTATCTTTGCTTTGTAGATGATCTCCTAATATTTGCTAAAGGAAACATTGAGTCTATCTCCCTAGTTAAAGAAGCCTTACAGTACTTCTAAATTATCTTGGGATTGGGAGTCAATAATAACAAGAGCAACGTTTTCTTCTCTCATGTCCATACGAGTATCAAAGAGGCCACTTTATGCACCACCCAATTTAATAAGGGACAGTTTCTAGGACGTTACTTAGGGGTTCCCCGCATATCCTCTAAGCTCAAGAAGTAGGACTGTGAGGTTCTAGTGGAACAAACTCTACCGTAAATCAACTCTTAGATGACCAAATACTTATCTTATGCTAGTAGGCTTCAATTGATAAAATCTGCCTTATTATCCATGCAAGTCTATTGGTGCTTTGTTTTTCTTTTTCCTAAGTTTGTTGTCACAAAGATAGACCAGTTACTTTAGAATTTCCTCTAAGGTGGCAACCCATACACCTTCACAAAAGCTAAGGTTAGATGGGCGGAATTATGCAAACCTTTAAAAAATGGAGGCCTAAGGATCCCAAATATCCATCTTTGGAATAAGGTAATCCAAATCAGGTATATTTGAAGACTATGCAAGGAAAGACTAAAGAGCCTATGGTTAGAATGGATTCATTCCACCTTACTAAAGGGTAAAAACTTTTGGTCCACTAAGGCACCTACCGTATGCTCATGGACTTGGAAGAAACTGCTGAAGCTAATAGGCTCGGTGAGATCTTGCTTCCTTTAGGAGCTTAATATTGGCCTTGAAATCTCACTTTGGGCAGACTTTTGGCTCCCAATAGGACCCCTTGATACATTTTTTAGCACTTGTGCTATGGGAAGCATAGGTTTTCCTCATACCATGAGGCTTTGTTCCATCATGGATGCGAATGAATGGTGTATCCTTGATGGCCCGCTCTAGACTAACATCCACATCTCATCTTCTATCCAACCGAATGTTGTGGCCTCGGATCGTCTTCACTGGATACACTGATAGAGCCATTTTATACTCAATCTTTATAGTATGAAGTGTGTTAATTTATTATAGATTTTATAGAAATCATAAGGAAATGGTACTTAATTCTATTATGGTGATAAATCAGGTTAAATGGAGTCAAGGGTGCTAATTCAAGTAAATTAGAGAAGTCATCTACAACTTGGATCAAAGACAAGGATTTACACCGCCGGAGGAAAGTACATGGGCGTGTAGTTGAAGTACACGGCCGTGTACTTAGTTTTGAAGCCACAAGAAACTACACGGTTGAAGTACACGACCGTGTATCTGTCTTGAAGAATCCATGGGAAAATACACGGTTGAAGTACACGACCGTATATCTGTCTAGAAGGAGGCACGGTTTTAGACACGGCCATGGAGGAAACCGTGCTACACACTGCATGAGAAGGAGAGAGACACGACTTGTGACATGGCCGTGGTGGAAGACTTGGTGGCAGCCGTGGTCGAAACCATGGTGGAAGTTGAAATGGAAGACGTGCCAAGGATGAGAAATTGTGGAACATCAACCAGAAGATGGCACGGCTTGAGATCTGGCCGTGGTTGAAGCCGTGGTACACACTGATCACGGATGAAGACTTGTAGATTACCCACAGAGGAAGGCATGGCTTGACCCACGGCCGTGTTGTAGGGCGTGCCAGGCGGACGATTATTTTCTTCTCGAGATTTACTTGAAAAAGGAAAGATATTTTCGTATCTTACTAGCAAAAGATCACTTGCCATTCCTTTAACAATATAAATATAACTAACCCTAGAGGGTTAGGGGAATCTTGGATCATCTTGGAGACAAGAAGGAAAGAAGGAGGCAGAGTAGGCAGCTGGGAACAGAGGCTTGTTATGTTTTCACTTTTAATTTTCGTTTTTATTATGAACATGTGTAGCTAAGTAGTTTTTCTAGCCAAAGGGTCATAGAAGTTTGATTCTCCACGAATTGTGAGATCTAATTGATTTGTATTTAATCTATTCTTTGTTTTTGGATATTCATATATCTTCTAAATGTCTTGTCATTATTATCTTTGTTGGTTGGTATGAATTAGAGCTCTTCTACTCAATTAGTAAGTTAATATATTGTCAACTAGCACGTCAAATCCGTAATTGTTTGATAGTTCTAGTCTCAGTGACACAATAACATGTTTGGTTATAAAATAGATGATCGAATTCATTGTTATGGAGATGTATGATCATGTTTAAATAGGTTATCTTATAATCTACTGGCATGAATTGGTAGTCTCTCTTGTTTTTAATGCTATTGATAGATTAAATCCTAAGAGCTTGTTTAGGGTTGTCTAATCGATAAGAGAAGTAATCAAAGAGCTTGTTTTGGTTATCGAAGAAGTACGGAGAGATAGGTTATTAGAGCTTGTTAATAACCATAACTAGCTTATCTAGAAATAAGAATAGAAAACATTTGCATCGATGATCAATTCCTAGAATTAAACTATCTTGATTCCTTTGGTTAGGTTTTTATCAATATTCGATTTTATTATCTTATTTCAATATTATTTTGATTCACAAACAAAACCCCCATTTTTCTTTTCCTCTTTATTCGCTTTGAATAGAAATATATTTAACCAATCCCTGTGGATACGACCCTACTCACTACTATACGCAAATCATATCATTGTCTAGGAGTAGGTGGATTAAAACCATACACAATTTGAAAAGGAGTAAACTTAGTAGCTGAATGCATTGTGCGATTATAGGCAAATTTAACATGCAGCAAACAATCCTCCCAACTTTTAATGTTCTTTTTAATGACTGCCCTTAACAAAGTAGATAAAGTTCGATTTACTACCTCAGTTTGACCATTAGTCTGTGGATGACAAATAGTAGAAAACAAGCTTAGTTCCTAACTTAGCCCACAGGGTCTTCCAGAAGTAGCTCAAGAACTTAGCATCTCTATCCGATATGATTGTTCTAGGCATACCATGCAATCTCACGACTTCCTTAAAGAACAAATTAGCAATATTGCAAGCATCATCTGTTTTGTGACAAGGAATGAAATGTGCCATCTTAGAAAATCTATCCACGACTACAAAAATAGAGTCTCGACCATGCTTAGACCTGGGTAATCCTAACACAAAATCCATGGAAATATCTACCCAAGGCTCATGAGGAATGGGAAGTGGGGTATAAAGCCCATGAGGTTAGACTCTAGATTTTGCTTGCTTACAAGTGACACATCGCTCACAAATCCTCTCAACATCTCGTTTCATGTGAGGCCAATAGAAGTGTTCTTGCAATACCCCTAAGGTTTTAGCTACTCCAAAATGTCCCATTAAACCTCCCCCATGAGACTCCCTCACTAATAATTCTCTTAAAGAACAATTTGGAATGCAAAGTTTATTCTCCCTAAACAAGAATCCTTCATGCTTATAAAATTTACCATGACCACTCTTCTCACAATGCACATACTCTTCATAAAAATCTCGATCAGCAGCATATAATTCCTTAATGTGCTTAAAACCAAGCAATCTAGAACTAAGAGTAGAAATAAGAGCATACCTTCTAGAAAGTGCATCAGCAACAACATTCTCTTTACCTTGCTTGTAGTGGATGACATAGAGAAATGTTTCGATGAACTCCACCCAACGAGCATGCCTTTTGTTTAGTTTATGTTGTCCCTTCAAGTACTTCAAGGATTCATGATCAGTGTGGATCACGAACTCTTTTGGCCAAAGATAGTGTTGCCAAGTCTCTAGCGCTCGAACCAATGCATATAACTCCTTGTCATAAGTAGGGTTAGTTCATGGTTGCCCCACTTAGCTTCTCGCTAAAGAATGCAATTGGTCTTCTCTCCTGCATGAGCACTACTCCAATACCTATTCCTGAAGCATTACTCTCAATTTCAAAAGTTTTAGAGAAATTAGGTAAAGCAAGTAATGGCGCATGAGTCAGCTTATTTTTAAGCGTCTGAAAGGCCTTCTCTTGTTGCTCTCCCTATTTGAACCCTACGTTCTTCTTGATTACATCAGTAAGTGGTGCTACATTGGTGCTGAAATCCTTCAGAAACCTCCTGTAAAAGCTCACTAGTCCATGGAAACTCCGCGCATTACTTACATTAGTTGGACTAGGCCATTCTTGGATTGCACGAGTCTTTTCTTCATCAACCTGCATTCCCTGTGCACTAACAATAAAACCAAGAAACACAAGTTTGTCTATGCAAAAAGTGCACTTTTTGAGGTTAGCATATAATTGCTCCTTTCGAAGCACTTCCAAAACGTTCCTCAAGTGAGATATATGGTCTTCTAAACTCTTACTGTAAATGAGGATATCATCAAAATAGACAACCACAAATTTGTCAATAAAGGTCCTCAAAACATGGTTCATAAGTCTCATAAAAGTACTAGGTGCATTAGTTAAACCGAAAGGCATTACTAACCACTCATATAATCCATATTTTGTTTTAAATGCAGTTTTCCATTCATCACCTTCTTTCATTCTAATTTAGTAATATCCGCTTTTCAAATCAATTTTGGAAAAGACATGTAACTCATCTAACATGTCATCTAAGCGAGGAATGGGATGACGATACTTTACCGTGATGTTGTTGATGGTGCGGCAATCAACACACATTCTCCATGACCCATCCTTCTTAGGCACCAAAATCACAGGCACTGAACATGAGCTCATGCTTTCTCTCATGTACCCCTTCTCCATTAATTCACTGACTTGCCTTTGGAGTTCCTTTGTCTCCTCTGGATTGCTCCTATAAGCTGGTTTGTTTAGAATAGATGCTCCGGGTACAAGGTCGATCTGGTGCTCAATACCATGAATAGGCGGTAACCGCTTTGGAATCTCCTCAGGGAAGACATCTTTAAAGTCCTGCACAATAGATACAACCACACTAGGCAAAGAGTTAAAAAGTTCGTTAGTATTCAAACAAGTTTCCTTAAAAACTAGCAACAACATAGGTTGCTTCATCACTAACGCTCTCCTCACTACACTCGCTCTTGCCACACAACTCTCCTTTTGCAAAGTTGCACTCTCCTTTTCACTCACCACCAAAGTTGATCCCCCTTCAACTTGGTCTCTCATGCTCTTTCCAGCCTTCCTCTCTTTTTCCTTTTGATTTCAACTTTTGTGTTCCTTTTCTTTTTCGATGTCTTTTGCTCTCTCACTCTCCCTCTGTTTTTCACTCACCTTATATTTTGCAAAAGATTTTGTAGCTGCAATTGATCCCCATACACCTGTTTAGGTGTTAAGGGTTTGAGATTAAAGCTTTTGCCCTGGTGAACAAGTGTATACTTATTAGAAAAGCCATCATAAACAACCTTCCTATCAAACTACCATGGCCTCCCCAACAACACATGACACACCTGCATCGGTACTACATCGCACAACACCTCATCCTCATACCTACCGATGCGAAAAGCAATCAAGGCTTGCTTACTCACCTTAGTCTCACCACTATCATTTAGCCACTGCAATTTATATGGACTAGGGTGTTTAGTAGTCTTGAGTCCCAGCCTCTCGACAATAAAAGTACTCACTACATTAGTGCAACTCTCCCCATCAATGATCAAACTGCAAATATGATCACTTAGATAACATCTAGTATGAAAGATATTCTCTCGTTGCACCTCCTCTTCTTCCTTCACCTGCACATTCAAAGCTCACTTCACTACTGCCACTAACTTCCCTACTGCAGGCTCCTCATCGTCACTAATGTCCTCCAATGGAGGCATATCCTCCTCTTCACTATCCCCCTCAGTCTCATACTCACCATCATCACGCAAATCATAACACGCCTATTCGGACATTGACTAGCAATATGGCCTCTGCCTTGGCATTTAAAACATTTAATGTCACGATTTCTAGGAGTAGAAGAATTAGGTTTACCTTGGTTACCAGGAGTAGAACCCGCTTGCTTCTGCTCTCCTTTTGGCTTAGTGGGTACCAACTTTTCTTCCTTCTTCCATTGGTTAGTCTTCTAGGTGGATGAACCAGCACCCTGTTGAAACTGTGTAGTACTACTACCTTTCCTCCTGTGTTGGTTCTCAACCTTTATAGCCATATGAACCATATCTTCCAATTCCACATAATACTGCAGTTCTACTACATTTTGTATCTCTCTATTTAACCCAGCAAGAAACCTAGCCATGGTAACCTCTCTATCCTCCTCTACATTCGCCCTAATCATAGTAACCTCTATCTCCTTGAAATACTCATCCACACTTCGGCTTCTCTGCTTAAGAGTTTGCAATTTGTTGTGCAATTCACGATAGTAATACGCAGGCACAAACCACTTCTTCATCACCCTCTTCATCTCTTCCCAAGACTCAATAGGTGGTTCGCCATTCCTTCTTCGATTCAACATCAGTTGATCCCACCACACTATGGCATAATATGAAAACTCAATGGCAACAAGCTTCACTTTCTCTCTCACACTATAATTGTGACAATCAAACACCATCTCTACCTTCTTCTCCCACTCTAAGTACGCCTCGGGATCATTCTTCCCTTGGAAAGGAGGAATCTTCATCTTTATACTACTCAATTGATTATCTTCTCTATTCCTATCTCCTCTATCTTTCCAATCCCTAGTTCCTCTATTCCTACCACCATAACCTCTATAACTCCCGACAGAAGGTTCATCAAATTCATCACAGACATTTCATCTCCACCCCTTTGTACTCTCTTACAACAACTCTCCCTCTTACGCCCTTAGAAAACGTTTTTAGATTGCTCTAGTTTTTGCTCCACCATCTCATGAATTTGTTCCATGCCCTCCTGAAACATCCTCTTCATCTCACTCCTCAACGCCTCAATCACTAACCTAGCATCAAACCTTCCCCTCTCACCTTCAAGAGAATGTTGCCTCGACATAGTTCCTACAGTAAAAGGTTAGTACTAACACAAATATATATGATTAAGCCTCACGAGTCACTCCCTTACATGTTTCACTCAAAGGATGATATCCCACAATCACTCGTGTATTCTCACAAGCAATGATGATATCAACTCACCAATTCCTCTTCTCAATTCTCTTGGAACTAACCCAAACTACACCAAACCCTTCCATAGAATTCAACACAACTCTAGGGGCTCGAAATTTTCCTCTTTTTCTTTCCTTTTTGTTGCCTTTGTTTCGTCCTTTTGTTCACGTTTTTTTTTCTTTTTCTCGTGAATTTTTTTTTTGTTCTTTTGTTTATAACAAGATTAATAGGATACACTACACTACTCAAGAAACAATTAACACTATGGACTTGAGCACAAAGCTATGAAAACACGAAACTTGATATGAACAATTGATATGAACGATTGGAGTTAGGGTTTTGATGTTACCTTCCTCAAACCGAATTGATGTTTAACAAACCTAGGCTCTGATACCAAATTGATATGAACCACGCCCACGTGTGACGAAACCCAATACCAATACGTTCGGAATTTGCAACCCAAGATGCCAAAAACAAACGAGTGGAACCGCGACCCGTTGCCTATAAGTGAGGCAAGAACCTTGGTATATTCTGTAGACGCCACAATCGGGATGAAAGACCGATTGATAAGTCGGGATGAACGCTACGGAAGAAAATCCGATAAGTTCAAGAGAAGTTCTTTAGAGAACCAAGAGAGGAATTCTCTCAAAAATGTGTGATTCAACCTTGTATCTATGTTCTGTCCTCTGTTCTCAACCTTAGAAGCTTATATTAGGGTTTACAACTCGTAATAATAAAAGCCCAAAACGACATAACATCATAAAGTCGCGGAAAAATAACAAACAGGGAATGAAGGCCGGTGGCATAGTAGCCGACGTAGGATGTACGCCGGGTAAAAAGGACGGCGGCGTAGTAATCCGGCGTAGTCTTTCTGTTGTGCGCGAATGGCAACGCCGGGTCAAGGCCGGCAGTGCTCAGGCCAGCATTGTCAAGGCTGGCAGCTTTGACCTTCTATGCTTTGATCTCCTTGAATGACTTGTACAAGTGCAAGTGCATTCTCTTGGTTGCTCTAATCCTTTCCGGCTTCGTGGATATCCTTTATCAACTCGTTAAGTACTTCCTTGAATCGTTTCGCTCGAGTTCTTGTGATCGGTCCAGGTGGCACTTCAAGAGGATCCACATTCCATCTTCTGACTTGGCTCCCATCATGGCTCTCATCATATTGATTGTTAAAGAATTGCTTTGTCAAGATTGAAAGTACTTAGACAAGTATTATATGGTGATGGCTAATAATGAAAATGTGATACTCTAATTTACGAAAAAAATGATGTTTCAATGCATGGGGTTGGAGTCATTGGTGGCCGTTGAATAGTAAAATCTTCGTGAGAAATGAAAATTGTGTGTTGCTTTCTTACCGGTCATGTGGCCATATTGTTTATAAAAACGAAACGACTTTTTCTTTTTTATCCTCTTACATTTCACTAGATGGATTGTTATAGAGCGTTTGATTTGATAAAAAAATTTATAGGATTTGACTTTATAAATTTTTAAAAAATGATATAAAACCCTATAAAGTTTTAGATCGAGTTTTACAATTTAAAAAAAATTAATAAAAATATTTAAATTTGATAAATAAAATAATATGTATAATTTTTTTCCCGAAGAATAGAATTAATATTTAAAGATTACACACTACAATTTTAATGATTTTAACCTGATCAAAGCTTAAAGCAAAATCAATAACATGCCCTATACGTTCTGGCAACGTGATGGAGTAAATATATAAGGTGAGCTGCACCCAATCCTGGAATAGCAAAATAACGTGAAGACTATATATATATTGAACAATAAAACAGGAACAGTATGCTTGGAAAATAATGTAACAATGAAACAAGCAAACTAAAATAAAATAAAATAAAACAAATAAACAAACAAAATCAACAATCTAATATTAATTAGACGTAGTCTCGACGACACCGAAACTTGGTATGGGTAAACTTTTAAAAGCCCAATTAATATAGCAAATGTATTAGATCACATATATAGTTTTGAAAAAAAAAAAAAAAAAGCTGGTGAGAATCAAGTTGTATCTTTAAGGACTAGAAATTAATTACTAAATTGTGTCATCTCTCTCTTTAGCTAGGCAATCGAAACAAATCGTTCAAGTAAATTAAAATAAGGAAAACAAATTAATCAAAGCACGAAACATCACTAAGACAAAGGTTTACTAAATCAAATGTATGGGATTTTGACTAAGCTATCTTTTGATAAATTAATGTATACTGCTAAGATATATTAACACTAATTGATTGGCTTTTGTGTGGTTAATTATAATGATAAGTTAAGTAGTAAATTCATCTCACAAATATTACTATCCTAATTTATATTTAAAAATCATGCATATGTCTATATCATAAAAATTAATATCAATTGCATTAACAGCATAAATCCTACAATTAGTGTAAGATACATGTGTCTATGTCATACATTAAATTAATCCTAGTTCAATTTCATAGAAACCATCAATTCGCTTTCAAGTGCTCCAAGTTCTATTCATAAAAATATTGTTGAGTAGTTAATAAAATAAGAACTATGAAATTGAGATGATTAAAAATCACAACTAATTAAGTAGTAAAATATAATAAAATTGCACACTAATTGTATTATCAAGCAAGTGTCAAACTCCCATGATGTTTAATATATTCCATGGTAAACATATAAATAACATAAAAAGATACAAGAGACATAATTATAAATTAATACAAAAGAAAAAGAAGAATTTAGATAGAATATTGAGTGCATGAATGCCTTCAATTCTATTCTAGATGTCTTTGTGGCCTTGTAACTTTAAAAACAATTGTGAAATAATACTTTACCAAGAAAGGAAAACATGACTAAGCTAGAAAAGTCTTCATAGCTCTTTGTTTTTTTCCTTTTGTTCTCACATGTTGCCCCATATATATTGAAAATGTGAGATTGTAGTTAGCATAAAAGAAGATTTTTCAAAGCGTGGGCTTAGATTTAGGGATGCCACTAGGTGGGTTATTATGGGTACCTACCCCCCAACCCACTAATTATTCAATAGGGTATTACCCTATAGGATTTTGGGAAGTGTTTAAGTATTACTTTTAAATCCTAATTTTAATGAATGTTCAAGAAGAGAATGAGATAAACTTTATTTAATTTTTAAAATTTGGTGAATTATATCATAAACTTGTAGGAATGTGTTATTGATGAGTTGAACTTTATTTATTTTAGAGCTTGGATGAATGTTTATATAATATATTAAACTCTCTATTACAGCAACTTCTTAGTATAATTTAATGAAAGTCTTGACTTCTTCAGTGGAATAGCCATTTCAATTTATTGGCTATAATAATAGTACATTGTGGTGGTGGTGATGCCATTGCGCAAAATGCTATTGTACAAAAAATTCATTTACCTCTACTTTGTATAGATATAATTTTGATGCCAAGCCTATCGAGAGCACAAGATATAGCTGTCGGCCCTTAATTTGCTATCATGCTAGCATTTGCGAAACCACTATCTTTGGTGAGTTTTCATATTTGAAATTAGCTATAGGATAATGATATGCTACAATTATTCTTGTTGTCATGCATATGTGTGTTTCCACTTCGACAGGTTTTATCTTTAGTATTCTGTTGCCTTTAAATATTTGGTTTAACATCACACATATAGTCCCCATGAAGCATAAATGGGTTGGCCTTGTTCCCTGATGAAGTTTATTGTAGATTCCTATCAAGGGCTTCACCTTCATGAACTCAAAAATATTAAGTTGGGCCCATTGTAATAGCTCTTATCCTTGCTAAAAAATAAGGGACAATTACAAATACAGCCCTAAATTATTAGTTATAGGTAGCAGACCTTAAACATTCAAAAGGTGTCTTTATCTCTTTATAACTTCAAAAATATGCTTTTGCCTTGTAAACTGTTAGTAAAGTACTCAAAATTTTTATTAAACGATTAGAGAGATAAGTGCATATTTTTTAAAGTTTTAGGGAGATGAAGGCTTGTTTTGGGGATTTAAGAATCTATATGAACCCAATTGATAGTTTTAGAAGTATATTTGCAATTTGCCTAAAAAACATACAAAATTGTTCAAGACTTTGACTTACTAACCATGCTTGCATTCCTCAATGAGAGATGGGTGCTGCATTCCACTATAGACTATGCAGGGGCAATAATTGCTCAAGCTAGACTCAAGAAGCCATCAGATGAACTACTGAAGAAAGTAGCAGAAGAAATGTTGCTGGAATTTCGCAACACTGGGTTGGATATACCTCAACCTTTCTTTTAGAAGGCTCATAGGTGTTGAGTATTGTTTTGTATTGCTCAAATGTAGTGTCTAATCCTTTTGTTGTTCTTTAGATTTTAGGCTTTAGTTTTGGCTAACATGTTTCATCAAACGAGAAGGGTATGGTATTTAATGAAGTAAATTTCCATTTAGTGATAAGGGAAACATAACAGTAAAAAGGTTTTGAAAGTGAACTAGATTTTTCTTCGTATAGGAAGGTTTTTCTATAATCTATTGGTTAAATGAGATTAGGCTTCAACCATTCATTCCAATCATGTTTAACTAAATTTTATTGAACAAATTCACAATCAGGTTAGCACTCAGTAAGTTACTGAACGTTTTATTCTTGTAAATTCAGATTATATGCTACGAAACTATGCTTTAATCTTGATAGAATTGCTGCTGGTTTCATGTTTTTCTAATTAACTAAGTATAGATTATGCCCTGCAGATCATTTCATTCACAATTTCACTTACTAAGACAAAAATACAAACTAGATTTTAGCATCTATTGCATCTAGTTCATTCTTTAGAGTTAGAAAGTACATATTCTTGTGCCCTTGCCTTAGAAAGACCATGTGTCTAAGAAATTCTTAAACAATTCTAATACTGATAAGGATTATAGAAGAATTTCTAGACATTCTCTCTATCATTTTGTAAGGGAAGTGCTTTTCCTATAACAAGTGTGGCTAAAGAAGAGAAATTCCTATGGGACAGAGAAGAGGCTGATTATATGTGGAGATTTCTATGTTAGCCTAAATGTAGAAGGTGCAATAATCAGTGGTGTTGTGGCAACATCAAAGTTTATGGAGATTTTAAATTGTTTATAGTGGTGTTATCATCTGATTTGTGGGTTGACTGCTGTAGATTTAGCAGTGATCCTACCTTAGCTTGGAAGAAGCTTGGTGACCATAGCAGCATCATAATGATTTCCCTGGTACCTCTAATAAAAGAATGTTCCTACTGCATCTCAAACATAAGAAGTCTAGAACTTTTCCATATCTATTTCTTTTAAAGTGAACTCCATGCAAAACCTATGAATTAAATGGGTTGAGAGAATGTTAAGAAAACATGAATGGGAATTGGGTTTTGTTGAAGCTAAAAGCAGAGAAAATTTTACCAAAAACTAGCTATATTTATGCTAGACAATGTAGATTAGAAATCGATGAAGAAGTCTTACCTCAACATGACTAGTGAAGTCTTCCCATGTGTTCTAGAGAATGCTAGCTCATATTGCATGCGCTGCATTCTCTTCTGGGTATTTGTTTCACACTATGGAAAAGCAAACAGCAACTACTAGTGACTCCTTGACAAGCGTTTAGCAGTTACTGGAATGGAATGAGAGGGGAATGGAGCAAGTATTCCATGAAATACATATATTTCTAGATAAAAATGTACCAATTGGAATTGATGAGAGTAATGACAATTCTTGTACTCCAATGTTCAGTCTAAGCAAGGAACAAGTAGACATCTAGCATATCATGCCCCACTTTAAGGGCTCCTCGTGATAACCCACCATGATTGCTTAACCCCCCATTAAGCAACCACGAAGTGTCTCATCTTCAGTATTGTGCCTATTAATCATAGTAATAACATTCCCTACTCACAAAGCAATCAATTATGATATTAATACCGGGCCTCAAATGGATCCCATTACACCACCATAGTTACACCTAAGATCCTATCGATTTACTTAAATACATTTACATCAATTACGAATTCCATTCAAATGATGTCTACCTCAATCTAGATCTAACATTCTTTCCATAACCATACCCCCAGTTAGGTGGTGAGTACTCACCTTAGATCGTTGGTTCATTAAGAAGTTTAGGTAATCTTGACCTGTAAGGCAAAATTTATAAGAGGGTAAGCCGAAGCTTAGTGAGATAGGGTGCAGTCTCTCGGTGTTGTAACAACATAAACAATTTCAAGTAAGTTATTAAACAAATGCTATGCATGAACAATCACATGAATGCAGCATCTTACGTGGTCTTTTGGTAATCAACATGAAGTCTAGGGTTTACGTCTTCCTTGAATTTGGGTTAGGAATTCCAAAGCCACCATCAGAGCTCGGGTCTTACACATAATTTATTTATTCTTATCACTTATTATACTGTATCTTAGCTTTAGTGATCTAAGCTTAAGTGCCTCTTATACACCAAACATTTAAACCCTCAAGTGACAGGCTAGGACTCGGAACCATCAAGGCACGACAATCTCCTAATCACTTAGTTTGCTCCTGGCAGAATAATGATCATCTAATCACTTCTGGCGCGTCTTGTAGCTGTGATGACCTTAAACAATGTAATGTTCGTGCAATGCATGCCAGGTTTTTAATTAAATCTCATAATTGGTTAGAGTTTTGGGGTGATCATCCAAGATCGGGCACATATGCAAATGGAAATCATGTCAACAATCTATTCACAACACATTTAATCATTTCAAGGAGCGAGGCACAAATGTCACATCAAGGAAACAACATTCATAATTTTGCAGGAGCTCGTCAAACAATGGACTTCTTATTTGTGATTATGATTATTCCTTGCTCTTAGTTACATATGAATACATATCTAGTGTGTACGGCTTATACCCATTTCAACTTCCTATTTATTTCATCTCGCTTACACCTAGTGTATGGAACCATAATGATAAGGACTTAGACTATTAGCATCTTAAACCCTATGTTAACTCTTGATGCATGCCTTACTTATGGTTTAGGTCCACTTCTTAGACTCCCCTCTTCCTTGCTTTCACCACCAACGACCTCCATGTCAACATGTGTTTACAATCTTCTCATCAATCTCAACAATTGTCAACAATGATCATGCCATGATGTCTCTCTTTACTCCTACTAGTATTACTACACACACTCGCTAAGGTGGAGATCCAATACCTATAAGCCCATACATGTTTCTTACATCCTTGTTCATGGATTTCTACCCTCCTTCAAAGTTCCTAACATACAAGCTCACAAGACAACTAACACACTATAATCCCAACTCCCACTTCCATTTCATCTTATATATCACATTTTTAAGTCGAACTTCTATACCTATTCTCATCATACCACATATACACATGTACATATCTATACGCTTACAAACCATGCATTCATAATTGAGAACAAACCTAGTACATACACTTACACTTGTACATATACATACCTATATATGGCATATACTATACCGCCTCCCCACTTCCCATTACATGTAATCTTCCCCGTCTCGGAATCCCCTGTCCCACATACACACAAGCTATTTTTAGAGGCACTTCCACGTCCAACAACACGTCTAAGTGCATAGATACATATATGTATATGTAATAACCAGTAGTAGCATTACAATATTGAACATGACAAGCAATTATATAATCAATCACGTCACTATAAGGAAGGAAGGACACGAGAAAAATATATATATATATATACACATATATATCATCTAACAAGACTCCATATAACATTTGATTCCCAACTTCTCCGTTCTCGGTCAGCCAGCTCAATCAAGCCATTTCACCTCTACTTATATATATAATTCCATACCACAACTAGAGTGAAGAAGCGTCCCTGCCATCCCCTGTTCTCGCAATGATCATGTACACAGTAAAAAACAAAAAGAGCAAGGATGGCCAGCAATTGGAAGAAGAAGGAACGTTACACACTCTCCATGTAATTATAAATATATATATATATAAGTATGTATAAGATCACTTGTTGTAGGCAGCAAAAGGAAATGGGAGACAACACCACACAACCAACAAAAAGAAAAAGAAAAAAAAAATGCCATCCTTGCAATGGAAACCCACTCCGGTGCACTCCTCCACAGATGAATCCTACTCGCCTAGCTCAATCACACCATTTCACACTTACATATATTTATATATATATGTACATGTTAGTCACTTGCTGTAGGCAGCTTAGGGAACGTTTTCATTCACTCACGCAATAGGGGAAAATCTCCACTTGCCAGTTCCATCGTATGTCAAGACATATACATATACATATACATATACATACATACATATATATATGATTCCCTCCCGGTGAGAATTGGAGATCGGCTTCTTCCACCTAACATTCCACACACATGTATATACATATATACTTACAATCACGGCAGCAACGATGTACAAAGCACACAATCACACACTAAAATTGAAACCCTCACCGCATTTAAAACATAGGAAATAAACATATATTCGTAATCAACACACGTACTACAACAATAATACACACAATACAATACGTTACGGAGTCCTACTCACCTTAGTCTCATTTTTCCAGGGTTTAATCAAAATAATTTTCGGGTATCTCCAAGTCGAAATTTTCTTCACCTAAAAAATTAGGGAAAAAGTACATTATTACATGTTACACATGGTCTAGATCACTCCACTTAGTGTTTCTCTAGCTATTACAACTAGTTTTAGGTAAAATACTAATTTTTGCACCTATTTATTCATTGTACATAACTTTTAGAAATTAACTCCATTTTGTGAAAAATTGGTCTAGTTGAGTTGTACTTACCTCGAGGAACACGTTGGCAATCTCGGATTATTGATCAGAAGTCGTATGTGTGAGATATGAATTTTTTTTTCAACTTTCCCTTTTCCCTTTTTTCTTAATTGCTTTCATCCTGCTTCTGTCCCCATCCTTTTCCTTTTCTCCCTTTTTCTTTCTTTTACTTTTTTTTTGTTTATCTCACTCTTAAAAGGCTGTGGGTCCACACTGTTCCCAGCAGATATATATATATAATGTCATACTATTAATATTATTATTATTTTATATTATTATTATAATTAGGGTTTAGGAAATTTTTCATAGATTTCATGTGCGATTGTATTGATAAAATATAAGATTTTAGCATTTTATTACGAAATTTTATGTTTAAGCTAATTTGATTATTTCTAATATGGATATTTATTCGAAATTCCTATTTGACAATCCTAAGTCTATAATTTTAATTTATTCTATTGTTTAGTCAATAATTTCTCATAGTTTACTCTTCATATGATTATTTCTTTTATTGTAGTTTTATACGAGGTATGCTTAAAGCTTTTAGTACAATCTTTTAATTATTTCGATATTATACGCAACTAAAATTTTGTAGATGTTACATAGCAACATCAAGCATCATAAGAAATGGAAGAACATGAACCACCCATGAATCTATTGCTATTACTACAAAATTATTCATCTGGCCAATGCCTCGTATCGATCTAGTGCATGACATGATGCACCCAAAGAAGCACAATTTTATTTCCTTGGCCATCTTAAAGAATTTAAATTCAAGAATGTTGGATTACGATGATCCTATTATGGCCATGTATTTTTCCAAGCTACACTCATCTTGCAAAGAGATTAGGGACATTGCGTTCTAATCAAGGAGAACAATGGATCTTATCTCATTCCATCACTATATGATTGGAGTTATATCCATTAATAGCCTGTAAAATGATTATGTTTAATGGTATCAAAATAAAAGTCTCCGCACATTAATATAGCAAGATTTCAAGTCACAAAACTACTTACATTCATTTCTATCTACGAGGATATTTTATGTGTGATATCGATTGAAGCGAGTTTGATCTACTCCAAGTTACTAATTTAGACTAAAGATGCCTATATGTAATATAAATATTTATTGCTCGGTCATTGTGATTGACCTTAGTTACTTCATATATTTAAATAATTATTCAAACAACTTTTAACTATTCTTAAGATCAAACTGTTAGAATATTGTACTTATATTTATTCTCTCTATTGTTTATTCTAGACATCTTATAGTTATTCAATGTGGAGTATGGACTTTGTCATAAATTAAATATGAGAAGGCAAACCATAGCAATAAATAGTAAACACTTCCCTTTATAAACAGTATGTCATTCTTGGATTGCAAATGAAGGGCAAAAAGCATTTTTTTTCTTTCTTTATATTAAAATTGTTTACAAGAATATTTAGGAAGCATAGATTCCCAAAAAAAAAAGAAAAAAGAGAAAAAAAAAAGAAAAAAAGAATAGGACATGTAATTTACTAATGTGGTTGGTTGATACTGGGGAATCCCCTTTCAAAGAATCAAGTAGGAGTGAGCTCTTCTATGATGAATAGGATAAGTGTAGATTCTAAAAAATTGAAACTAAAACTCATCTTATGGCTCACTCGAACCATCATGGACTCTATACTATCTAAAATTTACATGTTCCATTATATTTATCTATACTCCAAAGTCGTCCCACGAGCTCCTATTTAGCATATGTGGACTTTAATTTATTTCTAGGGACGTTATTTTATTTTATTTAGTTGTTAGTTTCTATTTTAGTCATTTAATTTAATTGTTATTTCCATTATTATGCATATCCTAGTTTTTAAAGATATTATTTGAAATGTTATTTTCTTTCTCCTCTTTTTGTCTCCTAGTTTACTTAGGTTTATTTCATAAGATTTATAGTAGGCGTATTGTGTAATTGGTTATGATTATAAAATGGATTATTGATTTTTAGTTTTGTAAATGTTTCTGGTTGTCATAAATTGAATGAGATGACTTTTTTCTTAATTCATGTATGACGGGAGTCTTTCCTTTTTTCATTGATTGAGTTCCTATAAGTTTATCATGGATTGTGGTGAACTTTGTTGATTGAATCCATAAATCATAATAGAAATCTTTTAATACTCATGAGAGTTTATAAGTCATGCACAATATCGATCTATGACTTAATTGCAAACCGGTTTGATTTCATTGTTTGACATATGCTTTGAGTTTTCTTTTTCCCACTAAAGCCTTTTCATGATTAAAATACAATTTATAGATCTATTGTAATAATAATGAAATAGGAATAACTTTTTAAGAGTTAGAAGACTTTTAGAGACAAATACTCAAAAGAACTACACTCCCCCCCCCCTTTTTTTTTGGTGTAAGTCCTTTTGTGGAAAATGTTAGGATTTTCCCTTTAAAGGAAAATGTTTTTCCTTATATGGAAATATTATTTTTTTCTTAAAAAGCTATTTTTCAGTCAAACAAACAAAAGAAAATAAAGAAACCATTTTCCATGAAACTAAAAGACCATAGGTTTCATAAATATGCAATACGTGGCTCATCCCATAATTATTACAATGCATAAGTCAAATTGCATATTTATTGAAATTGCAATTACAATATGCTAGTATTATTTATTTTGCAAACTCGAAATTGCATATATATCGATTCTGCAAATGAAATTGCAGCTACAATATGCAGTATTATTTATTTTGCAAACTTCTTCACAAAGGAAAGGGAATATACTTCATTGGGCTAAGATTCATGATCACAGTGGAATCGGTTCAATTAGTAGACTCTTCACATAATCCTTCATCTTTGTTTTAGAATTGGAGTAGTGATCATCATCTGTGTAGAAGATGTTGATTACGCATGATTGATTGAGAATTCGATTAAGAATTGCCATAAGGAACGCAGTTGGACGGAGACACCCTTCATTTATGTCCTTCTATGCGTCAGCAACCCATTTTCGAAACTCATTTTCGGCTTCTTTTTCTGTCACCTTGTATTGATTCATAAAACAATCCATAGTTGTTGCTACATGTTTTCTTTGCTTCTCACGCTGTGAAAGGCAATAAGTATTATGAATAGTAGAAATGATCGTGAGTTTTGTTTTTTTTTTTTTGTTTTTCTTTTTCCAAAATCGTGATGTTCATCAAATGCATTTCCATGTTTTTGCTTTAGAGATAACTTTAACAAGCGATTATGCTATTACTTATCATCTACATGTTGAAGAATCAAGTGGCAAACTATAATTTGATTAAGAATTAAAGATATAAATGTTTATAATATATAGGACATAGCCCATGAATTAAAAAAAGAAAAAAAGAAATATTTACACCTGTGCTATCTAACGCCCATGAGTGTTTGTATTATACATTAATGCTCTAGTAAATGGAAATAGATTGTTTGAAGCACTCAAGCATTTTCTTGTGTTCGACTTTGTTGTAAACTTTTTAAAACATTCCTTTTGATCCCAAGCCTTTTGCAAGCAACCTTCAATAATAGAGTGTTTGTTAAGCTTTTGTTACAAACTTTAAATTCAATTGATTTTGTGTGTGTGTGTGTTTTTGTGTGTTTTTTTTTTTTTTGGCATTCCATTTGTACAAAATGGTTTCACTTAGTTGTGTGCATTAAAAAAAAAAAACTCATGACTTCTTTATTCATAGATGTAATTACACTTATCCTTAAAATTTACTCATTAACTAAACAAATTTATTTCATGCTTAGATAGACAACTAGCAAATAGAAAAAAGTTAGGAAATCATAATGTGAAGTCCAAAAAATTTCAAAAAATTATATAAATGATTAAGAAAATAAATAGAAGAATAAATCATCTGAAGCATAATTTTTAAACGATATTTGGTTAAATAATAAAATTAATTTAAAATTATAAATCTAGGAATTTTAAATGAAAATTTAGAGTAAAAATTTATGTTTAGAATAATCAAATTAACATAGACGTAAAATTTTGTAATAAATTGTTAAAGATATAATTTTTAAAGATATTCCCATACGCATATGGAATGTTAAAATAGGGGCATTTTTAAAATAAAATATTATTATAACAAAATATATAAATATAAATATAAATATATATACACAACTAAAACAAGAAAAGTAGCTGGCAACCGCAGTAGGGACGTGACCGGTTGTCATGTCATCGTTATGTCCTGTCCCATCCGGTTCCCTTGCCCCTCCCTCTTCCCGTTCTGCTCTCTCTCTATCTCTCTTTCTTCCTTTTTCTTTTTCCTTCCTTCTTCTTCTTCATCTGGCCATCTTCTTCCCTTCCTTTTCTTTTTCTTTTCTTCTTCTTCTTCCTCTTCGTCCCTCTCCCGGAATCGCAACTCCCCTGCCTTCCCCTATCCCGTGCCTTCCTTCGTTTGCCCTCCCATCACTCTCTCTTCCCTTCTCATTTCTCTTCCTTCCCTTCTCGACTAACCACCCAACGACAATCCCACAGCAATAGTAATGACGGCCTCCAATAGCAACGGCAACGGTAGTAGATGACTGAGTGTATGGTGTGTGCGTGAGAGGGAGACGATAACTGTCGTAAGACGACCCCAATGACAGTAGCCATGCATGTCCGTTACATTGCCGGTATTAGGTCTCCGACCGTGTCTGCGTAAGGAGGGCAGTTCGACAACAACGGCAGCAAGCAAGTTCGACAACAATAATGGCGGTCACGACCCATAGCAGCACCGGATGACAATGAGCCCGACGATAGTAATCGCAGCAACGACGACGATCACTCCCACTCCAACATAGCAACAATAATCTGACAACTGCAACCATAATGAAGAGGACAGTAATAAAAGCAACTCCAACAATGAGACAAGCAGCGACCACGACCTCAACAGCAATGGCAGCTGCATGGACAACCTTCACCAGTAGCAATGGTGGCCCTCAACCATGACGACAACAAAACTAACCCCAACAATGACCGTAGCAACCGCTGCAACGGTGACAGCAACGACACTAATAGATGGTGTGTGCATGAAGAAGTGTGTAGGTGTCTAAGCAACCACGATCGGCAGCCACCTAACGACGGTGGCAGTGACAACCACAACAACGGTAGCAGTAATGACGATTCCAATGATGGCAGCAACCGCGACTCTATAGTAGTGGCAACAATGATCACGACAACAACCACAATGGCAACAACAAATGGACAGCAAGTACAAAAGCAAGTGAGGAAAGAGGAAGAGAAAAAAACGTGTGTGTGTGTATGTGTGAATGGGAGTGTGTGGAGGAAGGATGTGTGTGTGGCGGTGTGCATGAACAAGGAGGTATATGTGAGTGTGTGCGTGAATTATGAGAAATTTTCGGGCACCGCCTATACCTTCAAAACTAGATTTGGCTGATGATCCAAATCACTTATATTTTTACTTCATATCTTTTTATCTAATAAATATTTGAGAAATAATCTTACAGGTAAAATAATAATTCTCCATGGGATGCTAATATGTCCTACACTAGTTGATGGCCCCGGGACATCTTCAGATTTACAATCAAAGACCCGCTACGATTGTTTCCATTTCAAAGCATTGGCTCATGAAGATTTATGATATTTTGTACTTTGTAATTGTTCTATGGACTATTTTATGTTGTATTTTCTTTTGGGACACTTTCATTTTGATTGTAATTTCCATTTAGGACCGGCCACCTACAAAGTGGCATAGTTGTAATTTTGTGGACTTTCTAACCCTAAAGGAAGCAAGTATAAATACTTGCTTAAGTAGGGTTTTGGGAGCTTTTTGATGAAATTTCATAATACACTTCACGTGTGAGGGTTAGGTCTTTCCTAAATCCAAATTTGCTCTTATCAATTTCAATCACAAGAATTGAAATTGTGGCGAGTGCAACAAAGGGAAATTGTGAGTAATATCAATTCCTTCTTTGTTGTGTTTCCTTTTCATCACTAGTGAGTCATATCTAGGGTTGAATTGGATGTTTCTTGATCAGATTTTGATTGCATTTGTAATCAACTATTATGTTATAAGATTGATTAGTTTTAGCATTTGTTATCACCATCAATTTTTTATTCATTTTGTGGCGTAAATTAGTCATTGTTGGAAGAGGAGAATCATGAAATTGAGTCTTGTTATCTTGGTCTATTTCGCGTGGATTTCACTTGTGATTATTATTATTTGGGGAAGATTATCATTGTTGGATTGTTAATTGCAATTTTGAACCTCGGATTTCATTAAATCTCCATTAGGGTTCACGCAATTCCTGATCTTTTTGAACCGGTTTATATTTGCAAGTTGAGGTTGTTTCTTTGATTCATTTGCATGTGCTTAGGCTTGGTTTTGAGCACATCATCTTTTGGTATCAGAGCTTGAGGTTTGTGAGAAGGGATTGCTTATAATTTGAATTCAGAAATTAGGGGTTTGTTAACTAGAACATTGATCCAGTTTGTTGGCGTGAAGATTAATCTATTCCAATTGTGTTGTCTTGTTGTTTTGTTGTTGTAAACGTGGAGTACTTGTAATTTTCCTTATCTCCTTGAGTTAACCGTGATTGATTAAAGGGAGTGATCATTGTGATTATTTGAGGAAAGTGGAATTTCGGAAAATTGATTTTTGTTACCTTCATCTTTTCCGTGAGTTATTTGTTGAAGAAGATAGGGGAAGTTCTTGACTTGAATTGAATTTCAAAAATTGAGTTGTTGTCTTCATCTTTGCCATGAGTTATTTGTTGAAGAAGATAGGGGAAGTTCTTGACTTGAATTGAATTTCAGAAATTGAGTTGTTGTCTTCATCCTTGCCATGAGTTATTTGTTTGAGGAAGAAGGGGAAGTTCTTGAATTGAATTCCATCATTTGGGGTTCAAATAGTTGACGCATTGTTAATTAGTGTATGTTGTTTCCTTGACTTTGTGGAATTGGAAGGGTCATTTTCTTTAGCAGAATTGTTCAATTTGCGTGGAGAATTAGGAAACTATTTTGAATTCAAATCAATCATTAGTTATAGAGTTATTGTGTATTAATCACTTTAATTGCACATTAACTAGTTGGAATCAATTGCTTGCCATTTGGAGAAGTATCCATATTTGGTTCCATTTTTTGTTGTTTCCGTGGAGTGAAGTACTACACCATGAGTGTTGTTGTTGTTGTTTGAATTAAGTGCATTGTGTAAGTAGCGGTGTGAGTAATTTTGGTGTGAAATTGGGTTGAATTTAGGAAGGTTGTTACACCGTGATTGTTAGTGTTGTGTGTAGTGAACTGTTGTAACGTGATGTGTTGATTTTGTTGTGGAGAAGAGTGCTACTCGTGGATTGTAAGAGTATACATGTGCCTTCAGTGAAGTTAAGTGGAGTTGTGTGTTTTTCTTTTGTAGTGGCTGTTGTGTGGCATTAAAAGCAGTGTGATTGTGAGGTATACCCTTTGCTTTAAATTGTCCTTGTGGTTCAATATACCGAGTCTACAACTATATCGAATGATAGCATGAATGGGGGAATTGGCGATGAAGCCAATAGTCAGGTTGGTGGAGGTCGGGGTCATAATCTTGCAGGTAGGAGGACTTTGGAAGAACAGCTCCAGGATCTTACTACCATAGTTGCCACTTTGGCAACTAAGATTGACAGAATGACATTACCACAACCACCAGTGGTAAACCATTAGGCACCACCTTGGGTAGCTCCACAGAATCCATAGAGAGACAAAGTAGTGGGAGATGAAAATCTGAATAGAAGGATAGGTAAGGAACATCATCCATACAGGGAAGAAAGGGATGACAACTTTAGGGCTAATCCATATCAAAATAGGGATTTCAAGCCACCTCGGGGCTTGGAGTATGTGAAACTGCAGATGCCTTCTTATGATGGCAAGGGATCAGCTGATGATTATTTGAATTGGGAGGATAAGGTTGAGGGTCTCTTTTAATGTTATGAGATCGATGATAATACCAGAGTCTGATTGGATGCTATCGAGTTTATAGGATACGCTGTACTCTGGTGGAAGAATTTGATTATCAGCAGGCATAGGGATGGAGAGGCTAAGATTCAGACATGAAGGGATATGAAAAGGGTGTTGAGAAAAAGATTCATTCTTGAGCACTACAAATAGGAATTGTTTATGCGACTGCAAACTTTGAGATAAGGAGGTAAGACAGTGGATGATTATGTGCAGGAATTTGAAACCTTCATGATTAGATGTAGGTCTATTGAACCTCCAGAACAAACCGTAGCACGCTTTGTCTCAGGCTTGAAATATGAAATAGCGTGTGTTGTTGAGTTGCAGTGCTATAGTACACTTGATGAGGCTATTCAGTGGGCCATGAAAGTGGAGAGGCAAAAGAGGTCTAACTTGTTTAAGGCTCTAAGCAGTAGGCCCAATACTATTACCCAACCCATAGCAGCTGACAGTCAATCAAGGGGAACAAAGGCGGTAGGTGAAGCAGTGAGAGTAGTGGACAAAACTACCCTAAACACTACTAGAGAAAATTTACCTACTAGGAAGGGTAAAGGGGTAATAGCACCAAATGTGAGGCAGACTATTCTCGGATCTACTAGTGGAAAGGCACGCTAGATCAAGTGTTTTAAATACATGGGATTTAGGCATATGGCAACATAGTGTCTAAATAAAAGGGTGATGATTGTTATGGAGGGCGTTGGGGAAGTTGTTGAGGATGGCAAGGAACAAACTGAGCCTATAGATTTACTAATAGCATTGTAGGAGTATTATGATGACCAGATTGGAGAAACACATGAGGAGCATACAGGTGAACAATATCTACCTATTAATGTATTATGTAGGGCTCTAACCGTATCTCCGGATACTAGAGACATTCAAAGGGAGAACATATTTCACACCTCTTACAGGATCAGAGGTAACTTTTGTGTACTCATCATTGATATTGGTAGTTGCACGAATGTTATATTTGCTGCACAGGTAGACAAATTACATTGTCTACTATCCCACATCCTAGCCCTTATAACTTGCGTTGGTTAGATAATCGAGGCAGTATGTATGTTACACTAAGGGTGAAGGTCCTTGTGAGTGTTGGCAAAAATATCATGATGAGATCCTATGTGATGTAATCCCTATACATGCATTCCATTTGCTATTGGGTAGACCCTGGTTGTTTGATCGGCAGGTGTTACATGATGGGTTTAGAAACACCTACATGTTCAGTATGGGCGAGACTCGCATAGTACTATCACCAATGACTCAATCTAAGGTACATCAGTTTCAGAATAGATCAGAACTACTTCTGCTACATTTGATAGCCAGAAGAGCAGGTCGACAGAGATATCAGGGTTCAGTTCCAAAACTGATCCTCTAGATTTGAGGGCAAATCTTTCAGAAGCTCGAGGAGATGATGAGAAATTTTCTGGCACCGCCTATACCTTCAGAACTAGATTTGGCTGATGATCCAAATCGCTTATATTTTTACTTCATATCTTTTTATCTAATAAATATTTGAGAAATAATCTTACAGGTACAATAATAATTCTCCATGGGATGCTAATATGTCCTACACTAGTTAATGGCCCCGGGACATCTTCAAATTTACAATCAAAGACCCGTTGTGATTGTTTCTATTTCGAAGCATTGGCTCATGAAGATTTATGATATTTTGTACTTTTTAATTGTTTTATGGACTATTTTATGTTGTATTTTCTTTTGGGAAACTTTTATTTTGATTGTAATTTCCATTTAGGACTGGCCACCTTAAAAGTGGCATAGTTGTAATTTTGTGGACTTTCTAACCCTAAAAGGAGCAAGTGTAAATACTTGCTTAAGTAGGGTTTTGGGATCTTTTTGATGAAATTTTAGAATACACTTCATGTGTGAGGGTTAGGTCTTTCCTAAATCCAAATTTGCTCTTATCAATTTCAATCCCAATAATTGAAATTGTGGCGAATGCAATAAAGGGAAATTGTGAGTAATATCAATTCCTTCTTTGTTGTGTTTCCTTTTCATCGCTAGTGAGTCATATCTAGGGTTGAATTGGATGTTTCTTGGTCAGATTTTGATTGCATTTGTAATCAACTATTGTGTTATAAGATTGATTGGTTTTAGCATTTGTTATCACCATCATTTTTTGATTCATTTTGTGGTGTGAATTGGTCATTGTTGGAAGAGGAGAATCACGGAATTGGATCTTGTTATCTTGGTGTATTTCATGTGGATTTCACTTGTGATTATTTTTATTTGGGGAAGATTATCATTGTTGGATTGTTAATTGCAATTTTGAACTTCGGATTTCATTAAATCTCCATTAGGGTTCACGCAATTCATGATCTTTTTGAACCGGTTTATATTTGTGAGTTGAGGTTGTTTCTTTGATTCATTTGCATGTGCTAGACCTTGGTTTTGAGCACATCATCTTTGGTGATTAGAGCGTCATCATGTTTAGATCTAAGATTGATTACATCTTAATTGAAGAATTGATTACATTCATTGGAAATTGACGCAATTGTTCATGAGATTAAGACTAGTTTGATTTTCATTGTGTAATTGGTCTTTCAATTGGGTTTTGTGTGCTTGGGCTTGGTTTTAAGAACATCAATGAATGAAAATTCGTATGTGCTTATATGCGATGAAGGATGATGTGTGTGTGGTGAAGGGTATGTTTATATATACGTGAGGATGTGTGTGTGCATGTGAAGGAAGTGTGGGTGTGTGAGAGTGTGGGTATGCGTGAATGGAGGTTGTGTACATGTGTGCGTATGAGTGTATGTGGTTGTGTGCGACTATGTGCATGGATGGGAAAGATGCGTGTGTATGTTTGGATGATGGTGTGGGATGTACGAGAGTGTATGTGTGTGGAGGAAGGTTTGTATGTGTATGTGCAAGAATGAGGATATGTATACAAATGTGTATGCATGAGGATGTGTATGGTGTGTATGTGGAATGTACATGTGAGAATGAATGTGTGTATGAGTGTGTGTGTGGAGGTGGATGTGTATGTGTGTGTACGTGAATGGGTATGTGAATGTGAAAGGGAGGAGGAGGAGCCGAGAGTGTATGTGTGCATGTGTAGAATGACATGTGGTGTGTGGGAATGAAAGTGAGTAGTGTATGTGAAGATGGTGTAGGTGATGGTGACTAGTGTATGTAAGGATGTGTGTGTTGGTGATGATGTATGGTATGTGAAGGTGTGTGTATGTGTAGAGGAGGAGCCAAATGTGTAATGCTTGGGAGTATGCGTGTAGGTGCATGAAGTGATATAGGGTAGTATGTGTATCTGGGTGTGTGGTATGTGTGTGTATAAGGGTGTGATGTATGCAAAGTGTATATGTATGGGATGATATGCGGTGTGTGTAAAAGGGGGGTATATGCATATGGATGGTGTGTGGTAGGTGTGGTTTGTGTGTGTGCGTATGGATGCTATGTATTGTGTAAGGGTGTATGTGTATATGTATGGAAGGTGTCGAATGTGCAGAGCGTATGTATATATGTATGGAAGGTGTAGGGTACATAGTACTAAGGTGTATATAGATGGTGTGTGTGGAATATGTGGCATGTATACATGTATAAGGAAGGATTGGTATGTGTAAGCATGTATGTATGTATGTGGAATAGTGTATGGTGCATGGACATGTGTGTGATGGGAAAATTTCCGGCACCATATATGCTTTTAGAACTCGATTTGGATGATGATCCAAATCGCTCATATTTTACTTCATTTCTTTTTATCTAATAAGTATTTGAGAAATAATCTTATAGGTACAATAATATTTCTCCATGGGATGCCAACATGTCTTACATTAGTTAATGGCCATGGGATATCATCGGATTTGCATTCAAAGGCCCATTGCGATTGTTTCCACTTCGAAGCATTGACTCATGAAGATTTATAATATTTTGTACTTTGTAATTGTTCTATGGACTATTTTATGTTGTATTTTCTTTTAGGACACTTTCATTTTGTTTGTAATTCTCATTAAGGACGACCATCCTAAAAGTGGCATAGTTGTAATTTTGTGTACTTTCTAACCATAAAGAAAGTAAGTATAAATACTTGCTTAAGTAGGGTTTTTGGGAGGCCAATTTTTCAAAACAAACACTCATTTTCACATGAGAGAATTAAGGTTTCCTAGTTCAAATTTCCTCTTATCAATTTCAATCCCAAGAGTTGAGATTGTGGCGAGTGCAACACTTGAAATTGTGAGCTATATCAATTTCAATTTGTTGTGATTTCTTTTGTTCTCTAGTGTGTAATATCTAGGGTTGAATTGGAATATTTCTTGGTCAGATTTGATTCATAATTATTTGAATTATTGTGCTAATTTGAGTTCTTGTTATACTTGATTTATATTCCTCATTTTTACACATTGTTGAACCGTGAAAGTATTTGTTGTGGAAGGGGGATCACGGTTATTTTCTTGTGGATTTTGAGTAGTAATCATGTGGGCTTTAAAGTATAATTTGTGATCATCATTGAGGAATATACTATTGTGTTGATCCATTTCATGCAATACATCATTCGAACCATATATTGCAATTAGGGTCACGCTACAATTGCTTTTCCTTGAACTGAATTGTCCTAGTCATTTAGGGATTGTTATTTGGTTTAATTTGCATGTGCTTAATCCTGTTTTAGACACATCATAATTTGGTATCAGAGCTTGTGGTTGTGAGAAGGGAATGGTTGCAAATTGAATTTGGAAGTTAAGGTGATTTGTGTAGTATTTTGAACCGAACAAGTTGTGGCGTGAATTTGCATCTTGTTGTTATGATTGTTGAATTTTGTTCTCTTGTTGATTAGTGGTTGTACATTTGGAGATTAGAACACTCTTGGAATCCTTGAGTTGGTTGTGATTGATTAAGGGAAGTGATCCTTGTGATCAATTGAGGAAGTTGAAATTTGAAGCCTAGAGGAGTAGTGTTCAATTGTTGAAGTGGATTGGCGTTGTGTGCATTTTCAGAAATTAGAGGAGTAACATTTGTGATTTCAGATTTAAATTCCAGATTTGAAGTTGAGTAAAGAATAGGAAAAAAATTTGAAATTCAAACATCCATTAATTTGAAGTAGTTATTAAGTAGCATTAAAGATTGTTGTTTGAATTTGAATTGTTTTACCTTTTATGGAGGAGGTTGCATTTAGTGGAATTATTTAAATTGTTGTTGCTACCTTTGTTGTGTGGTTTTCAGTGTAAGGGGAATCAACAAGAAGTGTTGTGCGTGTTAAGGCAAGGAGTGATACATTTGAAGTATTATTATTGTTGCTTAAAGGAGTGCACCATGTGTATGTGTAGTGTGAGTGGCGGCGTGACTTGTTGTATATGTGTGGTGTGTGTGGTGGTGTGAATTTGTGGAGTTGTGTAGAGTAAGGTGCTGTACTTTGAGGCTAAAATGTGTGTGTAGTGCATGAATAGCAAACTATGAAAGGGAAGAGTGGTGTTTCAATTGTGAAGTGGAATTGTGTAGTGTGTGTTTTCAGAAAAAAGTGGAGGAATTACAATTGTCATTTTCATATTTGAAATCAGAATTAAAGTGTACATTAAGAAGTCAATTTGAAATTTCAAAACGCACATTAATCCATAGTTGTGTGTCATTTGAATTTGAAATAGCTTCTTACCATTTGTGGAATCTTGCACTTGTTAAGCTCATTTTGAATTTGAAATTTGAGTTGTCTTTGTTGTTGAAGTTGTGGTTTGTAATTTCAATAGAAGTGGAGAAGTTGAAGTGTAGAAGAGTGTGTATGTGTATGCTGCAATGTGTGAAAAAGGAGTGTGTATGAGGTGTTGTGTTTTGTAAAATTTAGTGAAAAGTATGTGCATTTGGCGTGGGTTTTGGTATGTGTAATATAGTGAATTGTTGTTGGTGGCGTGAATTGGTGGAACCATGAGTAAGAGTAATAGAGTGGCAATAGATTTTGATTATTTTGTATTTGTTGAGGTGTTGCACATTGTGGTTATTTGTAATGTGGAATCAAGGTAAGAAAAGGAAGGTTTAAGTAGTAGAATTTGAATTCAAACAAGTCATTAAAGTATGAAAGTAATTGATTAGTTACTTAAGCACTTGTAGTTGAATTTAATTCTAACTACTTAAAAGTAGTTGTGTGTGTACTCCATTTATTAAACTTTACATAGAGTACTAAATTATTTCCTTGTGCCTATAATTCTTTTTGAAACATAAGCTATTGCATTATTGTGGTTGTTAAACGTGTAGGTTGGTGTTGTTGAAGGAGTGTGCTGAAATTTGTGGGATTACTTCTTAAATCACAACATGTCCAACGAAAGTGTGAATGGGGGAATTAGCAATGAAGCCAATAGTTAGGTTGGTGGAGGTTAGGGTTATAATATTGCAGGTAGGAGGACTTTAGAAGAACAGCTCCAGGATCTTACTACCATAGTTGCTACTTTGGCAACTAGGATTGATAAGATGACATTACCACAACCACCAGTAGTGAACCTTCAGGCACCACTTCGGGTAGCTCCACAAAACCCTTAAAGAGATAGAATAGTGGGAAATGGAAATCTAAATAGAAGGATGGATGGGGATCATCATCTTTACCGGGAAGAAAGGGATGACAACTTTGGGGCTAATCCATATCAGAATAGGGATTTCAAGCCACCTCGAGGACTGGAGTATGTGAAGTTTTAGATGCCTTTTTTTGACGGCAAGGGATCGGCTGATGATTATTTAGACTGGGAAGATAAAGTTGAGGGTCTCTTTGAATGTTATGAGATCGATGATAACACTAGATTCCGATTGGCTGCTATCGAGTTTATAGGATACGCTACACTATGGTGGAAAAAATTTATTATCAGCAAGCGTAGGGATGGGGAGGTTGAGATTTAGACATGGAGGGATATGAAAAGGGTGTTGAGAAAAAGATTTATTCTTGAGCACTACAAATAGGAACCGTTTATGCGACTGCAGAATTTGAGGTAGGGAGGCAAGACAGTGGATGATTATGTGCAGGAATTTAAAACCCTCATGATTAGATGTAGGTCAAACAAGCCTCTAGAACAAACCTTAGCGCACTTCATCTCAAGTCTGAAATATGAGATAGTATGTGTTGTTGAGTTGCAGTGCTATAGTACACTTGATGAGGCTATTCAGTTGGCCTTGAAAGTGGAGAGGTAAAGGTCCAATTTGTTCAGGGCTCCGAGCAGTAGGCCTAATATTACTACCAAACCCATAGCAGCCAATGGTTGATCAGGAGGGGCAAAGGCGGTAGGTGAGATACTGAGAGCAGTGGACAAAACTACTCCTAACACGATCAGAGAAAATATACCTATCGGGAAGGGTAAAGAGGTAATAGCACCAGATGTGAGGCAGATTGTTCTCGGATCTACTAGTGGAAAATTACGCCAGATCAAATGCTTTAAATGCATGGGATTTGGGCATATGGCAGTACAATGTCTGAATAAGAGGGTAATGACTGTTATGGAGGGCATTGGGGAAGATGTTGAGATTGAGGAGGAACAGGTTGAGCCTATAGATTTTCTTGTAGCACTGCAAGAGTATTATGATGACTAGACTACAGAAACACATGAGGAGCGTACAGGTGAACAATATCTACCTATTAATGTGTTACGCAGGACTCTAACCATATCTCTTAATGCTAGAGACATTTAGAGGTAGAACATATTTCACACCTCTTACAGGATCAGAGGTAACCTTTGTGTACTCATCATTGATAGTGGTAATTGCATGAATGTTATATCTGCTACACTAGTAGACAAATTACATTTGTCCACTAGCCCATATCCTAATCCTTATAACTTGCATTGGTTGGATAATCAAGGTAGTATGTATGTTATGCTAAGGGTGGAGGTGCCTATGAGTATTGGGCAGAAATATTACAATGAGATCTTATGTGATGTGATTCCTATGCATGCATTCCATTTGTTGTTGGGTAGACCCTGGTTGTTTGATCGGCAGGTGTTACATGATGGATTTAGGAACACCTACATGTTCAGTATAGGCGAGTCTCGCATAGTACTATCACCTATGACTCCATCTAAGGTGCATCAGTTTCAGGAACAGATCAGAACTACTTCCACTACATTTGATAGTCGGGAAAGCAGGCCAACAGAGACGTCGGGGTTCAGTTCTAGAAATGACCCTCTAGATTTGAGGGTAAGTCTTTCAGAAGCCCGGTGAGATGATGAGAGATTTGCATTTAAAGGCCTGCTGCGATTGTTTCCACTTCGAAGCATTAGCTCATGAAGATTTATAATATTTTGCACTTTGCAATTATTCTACGGACTATTTTATGTTGTATTTTCTTTTGGGACACTTTCATTTTGTTTGTAATTCTCATTTAGGACCGGCCACCCTAAAAGTGGCATGGTTATAATTTTGTGTACTTTCTAACCCTAAAGGGAGCAAGTATAAATACATGCTTAAGTAGGGTTTTTTGGAGGTCAATTTTTCAAAACAAACACTCATTTTCATGTGAGAGAATTAGGGTTTCCTAGTTGAAATTTCCTCGGGATTATGGCAAGTGCAACACTTGAAATTGTGAGTTATATCAATTTCAATTTGTTGTGACTTCTTTTCTTCTCTAGTGTGTAATATCTAGGGTTGAATTAGAATATTTCTTAGTCAGAATTGATTCATAATTATTCAAATTATTGTGCTAATTTGAGTTATTGTTATACTTGATTGATATTCCTCATTTTTACACATTGTTGAACCATGAAAGTATTTGTTGTGGAAGGGGGATCACAGTTATTTTCTTGTGGATTTTGAGTAGTAATCACGTGGGTTTTGAAGTATAATTTGTGACCATCATTGAGGAATATATTATTGTGTTGATTCATTTCATGCAATACATCATTCGAACCATATATTGCAATTAGGGTCACACTACAATTACTTCTCCTTGAACCAAATTGTCCTAGTCATTTAGGAATTGTTATTTGGTTTAATTTGCATGTGCTTAATCCCCTTTTAGGCACATCAGTGTGGAAGTTAATTGTAAACGTGAATGTGTGGATATGGAAGGTGAATATAGTGTGTGCAAAGTATGTGGGTGTGTGTAATGGTGATGTAAGGTGTATATGGAGCATGTGAGTAGGTGTATGAGATAAAGTATGGTGAGGGTGTGTGAGTATGGATATGGGAGGTGTGTAATATGTGTAGAGTATGTAGGCAAGTCTATATTGGTGGTGTGAAGTATATGTAGGGCATGTGCGTATATTGGTGTGCATGTGGCGTGTGGGAAAGGTTGGTGTATGTATGATAAAAGCATGATGAGGATGGAAACCAATAGAAAATATGAGTAACTCGTAGGTGGAAATATCAACAAAGAAGAGAAGAAAGAAGATGATACAAACCTTTAAGGACTGCTAAATCTTGTGGGTTATCCTACAAGTAGTTCGTCGGAAGATATTAGAGACAATTGGATAAATGATGTGCTCAAAACCAAGTCCAACCACAATCAAATGAATCAAAGAAAACAAATCACAACTCAAATACAAACCGGTCCAATTGGGTGGCAATTTATGTGAAGTCCTTTAGAAATTTGATGAAAAACTAAAGATCAAATGATGCAAATACAATCCATGTATGTAATCTTCACCATATAATAACAAGAATAATTGAAATCCATGTGAATTAAACCAAAAAAGGATTGATCAAAACCATGACATCAACTTCCTCTTCAATTCCACTTCACGCCAACAATGAAATGATGTTGATTTCAAGTACTAAAGAACAATCAATCTTTAACAAAATAATTTTTCACAAATTGCGATCACAAATGTGTCCAAGAAACTCCAAATCAACCCTAGATATGACTCACTAGAGATGAAATGAAAAACAACAAAGAAAGAAATCGATATGACTCACAATTTCCCCTTGTTGCACTCGCCACAATTCCAATTCTTGGGTTGAAATTGATAAGAGAATTAGAACTAGGATGAACCCTAATTCCCACACGTTAAGTGCTTGTGTCTAATCTGCAAAATGGCCCCCTCAAACCCTACTACAAGCAAGTATTTACACTTGCTACTCCTCGGGTTAGAAAATGGTCAAAATTACAAGTTTGCCACTTTTAAGGTGGCTAGTCCTGAATGAAAATTACAATAAAAGGAAAGTGTCCCAAAAGAAAATACAACATAAAATAGTTCATAAAGCAATTACAAAGTACAAACTATCATAAGTCTTCATGAGCCAATGCTTCGGAATGGAAACAATCATTGCAGATCTTTGATTGTAAATCTGAAGATGTCTCGTGTCCATCAACTAGTGTAGGACATATTGGCATCCCATGGAGAATTATTATTGTACCTATAAGATTATTTCTCAGATACTTATTAGATGAAGAGAAATGACATAAAATATGAGTGATTTGGACCATCATCCAAATTGAGTTCTGAAAGTGTCGATAGTGCCGAAAAGTTTCCCATCAATAAATGAAAGATTTAAAGATGCTTCATGGACAAGAGAAGTGTCTATGATAGTATAGATGGTAAAGGGAATGATTTAAGCAACATTCAAGATGATGGCCTAGGAGATAGTTGGAGTAAGATGGATTTCACAATGAAATGTTCAAAGCATATTGAGGAAGATCATTCTTGGCCAAATACCTTAATGCAAGATCTCCCGTTGTCCTTTCCAAGGGTATTTTGCAAATGTGGAAGAAGGAATTCCAAATTTGGCAAGTCAAAGACATTCCATTCCTCGACATCTATGCAAGGAAAGCAGATAGTTGATCACAGCAACTTGGGGTGTTAGAAGCAGAGATTCGAAGGAAGTTCAACATTCAAATCTTGTTCGCCCAAAGTTCCATAAGGAGGAAACTTTACGCCTTGTCATCAATCATAAGATGAGCAGAGTACATATTTCGAGTGCTAGAAGACTATCAAAGTCAGGTGGAGATGCGACTTTATGATTGGGTTGAGGAAGCACCGCAAAAGGATACTGACTTCAAGAGGAACACAAAGGAGTTACCCACTGGAATCGCTCGACTCCAGCTAAGACTATGACATCCTTAAACAAGTGAGTGAGAAAATTAATGATATGCTACTATGTTATGTTGTATGTTGAATGTTATGCATGTGAATTTGATGTTTGTTGTGTTGCTATTTGATATGATTGTTGTTGAGTTAAGTCATAGTGGGGATTGAAGAGTTAGGGAGAAAGTCATAAAGAATATAGAGGAACGAATAGTCCAAGGGTATAGGTGTCATTACCTTAATGATGGCACCTAACACCATATTGCTAGTGCTATAACCATAAACCTAACCTATGTTTTACAAATTGTTTTCTCCCAAAACAAACCAGAATGTAGAAACTTGGCTTTTCCTTCTATAGCTACCGAATAGGTATGCTTAGTTGGAATAGGGTATGTAGGTATCATTATGTATACATATCAGAGTTGGTTCTTAAATATGTATACATATACTTAACCAAATTTATTTTCATATTATATTTACAAAATAGACTCATGAGCTTAATCATATAAATCATGAGTGCAACCTTAGTTTTTACAACATAACAATCTTATTTTCTTACTCTCTTAAGTTCATAAGGAAAAGTGTTTAGTAAACTGTCCTTAATTAGAGATGTGACACAAATACGTATATACACATATATATATGTCACGCCCCGAAAGGGGGCCTAGAAGCCTCTACTAAAATTATCATGGCATGTGTGCACTCATTACATGATAATCATCTTACGAGTCAGAGATCGTAAGACTCTAAGTAAATAATTACATCTACAACAAATTATAGTACATATAATTAGATAATAAAATACAACTATGGATCTCGTACCCCACGATCAACCATGATCATAGAGAATCGGTATCCCCTACCAATCAGTAAAATAGGATAAATCCTAGGTTCTTAGCTTCAAAATCTATTCACATGGGGGTCCTAACATTTTATCTAAGTAAATCTATCCTTCATAAATCTTACTTCATTGTTTTGGTCTTCCAAAACTCTCAGCACTTCACATCTTCGCCCATCCCGCGCTTTTGCTATCGACACCCACATAAAGTCTGAGAGGCAGTGAGCACACCATGGCTCAGTGAATGGGATGGTAACACTTTCAATGCTACGTACACACACACAAACAAACTTAAATCAAATATTAGACATATGCTACATACATACATAAGAAAATTCACATCAAGTTATTAAACCTATGCTAAGTACACAAGCAAGCAAATTCAATTTAAAATATTAAACGTATGCTATGCATCAACAATCATATAAATGCAGCATCTCACGTGGTCTTCTGGTAACCAACGTGAAGTCTAGGGTTTACGCTCCCCCTTGACCTTGGGTTGGGGATTCTGAAGCCACCATTAATGCCCAGGTCATTACCTGATTTATTTATCTTATCACTTAGTTACTTATGATATATTATTAACTCAATAATGAACGCTCCCATGGCTCTCTACACCAGAAGAAGCAAAACCCTCAAGGACAAGCCGGACTCGGAACCGTCAAGGTGCGACAATCCCCTAATCACTTAGTTGCACTTGGTAGAACAACGATCCACTTGATCACTTCTGATGCATCATATAGCAGTGATGGCCTTCAATCTCATGCAATGTCTAGTGAAAATGCATGTTAGGTTTTTAAATCAGGTCCTTTCCCTTAATTAATTTATTTAGGGTGATCAAACAACATTTACAATTACAATCAATTATACCATAAAAGTAAACATCAAACATTCCATTTCACTCAGCACAAGCAAGCACAAATCGTGTTTTTCTTATCACTTAAGATAGACACTAAGCCCAAACCTCGTGGACATAGACCTATCCAGTTTATAGTGGACTAAATTATCTCAGCACCTCTCTATGCCATTTCTTTTAAATGTCAAACCACTTGGGTCGACTTGCAATCATCAGATTTGGCACCTCTATGCCCTTTTTTCTCAAATGCCGAACCATTCGGGTTGGCTTACAATCATTTCTGACACCTCTGTGTCATTTATATCACATGTCAAACTAACCACTCGGGGTTGATTTACATTAATCATCTTTAACACCTTTATGCCATCGCACTTCTTAAGTGCTTTATCATTCTCACACTTTTGAGAGACAACAAGGTCATCTCGCACCTTCCTTTTTAATGTTTTCAGGACACTTGTGTAAAATATACATATATACATATCTATACATATATATGTTTAGGACCTTTCCTCAATTAAGGGCAATTTGCTAGACATTTCCCCTTACGTACTTAAGAGGGTAAGAAAATATGTTCATTAAGTTGTAAAAACCAAGGTTGCACTCATGATTGGTATGGTTAGGTTCATGAGTGTATTTCGTAAATATCGTATGAAAATAAGTTCATTAAGTATAGGTATACACATTCAGGAACCAGCTCTGACATGTATACATGTTGATATCTATATACCCTATTCCAACTAAGCATACCTTCTCGTAGCTATAGAAGGAAAAGCTAAGTTTCTATATTTTGGTTGATTCGGAAGAAAACAATTTGTAAAACATGGGTTAGGCTTATGGTTATAGCACTAGCAATATAGTGCTAGGTACTATCATTAAGGTAATGACATCTAAACTCTCAAACCATTCATTCCCCTACATTCTTCACGACTTCTTACCTAACTCGTTATTCTCTACCGCATAACTTAACTCAACAATAATCATATCAAATAGCAGCACAATAAACATCAATTTCACATGCATAGCATTCCACATACAACATAACATCATAGCATATCATTAAGTTTCTAACTTACTTGTTTAGGGTTGTCGTAGTCCTAGCCGGAGTCGAGCAATTCCAACGGGTAACTCTTTTGTGTTCCTCTTAAAGTCAGTATCCCTCTGTGATGCTTTCTCAATCCCAATCATAAAGCCACATCTCCACCTGACTTTGGTAGTCTTCTAGCACCCGATATGTATGCTCTGCTCATCTTGTGATTGATGACAAGGTGCGAAGTTTCCTCGTTATGGAACTTTGGGTGAACAAGATTCGAATGTTGAACTTCCTTCGAATTTGTGCTTCCAACACTTTGAGTTGTTGTGATCGACAGTCTGCTTTCCTTATGCAGAAGTCGAGCAATGGAATGCCTTCAACTTGCCAAATTTGGAATTTCCTCTTCCATATATGCAAGATCTCTTTGGAAAGGATAACTAAAGATCTTGCATTCAGGTATTAGCCAAAAATGATCTTCTTCGACATCCTTTGAACATTTCATTATGAAATCCATTTCATTCCACATATCTCCCAGGCTATCATCTTGGATATTGCTTGAATCATTCCCTTCACTAGTTACACCATCACAGACACTTCTCTCGTCCATGAAGCTTCTTTAAACCTTTCATTTATCCAATTGTCTTTAATATCTTCCAATGAATCATCACTTCTATTACCATACATACACCAACCTTTCCCACACATCACATACACACCAACATTTTCTTATCCATATACATACACACTTCACACCCTCAATACATACTTGCCCACATACTCTACATACATTATACACTTCCCATGTCCATACTCACATACCCACACCATACATTATCTCATACACCTATTCACATACTCCATATACACCTTACATCACCAATACACACATCCACATACTTTGCACACACTATATTCATCTTTCATACCCACACATTCCTATTCACACTCCACACATTGTCCCATATTTGTACATACATATCTCGCATACATCACCCTCAACTTCCACATTTACACACACACATGTCCATACTCTACACCTTCCATATACATATACTCCACACACACCATATATCATCTTACACACACACAATCCATATACACCACACCCTTATACACATCACACATCATCTCCAACACATACACACATCCTTACACACCGTACACCATCAACCACACATACACATACATGCACCTCATTCACATTCACACACATTCCGCATACACTACATCACCTCATACACATGTGCACATACTCACATACATTACACACACATGGTTCCTCCTTCTTACACATATACACACCCTCATATACATCACACACTATCTCATACACATGCGCACACCCTTGCACACACTTCGTACCATCACTTACACTTACACACATCCGTATACACACCTTGCACTATCACCCACATTTATACATATCTCCATATACCTCAAACCCACCATCACACACACCATCTTGACATACACTACACACTTTCTTTCCAACACACATGCATACACATCCTTATACACACACCTTACACTATCATCTATACATACATACATTCGTACATGCGCCTCATACCATCACATACACTTACATACACATTCTTCATTTACACACACACATCTCATTCACCCTACATCTCTTCGTACACATACACACCCATTTCCATAAATACCTCATATTCCCCTACATCTACTTTCTTACTCTTTTCCTTAGACATATACACTTATCCACACACCACATGTCTCCCATACATATACGGACCTTCCTCTACACACATACACTCTCGTACTCCCACATCATCATCCACACACACTCACACGCACACTCTCATGGCCTCTCTCCACGGACACCCACACACTTCCTTCACTTGTACACACATACTTCTTCACGCACACACAAACACACCCTCATACACCATCCATCACCATTCTTGTTGTTGTTGAGGGTCGTGGTTGTTGTCATCATTAGGACCGTCATTGCTACGGTCGTTGCTGTGGCCATCACGTCCACTGTTGTTGGGTGGCTGTTGTGTCATCACCATTGCTGTTGCCACTAGAGCTACTAGGTCAAAGTCGTCTTAACTGCTGTCATCACTACGGTTGCCATTGCAGCTGGGGTGGTTGTCGTGATTGAGGGCCGCCATCGCTGCTGTTGAACGCTATCGTGCAGCTGTCACTACTATCGTCGGGCTCATCGTCGTTCCGGTCGTCGTTGTTTTGGTGATCATTCCCTCTCACACACACTTACACACTTAACCATCCACCGTCGTTGCTGCTATCGAAGGGTTGTTGCCGTCGGACATTGTGGCCTTTGCTACCGCCGAGTTGCTGTCATCATCATCGCTTGCCGTCGTTGGGAAAGGAGATGAGGTAACTCGATGTCAAGCGGCAATCGTGGACACTATTGCCGTTGTTGAGGTAGTCGTCATTGCTGAGGTCGAAGTCATCGCTACCGTTCACCATTGTTGTCATTGCCGTATCATCGCTGCCACCATCGTTGCTGTCATTACTGTGTCGTAGCTGTCACCATCGTTGTTGTGGTTGTTGTTGCCATTTTTGCGGCTATTGGGTCATTATTGTTGTCGTTATGGTCATTGCTGCCGTCGGAGTGGGGTCGCCATTATCACGGCTATTACAATCGTTGTCCTCCTCGTCATCGTCGTCCTCTATCATTGTGGAGATCACTGTCATTGTCGTCGTTGGGTGGCTAGCTGAAAGGAAAAGAAGGGAAGATGGGAAGAGAGGAAGGGATGACAGGAGGAAGGGAAGTGCGGCCGAAGGAAGAAGAAGAAGAAGAAAAAGAAAAAAGAAAAGGAAGAAAGAGGAAAAGCAGAATGGCAGAGGGGGGGGTCTATTGGGGTCTGGAAAGCATGATAAGAAAAGAGAAGAAAAGAAAAGAAAGGAAAAGAAAGAAAGGAAAGAAAAGAAAGGGATTGGACTTTTTTTTTTTTTGGTTATGTATATTTATTTATATGTATATTTGTATATTATAATAATATTTTATTTTAAAAATGCCTCTATTTTAACCTTTCACACGGATACGAGAATACTTTTAAAAATTATATCTTTAACAATTTATTACAAAATTTTATGTCTAGCTTAATTTGATTATTCCGAAAATAAATATTTACTCTAAATTTTAATATGAAATTCCTTGATTTATAATTTAAATTAATTTCATTATTTAACCTAATATTGTTTAAAAATTATGTTTCAGATGATTCATTCTTTTAATTTAATTTACTCGAACTAAGGTTAAAATTTACAATTATTTTCATTTATCTGTTTATATTTCTATATTTGGATATTTTCAAATACGTTGCTTCCTAAATTTATCCGGTAATATATTTCATAAAATTCAATTTATTATGTTCATCATCTTATTTTCTTACGAAAGTCGTTCTTTCTAATTGTTTAAATTTTTAAAACCTATTATTACCACAAATCCATAATAAAATAATATTTATTATTTTATTTATTTTCTATAATTATTTATATAACTTTTTGAAATTTTTTGGACTTCACAATATATATATGTTATATACAAATGTCTTGAGGACATTGAAAGAGAAAACGAGACGACCTTTCTGGCTCTTGAAATTGTGAGAATGATAAAGCACTTGAGAAGTGCAACGGCATAGAGGTCTCAAAGATGATTAATGTAAATAAGCCCCTAGTGGTTGGTTTGACATGTGATATAAATGACACAGAGGTGTTAGAAATGATTGTAAGCCAACCCGAGTGGTTCGGCATTTGAGAGAAAGGGCATAGAGGTACCAGATCTGATGATCGCAAGTCGACCCAAGTGGTTTGACATTTAAAAGAAATGGCACAGAGAGGTACTGAGATAATTTAATCCATTATAAACTGGATAGTTCTATGTCCATGGGGTTTAGGTTTAGTGTCAGTGTTGCGTAACAAGAAATGCATAATCCTTGCTTGTGATGAGTGAAATGAAATGCTTGATGTTTACTTCTGTGATATGATTGATTGTGATTGTAAATGTTGTTTGATCACTTTAAATAAATCAATTAAAGTATGAATTGGACGATATCAAAACTTAACCTCTTTTCTATTATTCTTGTATTGTGTTTTCTAATAGGCACACTTATCATATTTTATAGGGCGATGGACAAACTCAACTTGTGGGTTATCCATGGACCGACCTGAACCGGTGATGAGTTGGGTCGATGAATCCTATAGAAGACCGGCATCTTGAAGACCAATTTCCTTTATATATTTTTCATTTGCATGGACTATTTATGTTGTAATCATTTTGGAACACTTTTATTTTTATTGTAATTTTCATTTAGGACTAGCCACCTTAAAAGTGGCAAACTTGTAATTTTGACCATTTTTTAACCCTAGGAGTAGTAAGTATAAATACTTGCTTATAGTAGGGTTTGAGGAGGCCATTTTTGCAGATTAAACATAGCACTTCATGTGTGGGAATTAGGGTTCATCCTAGTTCAAAGTCTCTTATCAATTTCAAGCCAAGAATTGGAATTGTGGCGAGTGCGACAAGGGGAAATTGTGAGTCATATCGATTTCTTCTTTGTTGTTTTTTCATTTCTTCTCTAGTGAGTCATATCTAGGGTGGATTTAAAGCTTTCTTGGACTTATTTATGAGTGTAATTCATGAACAATTTGTCTTGTTAAAATTGATTGTTCTTTTAGTACTTGAACTATATCTTGATTTAGTGTTGGCGTGAATTTAAATTACATCATTTGATCTACATTTTCCATCTAAATTTCATAGGGGTTTCACATGATTTGTGAACCCATTGAACCGGTTTTTGTGATTGATTGTGAATTGTTTTTCTTGAGTCATTTGATTGTGCTTGGACTTGGTTTTGAGCACATCATCTTTTTGGTATCAGAGCACAAGTTGAGAGAAGGGATTAAGTGTTGGTTGATTTCGTGATTATCATTTTCAATTAGGGTTCTTCATTATTGAACCGAAATTGTGTGTAGTGATTTTGAGTTGCGAAAATTGTCTTGATTGAAATTCTGATTTGCTGCTTGTTGAAGATAGATTGGAGGGATTGTTGTAGCTTCTTGTGGTTGATCATTTTCGTGGAAGGGAAGGAGAGTAGAAGTGTTGTTAATTCAACATTTTTTGAACTTGAAAACTTGCCTATTCATGCCGTGATTAACTTGTTGCTTAAAGGAGATTGTGGAGTTTGTTGTTGTAATTCCATTGTGCAAATTCAGAATTAGGGAAGTGTATTTTACATATTTGCATTGTGTTGAATAGTAAGGAATCTATTTGAATTCAAATACCTCAATTAAGTTGTGGGAGTTAATGAGTGTTATTTGAATTTGAAATTCATTTCTTACCAATTGAGGAAGGATTGCAATTAGTGAAGAGGTTGAAATTCAAATTTGAATTGCTGCCTATTTGTTAAGTTGCGGATTAAAACTTGTAGAAAGTGGAGTATATCTTGTTATCATTGCCGTGGAAGTGGAGTGTATTTGTTGTTGTTACCATTTGTTATTATTGCCGTAGAAGTGGAGTGCAATTTTGTGTTGTTGCCATGGGAGTTGATCTAATTTGTTGGTGTGAAAATTGACCTATTACAATTTTGTTGTGGAAGTATTATCTTGTTGTTTAGTTGTTGTACACTTGGAGGTTTGAACACTCTTGGCTTTCTTTGATTATTGGCCATGATTGTATAGTAAATTTTGAAGCAAACCGTGAAGGATTGAGAGTAGTGTTCAATTGGTGAAGTGGATTTGTGTTGCGTACTTTTGTTTTTGGAAAAGTGGAGGAGTAACACTTGTATTTCCAGATTTGAATTCAGATTTGAAGTGTGAATTAAGAAGCCAATTTGAAATTTCAAAACACACATTAAAGTCATTGTTTAATTGTATGTCATTTGAATTTGAAATAGCTTCTTACCATTTATGGAATTGTGTACTTGATGAACTCCTTTTTGAATTTGAAAGTGGGTTGCCTTATCTTATGTAGAAGTTGTGGTTTTGGTTGTATTTTTTAATTTAGTGAAGAGTGGGTGCATTTGGTGTGGGCTTTGGTGTGTATAGTATAGACCATTGTTGGAGGCGTGATTGGTGTAGAACCATAAGTAAAAGGGGAGAAGTGTGGTGGTAAAGTTGTGTATTTTTATATGTGTTGAGGTACTACCCATTGTGAAGTAATTGGTGTGAAACCAAAGCAAGGATAAGGAAAGTTGAGTAGTAGAATTTAAAATTCAAACAAGTCATTAAAGTGTGAAAGTAATTGAACTAATTACTTAAACACTAGTAGTTGAATTTAATTCTATCTACTTGAAAGTAGTTGTGTGTGTACTTCATTTATTTAACTTTACTTGAAGTACCAATAATTATTTCATTGTGTTTCAATTATTTCACTTGACTTTACTTGAAGTAACAATAAGCATTTCTTGTATTGGTTGATTGTGAGCACCATGGGTGTGTAAGGGGGTGTAAGGGTATGTTGCTGTGGTGTGGTAAAGTGTATTAAGGTTGTTAAAATTAATAAGAAAAAATGTCAAGTGAGTTGTATTTGTCTACTAACATATTGCATCGGGACATGACTTCCTTTCAAACCATTGATGAGGGACAAAGAGAAAACTTGTTCCATACTTCTTGTAGGGTACAAGGAAACTTTGCGTAATTATTATTGATGGTGGTAGTTGTACTAATGTTGTAGTTGTATCATTAGTATCAAAGTTGAAACTTGAAACTATACCACATCCCAAACCCTATACATTACATTGTTTGAATGATCATGATGGTCTTTATGTGACCCAAAGGGCTAGGGTACCCTTCAATATAGGAGACAAGTACTGTGATGAGCTTGAATGTGATATTCTTCCTATTTGTACATCCCATATATTACTTGGTAGACCATGGTTGTACGACAGGATGGTATTACATGATGGCTATAGAAATACTTATATGTTCAAAAAGGATGGTAAACGTATAGTATTGAACCCTATGTCGCCATCAGAGGTTCAGAAGATGCAAAGACAAATAAAACAACCATCACAGATTTGTGAGGATTATAGCCACATGATCAAACCATTAGAGGGCCAAACTGTGCAGACGCAAGTATGCCAACCTTCAAAGGTTCTTGAGGGCTCTAGTGACATGAGCCAACCCTTAGAGCATAAAATTTGTCAAACACCGATGTGCCAACCTTCAGAGGATCCCGATGATCATAGTCAAAGAGCAGACCACCAGAGAGCCAGATTATTCAGAGACAGTTATGTTCACCTTTAGAGGTTTCAGAGGGTAGTGAGCAGTTGGGCCAACCATTAGGGGGCTATGAGGATTAGCACCATACATATTAGTTAGAAAAAGAGGGAACAAAAGCTATGGAATGGGTTGAGACAAGGGAGGCATCAATAGACAATGAGTCCTTATTTATGTTGCAGATGAGATACATCCTGGAAATGGGGGAGAGAAAACAATCACCCATTGTGGTATTTTAGATATTTGGATTCTGTAGAGATACTTCTTTAGATGGATTGCTAGGAGAAAACAAAGTCTCTATTGCATTTGATCTACCAGATTTGAGGACAAATCTTTTTGAGGCCCGAGGAGATGATAGGAATCAAAATCCAACAAGACCTATCATTAGGGAAAGAACTAAAGGAATTCAAATTTTGGCGATGAAGGCCCATTTTGAGCAAATCGACCCCAGAATTATTTATAAATTAACCTCTTTTCTATTATTCTTGTATTTTGTTTTCCAACAGGCACACTTATCATATTTTATAGGGCGATGGACAAACTCACTTAGACTCAGCTTGTGAGTTATCCATAGACCAACTTGAACCGGCGATAAGCTGGGCTGATGAATCCTATAAAAGACCGACATCTTAAAGGCCAATTTCTTTTATATATTTTTCATTTGCATGGACTATTTATGTTGTACTCATTTTGGAACACTTTTATTTTGATTGTAATTTTCATTTAGGACTAGCCACCTTAAAAGTGGTAAACTTGTAGTTTTGACCATTTTCTAACCCTAGGAGTAGCAAGTATAAATACTTGCTTATAGTAGGGTTTGAGGAGGCCATTTTTGCAGATTAAACATAGCACTTCACGTGTGGGAATTAGGGTTCATCCTAGTTCAAAATCTCTTATCAATTTCAACCCAAGAATTGGAATTGTGGCGAGTGCGACAAGGGGAAATTATGAGTCATATTGATTTCTTCTTTGTCATTTTTTCATTTCTTCTCTGCTAAGTCATATCTAGGGTGGTTTTGAAGCTTTCTTGGACTTATTTGTGAGTGTAATTCATGAACAATTGTCTTGTTAAGATTGATTGTTCTTTTAGTACTTGAACTATATCTCAATTTAGTGTTAGCATGAATTGAAATTAGAGGAAGAGTGGAAATCATGGTTTTGTTGCTTCCTTTTTTATTTGATTTTCACGTGAATCTCATTCCATTTGTTGTCACTTGGTGAAGATTACAAATAGGAATTGCAATTACATCATTTGATCTACATTTTCCATCCAAATTTCATAGGGGTTTCATGTGATTTGTGAACCCATTGAACCGGTTTTTGTGATTGATTGTGAATTGTTTTTCTTGAGTCATTTGATTGTGATTGGACTTGGTTTTGAGCACATCAATTAACGAAGTGATAAGATAAATAAACCGGGTAATGACCTAGGCACTGATGGTGGCTTCAGAATCCCTAACCTAAGGTCAAGGGGGGTGTAAACCCTAAACTTCACGTCGGTTACTGGAAGACCACGTGAGATGCTACAATCATATAGTTGTTCATGCATAGCATATGTTTAATATTTTAAAATGAATTTTCTTGCTTGTGTATGTATATAGCATATGTCTAACATTTGATTTAAGTTTGTTTGTGTGTGTACGTAGCATTGAAAGTGTTACCATCTTATTCATTGAGCCATGGTGTGCTCACCCCCTTACAGACCTTCTATAGGTAGTGAGTATGAAAGCTCGGGATGGGATAAGATGTGAAATGTCGAGAGATTCTAGAAGACCAGAATGACAAAGTAAGAGTTATGGATGATAAATTGTTTAGATGAAATGTTAGGACCCCAATGTAAATAGAAATATTTAAATTGAGAAACTTAGGATTTATCCTATTTTATTGATTAGTAGGGGATATCGATTCTCTGCGATCATGGTTGATCGTAGGATTCGGGTTCCATAGCGATATTTTATTATCTAATCATATGTACTATAACTTATTGTAGATGTAATTATTTACTTAGAGTCTTACAATCTTTGACTCGTAAGACAATTATTATGTAACGGGTGCACATGTGCCATGATAATTTTAGTAGAGGCTTTCAGGCCCCCTTTCGGGGCGTGACACATAAGGCTTAGTTAATATATACTTTATTCTTATGGTCAAACCTTGGTTCTACCCTTTTACACTTAATCCTTAATAGTTTTTGGTTAAAGTTTGATCTAGATTAAGACATCAAAAGGGATATTGGAAAGTTTTAAAATAGTGGCATAACATTAAATTGAGTATAAACTTAGAAAATAAGAGAGTAAATCGGAAGAGCTGAACTCTTCAACCGTTCTAAAATTTATTAAAATCTTTTCAACCTTTTTTAGATTTTATGAGTCATTTTCATCCCCTTTCAAATGGTATTAAGTGCTCTTTCAAAAAACCCTCTTGTAAGAAAAAAATGACTTCGACTATTGAAAATAATCCTTTCATTTATAGATATATTTACTATATTTCAAGTTAGAGATTTTGCAACAAGTTTATATGTAGTTGTAACATGCCAAAGATGGAGATGAAGTTGGATTGTTACAATAGGACTACTAGAACCAAAGCTAGTTGACCAATCTATATCAAAGACTTATAGCTTGTATTGTGTAATGGGTCCAATAAGATCTTCCATGTTGGGACAAAGTTTTTTCAAATTCACCATACAATTCCAAAAGTGCTTTTTAGCACCATTGCATGTACTTTGGAAGGTCATACATGCTTTGAATACTCCACCTACAAATTGATACAAAATAATTAGATGAATGTGTTAGAGGAATGCAGTACTAATTATTAAGAATTTAAATGGTGCATCATAGACGAAGTGAAAAAATTAACCTTTCAACTGCATTAGTAAACATTTCTAGCTCTTCCATTGTGCCATACACATCATATATGTCATCGATAATTGAAGTTAGAGCTAGCACTGGTGTGAGCATTTTCCTTGCCAAGGAATATTCTGGCTCAAAATATACTCCCAATATCCAAAAATAACATTCCACAACTCGATCTCTTGCAAATGGTAGCTTTGTTTCAAATTTTAATTCTTTCCACCACCTAACAAAGATTTTCAAATATTATGATCAATTGCATTTCATTCCTACATTCACAAATAGTTTCACAATGGTAAAATTTACTACCTTGTGATTTCACTGATTTCCTTTTGGTGTTCCTTTTAGAGTAAGTTGAAATCTAATTTTGCCAATGTTAGAATTTCCTCATCACAAGTGTTACTTTCATAGGCTGTCATGTATTATACTGCCCTTGTCAATCCATGCCGTAAACTTAGGTCCAGGGCATATGGCACTTATTTTGCAATATGAGGATTTATCTTATTACCAACATGTATAAATTTAAGTAATAATTTTATTAATTAATACATTTAAAAATTGATTAGTTGAATTTTAATTATGTCTAAAAGACTACAAGTGTCATGCCCCTAAATGGGGTCTAGAAGTTTCCATCAAAATCATCTTGGTCCGTCTGCACCCATTATATGATAATCGTCTTACAAGCTAGAGATCGTAAGACTCTAAGTATTTAATTACATTTATGACTAATCATAATACATATAATTAGATAATAAAATATAACTATGGATCTCGTACCCTATGGTCAGCCATGATCATAGAGAATCAATATCCTTTACCAATCAGTAAAATAGGATAAATTCTAAGTTTCTCAATTTCAAAAGTCTATTTACATAGGGGTCCTAACATTTCATCTAAACGATCTATCATTCACAATTCTTACTTTGTCATTTTGGTCTTCCAAAAACTCTCGACACTTCACATCTTATCCTATCCCAAGCTTTCATAATCTTTACTTGCAAAAGGAGTCTGTGGAGGGGTAAGCATACTATGGCTCGGTGAATGAGATCGTAACACTTTCAATGTTACATATACATAAGTAATTTCAAATTAAGTTATCAAATCATATGCTCTACATGAACAACCATATAAATGTAGCATCTCACGTGGTTTTCCGATAATCGACGTAAAGTCTAGGGTTTACGCCCCCCTTGACCTTAGGTTGGGGATTTCAAAGCCACCATTAGTGCCTAGGTCTCATTACCTAGTTTATTTATCTTATCACTTTGATAATTATAATATTTTTAATTCAATAATGAATGCTCCCATGCCTCTGCATCAGTCAAAGTAACACCCTCAAAGACTGGCTGGACTTAGAACTGTCAAGGCGTGACAATCTCCTAATCACTTAGTTCGCACTTAGCAGAACAGTAATCCTCTAATTACTTCGGCGAGCCTTGTAGTAGTGATGGCCTTTAATCTCATGCAATGTCTCATGGAAATGCATGCCAAGTTTTAATCAAGCTCACTTCCTTAATTAATTGATTTGAATTGACTAAACAACATATATAATCACAATGTTGGTGAAGTGACTACCAAGAATTTCAAGCCTACCATTCCAAAAACAAGCAATAGGGACCCAATGTAGTCCCATAAACAAACCACTACGTTTCATTTCACACTTACCATGATAAGCAAAGACAATGCATTTCACATAATAAAATAGACATGGAAACCTAGACCCAACAGACATAGGCTATCCAACTATCCATCAGGTTTAGTTAACTTGACACCTTTGTGCCATTTGTCTTAAACGTCAAATCACCCACTCGGGGTTGATTTATTGTCATCATACCTGATACCTCTATGTCATCGCACTTCTCAAGTACTCTGTTATTCACACTTCTGAGAGCCAACAAGGTCGTCTCGTACATTCCTTTTGAGTCCTCAAGACATCTATGTATAATATATATATATATAATATATATCTACACATATATATATGTCTGTGACATATCTTTAATTAAAGACAATTTACTAGACACCTTCCCTTATGTACTTAAGAGGGCAAGAAAATAGGATTGTTAAGTTCTAAAAATCAAAGTTACACTCATGATTTGTATGGTTGTGTTCATGAGTGTATTCTATAGATATAATAGGAAAATAAGTTTGCCTAAGTATATGTACACATTCAGAAGCAAACTCTGATATGTAAATATAATGACACTTATGTACCCTATTCCAACTATGCACACCTATTTGATAGCTATAGAAGGAAAAGCTAGGTTCCTATATTTTTGTTTGGTTTGAAGAAAACAATTTTGAATCATAGGTTAAGCTTATGATAATAGCATTAGCAATATGATGCTAAGTGCTATCATTAAAGTAATGACATCTAAACCCTCAAACCATTCTATCCCCTACACTTTCTAGACAATATTCATCTATAACCCATGTAACTACCAATCTCTTTATGACTTCTTTCCTAAACTCATTAATCCCCACTATATAACTCAACTTAACAAGAATCACATTCATTTGTAAGTACAACAAACCAACAACTTCACATTCATAGCATATCAACATACAGCACAACATTGTAGCATATCATTAAGTTTCCCACTCACTTGTTTAAGGTCATCATAGTCTTAGCCGGAGTCGAGTGATTCCAACGAGTAATCCCTTTGCTTTCCTCTTGAAATCAGTGTCCTTCTACAATGCTTTTTCAACCAACCATAGAAGGTAGCATCTCCACTTGACTTTGGTAGTTTCCTAGCACTCGATATGTGTACTCCACTCACTATGCGTTTGATGGCAAGACGTGAAGTCTCCTCCTTAAGGAACTTTGGGCAAACAAGATTCAAAACATTGAACACTTCTTCAATGTGATTCTGATATAGAGTTCTAGAAGGAATGGCCTTCCTACGAATCATTGCTTCCAAAACCCTAAGTTGCTGTGATCGACTGCCTGCTTTCCTCATGTAGAAGTCAAGCAATGGAATGTCTTCGACCTGCCAAATTTGGAATTCCTTCTTCCGTGTATGCAACGTACCCTTAGGAAAGATAACTAAAGGTCTTGCATTAAGGTATTTGGCCAAGAATGATCTTCCGCAACATCCTTTAAACATTCCATTGTGAAATCCATTTCATTCCAAATATCCCCTAAGCCATCATCTTGGACGTTACTTGAATCATTCCCTTCACCATCTACACCAACATAAACACCTCTCCTTTACATGAAGCATCTTTGAACCTTTCGTTTATCAATTTATCTCTAATATCTTCCAACGAACTATTTGTAGGACAACCCATAGGATTTAGTAGTCCTTAAAGGTTTTGTACCACCTTCTTTCTTCTCTCCTTTGCTGACATCTCCACCTCTAGGGTTTCCCGTCCTTTCTACTAGTTTTCATCCTCACTCACGCTTCCATTACCAACCATTCCCATACACCATGTACACATACCACATACAACATACTCTTATCCATATACATACACACTTCGCACACACCACGCACGCACCTACATATACATATACACAATCATACTATACACCTACTTACACTCATACACAACTGCACTATGCAATCCTCTTTCCTCCTCAAGTCCACACACACACACACACACCATTAGTGCATACATATACACATACTCCACTCACGTCTCACACCACAAATATGTACACATACACACATACTTTGCACACTCTACACACATCTTCCATACGCATACACACATACCCATATACACTACACTCACCTTCCATACGCACACACACATATCCACACCACACACCATCTCATACACATATACATATCCTTACACACACCACCCACCGTCACATACACATACACACATACCTTCACACACCACACACTAGCACATACACATACACACATCTTCACACACACCCATTTGCATCTAATTTCCCATTCTTTTCCTTCTTCTCCCACTAGCTCCTTTTTCCTCTTCCTTTTTCTTCTCTTCTTTTCTTTTATTTGCCTTTTTGCATGTTTCCAAATTTGCCACTCCTTTATAGCAAAGGAGAATCCATCATCGATAAAACATTTATACACAGTGCTAAACAACCCACTTCCTAGGAGTTACCCCTCATGCCATGAAGTAACTCGTCGTTTAAATTTTCCATTGGGTGAAATGGTGTGCACGATTCAAAGCTCATTCGAGAGTTAAATAAAGAACCTACATCAATATCCATATAAACTCCACATAAAATTTGGTACTACATTACATGTAAAATGCTAAGTACATTACATTATCTGTAAAAAAGAATTTGACCACATGTTCTTAAACAGATGGGATGACCAATCTTCATTAAGTTCCCAAAGTCAAACTTCACACTGCTGTGGTAAGGATCAGCTGGATGAATAGGGAGACATAGGGTGTTTCTTGAGTAGACTTGGGGTAAGGGAGTGAGGAGGCTAAACGAAGGGTATTGATATCTAAAGGGTTTGCACTTTGACTTAGCTTGGCTTCGTATGAGAGCTCCTTCTGGGTTAGAGCTTGTTGATCTTCTAGCACTTGGTGAGGGAAGTGTTAATCTAGTTTTGTTGGAAGCCACTTTCATCAAGAAGGATTGAGCTGGCAAAGCGCTACTGGGTGCTCTTCTCCATCTTCATTGCAGCCTACAATTAAGTGATTGAATCAAGTTCTTGTTTTGAAAGGCTAAGACCTATCCAAGTTAACTCTTGCTCAAAGTAATCCTTTCAAGGCACCTCCTTTACATTACAAAGGATCTGTTTCCAACTTCACCCATGTATGCTCTTAGCTTAACTGTATTACTGTTTATAATCTAGTCAAGTTTCAAACCATGAACTTGTACCTAAAAGGAACTCTACCAACTTGACATCTTTCCCATTCTGACATTCCTCAATATTTCACACTAGCCATTTCCTCGTAAGGCTCCATGGTTCATCTCTAATGAGTTTCATCACTTGATGTCCCTCTAAGACTTTTTCAACATCGACTAACGGTTGCTTTATTTTCCATCTTATTCGAGATCAGCTTGCAATTCATCACTGTTCTTTAGTCAGGTTCCCTTCAAGCTTTGTACTCGAGTTATCAAGGGCTGGGTTTCTAATAGCCCCCTCTTATCTTCCATGATGGATGAGGCCTACCTAAAACTAGCAAAGAATTTGGTTGGCTTAAACCAACAAAACTCAGTAGTAGATTAATAAACCAGATCATGGTATAATGGGAGAGAAGGAAGGCAGAACAATACAACAAAAGAACCAACTCAACAAGCTATTATAGCAGTGCTAACAAATAAGACTATTAACTCACGAGACCGAACTCTAAAGAGGCTACGACAGGATTGCATCGAACTGGGAATGATAAAGCACCAGTTTGCATGAACATCTTAGACTAAAGGAGACTCGCAATGTAGGACAGTTTGAAAGGCACTAAACTAACGCTATATAAACAGTAGATCTACTATAGCAAATCTGTGGAGAGATTACGGAGACTAGATTCCATCTAATGACATGAAGTATCTAACCTTAGGAAGGAACAAAGAGAGTTTAGACTTGTCTAGTGTCATCCTGTTGTCTACTTATAGGTTCTCTAGGAGAAGAGTTGCTGTTATTTTCCTCTCACTCGCCGTCAATACTTCACCCCTGCTTGTTGGATAGCTCATCCTCTAGGAGCTATCAACTTAGACGAAATGGTCGGGACTAGTTCCCTCGAAACTTAAGCTTTGAAGCTTCTCTTGGTCACAACTTCAGCTAGCGCTCTTGTTCTATAGTGGTCTACTTGAACCCACTATAGCTGCGTATTGGTACCTACCAGGGTGTGTTCGATTGGTAGTAAAGCACCATTAGCAAAACTCCACTTTTTAGTTGGTTTCCATTATGTCTCGTCGCACCAGGGGAAGTGAGAAAAAAAAAAGATGAAGGGGATGAAAGAATATAGAAAGGAGGCAAAGGAGGTTGAAAGGTGGAAAGATTGGAGAAGAAAGGAAGAAAATTAGAGTTATGTTCAGGTAGTTGACGTGGGGCGATGCTACAACCGGAAGGAAAAGAAAAAGGAGAAAGGAAGGAAGGAAATGGGCAAGCAGGGGGGAACGGGGCTAGCATGGACTATGATTGAAGTGAAGCAGTTGACGTGATGGAGGCGGCCAATTGATTTGACTGCTGCTGCTGTTGACTGGCGTGGGAGGGGAGCTGAATAGTACATGGCAGATGTTTGAAGATTTGATTTTTTTTTTTTTTAATTTTAAGACCTCACAGCAAGGGTTTAAAATTTTTTATTTTATGTTTGGCATCAAATAAAGTTCTAGAATTAAAAATACTTCTTAAGAAATAAGTTTATAATAATCATATTAAATAATAAAAATATATTAGGTAAGTAATCAAACAATATTCTTCGTACATAGATTAACCAACAATTATTAGAACTTTATTTTGGATAAATAATAGAAAAAAATTGATATTTGTAATTCATACTGTTTACTTCCATAGAATTGATCAAGGAATAAGCAATAAATAAATAACAAAAGTACCAAATTATATAATATTATACCATCATAGTAAATAATAATAATAAAAAAAACTAGCATACATAATGAGCAAAACCACAACGCAAAACAAATCCCTAAATGAAACCACTACAATTCAGCGTCCAAAGCCAAAAAAATAATATAACCCAATGATCAAGATCACCTAGGCAAAAGAATCACCATCGCACAATGTATGTATTTTATCTTCAGTTCTATTTTTTTCCCTCGTATAGATGTATGTAAATTCTAAAAATCTATTGGACAAAATCTATATGTAAAATTTGAAATTCTTTAGGAGAAATCAATCTTTTTTCTTATCTTGATTGTCTTAATTTGTTAGTTGTAAAATTGTCATCTAGCCTTGAGAGATGTAGATCATGAAATGGTATTTTTATTGCGTTGCACAAAATGATCAAATCCGATAGGGCTCGATTTTAGGAAAATCTTGAAATATTTTAAGTCTAGGTGGTGATTTATACATGTTAAGGATGAAATGGATACTCATACTTTATGATTTTATTACATTTTATTGATATTTGTGAAAAATATAGTTGTGTATTGATATCGGTCTTCGTATTATTTAACTTTAGACCTATAGACAAGTACACCTATCAATTCTATAGTATAGTTGATAAAGATAGTAAGTATTAATTGTAAAGTCCCAAAAAGTTCGAAAAGACTATACAAAAATTAAAGAAAATAAGTAGAATAATAGATACTTTTAAGGCGGGTAGCGACAATGACAATTTCACAATATTAAAAACTACCATGGGTTTATAGTATCTTTGACGAGATGGGTTTACCAATTTATTTCATATACCCCTTTTAAGGGAATTTATTAAATTTATAGTATTAATTCATTGAAATATGATAAATTACACTCTAAATATAAGATTTGTGATAGGATGTGATGTTCCTAGGGAGACAATTACTAGGGTACAAAAGAATAGCACAACTTAAAACTAATGATGAAAACTAAATTCTAGATAGAATTAAGGTTTTGAATCTTACCAAGTAGAGATGAATGAATACTTTAGGTATGAGGCACCTATAATCCCCACCTGCTTAATCAAGTTAGGGATATAATGCATGCAAGGATCAATTACTTACACTCAGCATTAGGAATGCAACCGAGGTGGGTCCTAATAGGGTACTTGACTCGATTAACCCAGAAAAAACCCTATAGAGTCAAACTTTATAGGGTTTAGGTTTGGGTTTTGGGACATGAAATGAAACCTCATCGAATTTAGGGTCGAGTTATGGGATTTAGAAAAAACTCAATGGGAAAACCCAACTCATGAATTTTATTTAAATAATAAATTAATATTATAATTCATATTTTGTATAATTGATTTTATTATTTTTTTATATTTTAATTTTTTTTAATTTAAATGATGCATATTAACAACAACAACAAGTTAAGGTGAAGAACTCCAGATCGACTTTAGTTGTCCAATCCAGTAGATGTAGATGTAGGCCATAGGGTAAAGTGCGCTAGAGTGAAAGCAGTAGCACTGAGCATTGAGCTATCCAGTTTGTAGGCCTAAGCTGCTCGTCGTGTCCTATGTGCGTGTCTTCAGTCTAGATTCCACTCTCATTCCCACTCCACGTGTCCATAGTCAACTCCTTGACTTAAGTCACTCAACCCTAGGCCTTATCAATCATCCACGTGAGTTGTGATTACATCCGTGTCCCTCGCCTCATTTAGTCTTGCACTATGCTTAGTTTACACAAAGAAAACTCTTATTTGAGTTAACACTTAACATAAACAGTCAAACACAAAGCCTTATCCTTTCAAGGCTATCTTTTGTTCCTTTACCTCTACCAGTTCACCACCTCGACGGCTACTTTGGTTTGCATTATCCCACGGTCCCCACCCTCAATCTCTCTTTCTTTCTCGATCTGTCTGTGTCTGTGTGTCACTTGTCAGTTTAGATTGGCTTGGTCTTAGACTCTCATCTCTTTGGTCTAGCACTTAGTTTAGGTTGTGGGAAACTCCTATCTAGTGTCGACGGCTACAAGGCTGTTATCTACTGCCGATGCAAATGGTTTGTTTTCTAAGCTATACATTCCTTTTGTTTTCTATGTCAAACCATTGGAATAAATTGATTTGATTTAAGGTTATAATTTTTTGAAAAATTAATTGCTCAAAATGAATTAATTGAATAGGGCTATTGAAGTTAGAATTAATTAGAGGAGAACAAGGTTGAACTCTAAATTAGTAGTACGTACATAACATTCCTATTTGCCATGTCCATACAGTTTGTGGAACTCCAAATTAGCATAGATTTTTCTTATGCTTCCCAATGTAATTAATGGATGAGTTAATGAATCACACACTTGATGTGTATTAAATAGTCACAGTCCAACTATATTGCAAAACTTGTAGTTTAGGATGTTTTTATACTTTATTCCAACATATGGAAGTGGAACTCGATTCTTGGATAAGAAATATTGTGCATGTGCCAAAATCGTAAATTAACTACTTCCCAACTAATGGATTCATTAGTTATGGTATATCACTTAAGGTAACGGGTGAGTTGTAAGTAAGTTAGAACAGAGCAACATTAAGCTTAAATTCCACTCCATGTACCTTGTAACAAAACTGGAACTTAGCTCAACTAAGCTTGTGTATATTCAATTATTCAAATATATATATATATATATATATATTGATGAGTTACATAAGTAGCTTGAGTTTAACTCCTACTCCATTAAAATTGGACTGAAGTCTAGCAATTAATTATGATTGATGGTATTTGTGGTACTAAAATATTTACAAAATTCATTATGCAATGTAGGGACAATGGACATATATGAAATTGAGGAGAACATGGATGCAAGTGAAGTTGAGGAAATTTCATTTCCAACATGTGGATTTGAAAAGGAAGGTATACAAAGAAAATCAACAGTTACATCAAGTTCTAAAGTTGCAAGCAATACCAATGCAAATAATAATGTTGGTAAGCGTAAGTTGACTTCTAGTGTGTGGAATGAGATGGTGAAGAAAACAATTGATGCGGAGAATTTTGCTGTGTGCAATCATTGTAACAAAAAACTAAAAGAAAATAGCTCAAATGGAACAAAGCATTTGCATAATCATTTGAATAGGTGCTTGTAGAGAACAAAATACAAACACACATTGAGCAATGTCTTGTTTCTATGGAAAAAAGAGAAAATGATGGTGAGAGTGGTTTAAAGATTGGAAATTATTCATTCAATCCAAAAAGCTTGCGAAGGCAATCATTGTTCATGAGTATCCCATTTCTATGGTTAAACATGAGTGGTTTAGAGTGTATATCAATAGCATTCAACCATTGGTAAATCGTATCACTCATACTACCATGACGAAAGAAATTATGAGCATTTACGAGGAGGAGAAGGAAAAATTGGGAGTGATGTTGAAAGGCCTAGTTTCTTGAGTTGTCATAACAATAGACATGTTGACATCCAATGTCAATGGAGTTTGGATAGAAAATTATCTATCCAAACTCCATATACGAATGAGGTACTTGCTGATTATCTCTTTGAGCCACCAATGTCATGGAGTTTGGATAGAAAATTATCTACAATCACTATAGATAATTGTTCCACAAACAATGCCATGACGACAACTTTATTGTTGAAGTTGCAAAGAGATGATCTAATTCTTCATGGGAAGGTAATTCATATGTGCTGTTGTGCACATATCTTAAACTTGATTGTGAAGGAAGGTGTGAGTGTAATAGAAAAAGAAAATGGATATTTTGTATAATAGAAAGCTCTCTTTAGATTGCAAAACCAGATGGAACTCAACATATGATATGCTAGTCAATTTTAGGTATTTGTAATGAATACTTTGTTGACTACACAAATTGAGTATTATTATGTCATTGATGATGCTTGCTTGTGATATGCTATGTGAACCATGCTATAATGAAATTGCTTGATTTAAGTGTTATTGTGCTCTATGAATATTGTAACTTGAGTGTCCCTGAAAAATTGATCGACCACCCTTAAACTTGACTAAATAACTATTTGAGTTTTAACTTGATATGCATTACGTATTAACTTGCATGATTGGGGACCAACAACTCTACAAGATAGCCTAGAGAGGCTTATGAGGGTTTTTACCATGCCATATGCAAACGAAGCAACTTATTGGAGTGTCGTTCATATGATGGAGTTGTAGTCTACACTATCATTGAGGATCTTGTATGTGTTGCTCTAGGATAAAGCCAATGCTATATTTTTTAATGATTTGAGAACTAGTGAAGGAGTTTCCCCCTTAACCATGGTTAAGGAGAGAATCATCTTATAGGTTTGAGATACCATTATATTCCAAGGAAATTAACCTTAGCGATCTTTATAATTTGATTACATAGGGCTTAGGCTTAAAGTATGAGTGTGTGATTAGTTAAACCCTACTTCCTTAGATTCTTTTTTTTTTAGTCATGTGTTATTACCATGTAATTTACACTGACCATGGAAGATAGTTACCTATGTAAGGATTTATATTACTAGAGACTTGGTTTCTTTATAGAGGTAATATGAAATGTTAGTGTTTTATTACTTAAGTTTGTCTATTGATGGTACCTTTTATATGCTTCATGAATAGTTGATAGGAATTAGGACACCTTAGATGGAGTCCTCTCTTCTTGAGAGTATTTATAGTTAATTATCATGGCTAGAGTTCCCATAGGACATTTATAACTTTTATAATGAGTTATGGCTAAATTATGTTGAATTGATTTGTTTCCGTCTTATAGTTCATTTTTTTTAATGATTATAGTAAATGTATCAACAGTTTTTTAAAGCTATTTTGTATAGGTTATAGAAACTTACATATTTATATTTTGATTCTATAGACCCTTTGGCAATTTTAGGTAGAATCATGAGTTTGATAACCTTGGATCAGATGGTTGAGATGAAGTGACTAGTAGTTTAGACACCGAGTGATGAGGATCAGCTAGCATAAGAAAGGAAGGAGCCAAAATTCCATGATCCATTACATGGTATTGAAGGCCTAATGACCCGAGCTGGAGCTAAGAGGATAAATGAAGCTCTATAAGGATTAGTCATGGACTTGCAAACCAGAGAATCACGCTACACTAAAGGAAAACATACATATGTTAACTTGATTCACGTGACTATGGAAGGATGAAATAATTTAGGGACATTAAATATTTGCGTGGACTGCTACACTAAAGGATACGTTCGGTTTTGTTAATGTTTATTTTTATTTGTTAGTTTGTTATTTATGTTATTTAGTTTCCTATTTAGTGACACAAGGATGAGGATAGAATAGGCAACTTAGGATTTCTATGTTGTAGGGTTTTCCATATTGTATTCTTGCTATATTTATCGTGCAAGGGGGCCGGCTAAAGACACATGATTATTGAATGAAAAAAAAAAAACACATCCTTTTTTCGTTGGAAACAACGAAACCCTTTTTGTTCTTTTGCAAAAGAACTTTTCCATAGGAATTCTTAACCGGATTGCTAGGAATACCCTTTTGATAACTTAGGTTTCAGTTAATAGGTGTGATTGAGGTCTAGTTACGCATCACTTATTTAAGATGATCCTCAGGGTAATTGAAACTAACTTTCATCATCAGGGTTCTAGGTTTAACATACCTAGGGTTTCATGCATCATTTGGTATCAGAACTTCGGCTTCTTGAATCAAGTAATTTCTATCCTTTTTCTTTATTCTTCTGTTGTTTTTTTTCCCTATTCATATATGGAAATTCATATAAAAAAAAAATTCTATTTGGTCCATAAATCCCTTGTAGACCAATGGCATCTGGGCTTAGACAATCTTTGGATATTCAATTGTTGTTCAATTCAAAGTTCATATTGAGAGGCATACGTACCAAAAAAAAAAAAATTCAATTCGGTTGCAAAAGAAAGAATCAAGAACCAAAACTCAAAAAAAAAAATAGAGAGAGAGAGAGAATATTGTTTTGGCAAGTACCAATTCAATTGCCAAATTCAATTTCCAATTATAGCCGCACATTGCATCTTGTTCTTCCCAATTGAGCATCCGAATTATACTAATATCCTTGATCTATATTCGGTGCAATTATTTGTTTCCATTTAATTACATGATAGGGACTTGTTTGTTGGTTCCGAAATTAGTAGTAGATAAATTACTCATATCTCATAGAAATTCATACTTGATCTTTCTTGCATCGTGACTTGGAACTAATTAGTGATCATTAGGTGTTAACTTAGTGATTTGTGTTTAGGAGTTCTAATTTAAGTTCCTAGCAAAAGAATTTTAAAAAGCGGGTGGTGGGATCATATTCTGTGAGAGATATACACAAGTGGAATTGTGAGCAATACACAAGTGGGTGTGAGAAACATACTGATGTGCCTAAAACCAAGGTTTAAGCACATGCAAATGAACCAAAGGAACAACTTCAATTCATAAGATCAAAACCGGTTCAAAGGGCACAAAAATTGCGTGAAGCCTAAATGAATTAGGTGAACCGATTGCTATATTTCATGAAATGAAAATCACAATGATGTTTTCTTCAATGAAGATCATAAAATACACTTGACAATCACATGAATAATACACAAGATCAACAAGAACAACTCCAAAATCAACCTTTCCAACAAGAGCCAATTCACGCTACAAGATGAAGTAAAATTTGATGGTGATAAAAAAAGCTAAGAACCAATCAATTAAGTAATAATAATTTGATTACAAATGCAATCAAATCTAACCAAGAAACTTCCAATTCAACCCTAGATATTACACACTAGAGAACAAAAGAAATTACAACAAAATGAAATTGATATGACTCACAATTTCAAGTGTTGCACTTGCTACAATCTCAACTCTTGGGATTGAAATTGATAAGAGGAAATTTGAACTAGGAATCCATAATTCTCTCACATTAAAGTGAAGTGTATAATATGAAAAACACCTTCTCCTTTGCACTCCGCAGCTCGACGTCGCGCCACCACCGCCGGCCGCCTGTTTTACATAATACACAAAAAAAAATTATTGCGGGTCATCACGGGTCAGCCCTCATGGCCCGCGGGGCGGGGCAGGCCGACTTTCTTAACTGGCCAGACTTGCAAGCCACTGCGGGCTAGCCTGAGACGACCCGCGGGCTGGTGCGAGTCGAGGCGGGCCGGCCCATTTGGCCCGCATTACTGGCCCTACTTCTAAACTATCTCAGGATTGGGAGTCAATAATAACAAGAGCAACATTTTCTTCTCTCATGTCCCTACGAAAATCAAAGAGGTCATTCTATGCACCACCTAATTTAATGAGGGCTAGTTTCCAGGACGTTACTTGGGGGTTCCCCTCATATCCTCTAAGCTTAAGAAGTAGGACTGTGAGGTGCTAGTGGAATGAACTCTATCACAACTTAACTCTCAAACGATCAAATACTTTTTTTTTTATGCTGGTAGGCTTTAATTGATAAAATATGTCTTATTTTTCCATGCAAGTCTATCGGTGCTTTGTTTTTCTTCTACCTAAGTTTGTTGTCACAAGGATAGACTAGTTACTTCGGAATTTCCTCTAGAGTGGCAACCTATACACCTTCACAAGAGCTAAGGTCAAATGGGCGGAAGTATGTAAACCCCTAAAAAATCGAGGCCTAGGGATCCCAAATATCCATCTTTAGAATAAGGCAATCTAAATCAGGCATATCTGGAGACTATGCAAGGAAAGACTGAAGAGCCTATGGCTAGAATGGATTCATTCCACCTTACTAAAGGGTAAAAACTTTTGGTCCTCCAAGGCACTTACCATATGCTCATGGACTTGGAAGAAACTGTTGAAGCTAAGAGGCTCGGTGAGATCTTGCTTCCTTCAGGAGCCTAATAATGGCCTTGAAATCTTACTTTAGGCAGACTTCTAGCTCCCAATAGGACACCTTGATACATTATTTAGCGCTTGTGCTATGGGAAGCATAGGCTTTCCTTATACCACACGGCTTTGTTCCATCATGGATAGGAATGAATGGTATATCCCTGATGGCCTGCTTTGGACTAACATCCACATCCCATTCTCTATCCAATTGAATGTTGCGGCCTTGGATCGTCTTCGCTGGATACACTCATCATTAGGAGAGTATACTACCAAAAGTGGCTATAGATTTCTTAACCCTCTTAGGCCCACCATACCATGGCATAAAGTAGTCTGGAACAACTCTTCTTTGCCTAAACACTCCTATGTCCTATGGTTAGCTTAGCTAGGTAAACTTTCCACCCTTAACAGAGTGTATAACTGGGGGCTTATGCAATCAACCACCTGCTTTCTCTATAATCGAAACTCGGAGAGCCATGCCCATTTATTCTTTGATTGCGATTACACTTCTCAAGTCTAGCGTTTAGTGTGCGATTTCTTGCATTGCCCAGCATCATTCGGCAGTTAGCAGGGTGCCACCAATTTCTTAGTGGCAATGGGGCACTCCCTTAACCCGATCTATCGGAATTGGAGGGTGGCATTAGTGTCAATCTATTGCATAGAGAAAATTCAGAACAAAGTTAGATTAGGTGAAGTCCTCCCAGGGGTTGGCCTTATAGCCCATTGGATTGGATCCTATATTAATCCGCTGTAAAACTAATGTTTTGGGCTAAGCAATTGAACTCTTTGCTTTAGCTCCTTATTGTAACAACTATTCTTGTCTTTTATGATTGTATTTCTTTTTGGATCAATAAAATTTCACTTATCTAAAAAAAAAAAATTCTAGCATAAAATTTTCAACAAATGATTAAATAAAAGAGACACACATTCAAATAGAAGAATACCTTAGAATATACAAAAAAATCCTTTATTTATCTCCTATGTTTAATTTCTAAAGTCCTTTTAGGTATAATAATTTAATTCATCTCCCGATTCATTAAAATTATTAGCTTACAAAATTAATTTCCTAGCTTCTATGTAAAGTCCCAAAAATTTCGAAAAGATTATAAAAAAATTAAAGAAAATAAGTAGAATAATAAATACTTTTAGGTCAGGATAGCGAAAATAACAACCTTGCTATATTAAAAATTTTGAAAAATTTATGACAAAAATTCAAATATCTCGATGCGTAAATATTATTTTAATAATTTGTGATAATAATAGGTTTTAAAAAATAAAACAATTGGAAAGAATAATCTTATGTAAAGAAAAGATGATAAAAAAACAAAACAAATTGAGTTTTATGAAATATATTATTGAATAAATTTAGGAATTGAAGTAATTGAAAAAGATCCAAATATAGATATATAAACAGATAAATAAAAATGACTGTAAGTCCTAACTTTAGTTCGAGTAAATTAAATTAAAAAAAAATTCTTCAAAACATAATTTTCGAACAATATTAGGTTAAACAATGAAATTAATTGAAATTGTAGATCTAAGAATTTTAAAAGGAAATTTAGAGTAAATGTTTATGATTGAAATAATCAAATTAGCCTATACGTAAACTTTCATAATAAAATATTAAAAATACAAAATTTAAAAATATTATCGTATGTGTTGAAATATTAAAATAGAAAATAATTATAATATAAAATATAATATACAAATATATATATATATATACACAACTATAAAAAATAAAAAAAGAAGTTCACATTTGCGTCCTATCAGGCTCTTCTCGTACAACAAACAATAGCAACGGGCGGCAGGTGCAGCACAGCAGCTTCTCAGCCGTCCCATCCTGCCCCCCCCCCCCCCCCCCCCCCCCTTTACTTTTCTCTTTCTTTTCCTTCTTCTTCTTCTCCTTTTCCTTTTAAGCTCCGTCTCCTTCAGCGGCTTCAAATGGCATCTGCTCGGTCTTCTCCCCTGACAGCAGTAGCAGTGGGTCTGGAAACTCGCCGTCCATCACATCCCATCCTCAACCTCATCTGGATCATTATCGTCGAGTCGGAAAAAGGAGCTGTGAATGGAGGTTGGGACACCAGCGCACACGATCACGTGCTTCCAACGGCAACAACAACTACCGTAACAGCAATGACAACAACGACGGTGATAGCAATGATAGCAACAACAGTGACAGCAGCTTCAAACGGTGACTGCAATTACAGTGACAGCAACGACACAGCAACAACAACAATGACGGTGACAGTAGCTTCCAATGGCAACAGCAACCACGGTGACAATAACGACACAGCAACAATAGCGACGACGGTGACAGCAACCACGGAGACAGTAATGACATAATAACGATAGCAACAATGGTAATAGCCACACAATGACCGATAGCCACACAACGACGGCAGCCACGACAACAACTACGACTACAATGACAGCGGTAACAGCAATCGTGACAATGACAGCAACCACGACAACAACAGTAACACCTTGTGAGCAACGTTCAGGAAGAAATCTGTGAGTGGCCATTGCTATGTTTAGTCCCTTGCTTTGATGCGGGTGTCAAGGTGATGTGTGTGTAGGGGGTAGTGTTCCGGTGAGAGAGAGGGAAGTGCTTGGTGCATGCAAGGTGTGTGTGTGTGTGTGAGGGAGGAGGAAGACAACAACAACGACCCAATAGCAGCAGCAACAATGACCTAACAGCCGTAGCAATGGCAACAACAACCACAACTGCAGTGGTGACCGCGATGCCAATAGCAGTAGCATAAGAAGGGGGAAAGGGGAAGAAGGAGCCGAGTATGTATTGTATGTGAGTATGTGTATAAGGTGGTGTGAGGTATGTGCAGGTATGTTTGTATGTGTATGGATGGTGTGTGGTGTGTGAGGGTATGTGTGTATGTGTATGGAAGGTGTGTGGTGTGCGAGAATGTGTGTATGTGTATGAGGTGGTGTATAGTGAGTGCAGGTATGTGTGTATGTGTATGGGTGGTATGTGGTGTGTGTGAGAATGTGTGTATGCATATGAGGTGATGTGTAGTGAGTGCGGGTATGTGTGTATGTGTATGGATGGTATGTGGGTATGTGTGTATGCGTATGAGGTGGTGTGTGGTGAGTGCGGGTATGTGGGTATATGTATGGAAAGTGTGTGGTGTGCGGGTATGTGTGTGTGGGTATGGAAGTATGAGTGAGGATGAAAAATTGTAGAAATGATGGGAAACCCTATAGGTGGAGATGTCAACAAAGGAGAGAAGAAAGAAGGTGATACAAAACCTTTAGTGACTACTAAATCCTACAAGTAGTTCGTTGGTTTCAAGAGGAAAGTAAAGGGATTACCTGCTGGAATCGCTTGACTCCGGTTGGGACTGTGATGACCCTAAATAGGTGAGTGAGAAACTTAATGAGATGCTACAATGTTGTGTTGTGTGTTAATATGCTATGTATGTGAATTCATTTGCTTTGTTATAGTTGCAATTGGATGTGATTTTATTATTTTAAGTTATATAGTGAGGTTAATTGAGTTTAGGAAATAAATTATGAAGAAATGAGTAATTAGGTAAATTACAAATAAATACGAGTGTATCGATATAGTAATTAGGATAGGCTATGGGTAGATAGCACTTCGCACCATATTGCCAGTGCTATTACTACAGGCTTAACCAATGATTCAAAATTATTTCTTTAAACTAAATCAAAATATATAAACCTAACTTTTCTCTCTATAGCTACCGAGTAAGTATGCATAGCTAGATCAGATCACATAAATATTGTTATGTATACATAACGAAGTTACTTTTGAATATGAATATATGCTTAAGCAAATTTATTTTCCTATTATATCTATAGAATACAGTTATGCACATAACTATAAAAATCATGAGTGTAACCTTGATTTTGCAACTTAACAATTCTATTTTCTTGCCCTCTTAAGTAAGTGAGGGAAGGTGTCTCGTAAATGGTCCTCTAGTTAAAGCTATGCTACGAACATATATATATATAAGTAGATATATATATTTATATATAAATCAAATGGTGGGATGGATTCAAAATGTGGAGCAAGGTTGAAGAAAATGTGATCCTTGGACGGATCAATAAGTCAACCAATGTTTTGAAGACCTAGGAAGTGGCACAAACTCCCTTCCTTCATGATAGAGGATTTCTCCTATCCTCGATGGCTAGGGCAACCAATCCAAAATCAATGAAATAGATACTGGAACAAGCCTTGGCAAGTTTCAATGAATCAACAAATGAAGACTCCACTCGATCTACATTAGTATACAGTGGAGAAAGCAATGAGGATGACTACTATGGAATTGACCTTGTAGAACCGTAGGAGAACCAATGTAAGTATTTTGCTCTGTTTTGTAGCAAGATACATAGAAATTTTTATTTTTTTATTTTAATGTAAAGTATAATATTTTATACTATACTATTTTTTAGTCTCTACGTACAACTAGTGTACATATTTATGTAATATTTCAATATCGCTATCTACGGTATAATGATGGGTGGAATCTTTCCACCAAAAGCAACTCTAGATTTTACTATTCTCAATAGTAAAACCCTCAACAACTTTTACTATTCAAAACAGTGAAAGTACTTTTACTATTCACTATAGTAAAAAAAAAAGAAATTTTCTTTAAAATGGGAAGTCGGGTTCATTTAGAGGCATCGAACATTTTTAGATACCTCTTACCCTCTCGGAACCTAAGCTTTGAAACACTTAATATATTCTCATTTTTCTCCTTCTTCTTTGTTTAACATCTCTCTTCTTCTCTCCTCTAGTCAATACTTCTGACCAACTTTCTTCCACACGTCCTCTTCTCTTCTCTTATCCTTCTAACATCTCATCTATGATCATAAAATCATAGATAAACCTTTGTACATAGGCATACTAAGGTAATTAGCTAACACACCATAATCTTCTTCCATCCTTTCTAAATCTTTATACTCTCTACTTCTTCTTCTTTCTCTACTAACATTTTTCTTTAAATGTTCCTTCTTAATGTTCTGTACATATGCTCATGTTATTAGTGCAACTAATGTTTTATTATATGTTTAATTAGAACAATTCCTCACTAGCCTTGGTACTGCCGCCTGTGGTGAATCTTGTTCTTATTCTCTTATTTATTTACTTAATGTTTAAAACCCCATTCGGATTGGCTAAGCCACCATTGGAGGTTTTATTTAATTTTTATCTAGGATCTTAGGTATATTGGTTGGAAACTCGCCTCGAAGGGCTATTGGTTTCCGAAAGAGATACCTTAGAAGATGTTTAACATCATTGGCATTCTCGTTGAGGCCTGATATACAATGTATCTGTTTTAATTAATGTTCTAAATGCTTTCTTTCTTCTACATTTCTATATATATATATATATATATATTATACATAGATGTATTGAGGAATTAGAAGGATATACGAGATGACCTTGTTGACTCTCGGATGTGTGTATGACAGAGCACTTGAGAAGTGCGATGACATAGAGGTGTCATGAATAATAATCGTAAATCAATCCCGAGTGGTTGATTTGACGCTTAAGTCAAATGGCACAGAGGTGTCAAGTTAACTGAAACCCAATATATAGTGGGATTGCTCCCTTCCACTTGGTCTGGGTTCCTTGTTTATTTTGTGGTGTGAAATGCATGATCTTACTTGTTGTGGTAAGTGTAATAATGAGATGTAGTGGATTGTTTATGGGACTTCACTGGTTCCCTATAGACTGTTCTTGGAGTGGTAGGCTTTAAATGCTTGGTAGCTTACTTCATTGCCTTGAATGAGATTTGGATGCAACTATATATATTGTTTGGTCACTTCGAATCAATTAATTAAAGAAGTGGACTTGATTAAAACTTGACATGCATTTCCACAAGACATCGCATGAGATTGAAGGCCATCACTGCTATAGGACGCGCTGGAAGTGATCAGAGGATAGTTGTTCCTCCAAGTGCGAACTAAGTGATTAGGGGATTGACACACCTTGACAGTTCCGTGTCTGGCCTGTCACTTAAGAGTGTTATGCTCGATGTATTGAGGCACCTGAGCTTAGATCATTAAAGCTAAGACACAAATATAATTAAGCGATAAGATAAATGAAATTGTGTGTAAGACCTAGGTATTGATGGTGGCTTTGGAATCCCTAACCCAAGGTCAAGGGAGGCGTAAACCCTAGACTTCACATCAGTTACTAGAAGATCACATGAGATGCTGCATTCATATGGTTGTTCATGCATAGCATATGTTTTTTATAACTTGATTTGAAATTGAATGTGTGTGTGTACCATTGAAAGTATTACCGTCCCGTTCACTAAGCTATAGTGTACTCACCCCTCCACATACCTTTTTGCAGGTAGCGATTACGAAAGCTCAGGATGGGATAAGATGTGAAGTGTCAAGAGTTTTTAGATGACCAAAACGACAAAGTAAGAATTGTGAAGGATAGATTATTTAGATAAAATGTTAGGACCTATATGTAAACAAAATTGGATTTGTGAAACTTAGGATTTATCCTATTTTATTAGTTGGTAGGAGATACCAATTCTTTGCAATCATGGTTGACCGTGGGATATGAGATCCATAGTTATATGTTATTATCTAATTATATAAACTATGATTAGTCGTAAATGTAATTATTTACTTAGAGTATTACGATATTTGGCTCATAAGATGATTATCATGTAACGGGTGCACACGTGCCACGATGATTTTAGTGGAAACTTCTAGGACCCCTTTCGGGGTGTGGCATCTTCTAGTACTATCTTTTGATTCATAATTAACTAATCACTTTGAATTAATTCCTCCTCAATCCCTTTAATAAAAAATTGATAAGACCACCATATTAATCCGTATGCAAATTCAGCGTAATAAAAAATAACTAATTTCCCAATTGCATTAAATTTATCAAATATAGATCTTAACTAATGTTAAGCTCCCTTCTGGTTTAATAAGACAGGAAGAGTACGTTTGGACTCATAAAACAAAAATTATATATCAAGATTCATAATAAAAATAATTTAAGTATTTAAATATTTTATATTAGAGTAATAATCACAATTGGCAATTAGGCTACATCAATTTTCAGCACTTGATTAAATAAAAGAGACTCATATACAAATAGAAACATGCTTTGATGATCTACGAATTACACCTCGTGACAAAGAATAACGATGCATGTCCGTAAAATAAGATCAACTACCCAAAAACTGAAATTTCTAAATTGTGATGTGTGCATGTATGGTGAAAAAGGAAGCACTTCTTAGTCTCCTTGAAAGTTTGGAACAATTAGTGAGACTAATCCATATGTTGACTAGTCAACAATTATCAAACAAAACTAAAAGTTTCCATTTCCTTAAGCAAATTGGTAACTGCCAAGAGTAACAAGGTATACTGTGTCTTATTTATTTATTTTTTTCCAAGGCACGTGTGATAGACAATGCATGGGGTTGGAGTCATTGGCGGCCGTTGATTAGTAAAATCTTCGTGAGATGAAAATTGCGTGTTGCTTTCTTACCTGTCATGTGGCCATATTGTTTAAAAAAACGAAACGACTTTTTTTTTTTTTTTTTATATTCTTGCATTTCACTAGATGGATTGTTATAAAGTATTTGATTAGATAAACATTTTATAGAATTTGATTTTAAAAAGTTTTAAAAAATGATATAAAATCTTATAAAGTTTTAGATCGAGTTTTAAGATTTAAAAAAAATTAATGAAAATATCTAAATTTGATAAACATAATAATATGTATAATTTTTTCCCCAAAGAATAGTATTAATATTTAAAGATTACACACTACAATTTTAATAATTTTAACCTGATCAAAGCTTAAAGCAAAATCAATAACTTGCACTGTATGTTCTGGCAATGTGATGGAGTAAATATATATGGTGAGCCGCGTCCAATCCTAGAATGGCAAAATAACGTGAAGACTATATATATTGAACAATAAAACAGGAACAGTATGCTTGGAAAATAATGTAACAATAAAACAAGCAAACTAAAATAAAATAAAATAAAACAAATAAACAAACAAAACTGACAATCTAATATTAATTAGACAGTCTCGACGATACCGAAAACTTGGTATGGGTAAACTTTAAAAAGCACAATTAATATAGCAAATGTATTAGATCACATATATAGTTTTCAAAAAAAAAAAAAAAAAAGCTGGTGAGAATCAAGTTGTATCTTTGAGGACTAGAAATTAATTACTAGATTGTGTCATCTCCCTCATTAGCCAGGCAATCGAAACAAATCATTCAAGTAAATTAAAAAAAAAGAAAACAAATTAATCAAAGCACGAAACATCACTAAGACAAAGGTTTACTAAATCAAATGTATGGGATTTTGACTAAGCTATCTTTTGATAAATTAATGTATACTCCTAAGATATGTTAAAACTAATTGATTGGCTTTTGTGTGGTTAATTATAATGATAAGTTAAGTAGTAAATTCATCTCACAAATATTACTATCCTAATTTATATTTAAAAATCATGCATATGTCTATATCATAAAAATTAATATCAATTGCATTAAGAGCATAAATCCTACAATTAATGTAAGATACATGTGTCTATGTCATACATTAAATTAATCCTAGTTCAATTTCATAGAAATCATCAATTCGCTTTCGAGTGTTTCAAGTTCTATTCATAAAAATATCTTTGATTAGTTAATAAAATAAGAACTATGAAATTGAGATGATTAAAAATCACAACCAACTAAGTATTAACATATAATAAAATCGTACACTAATTATATCATCAAGCAAGTGTCAAAATCCCATGATGTTTAATTTATTCCATGGTAAACATAAAAATAACATAAAAAGATACGAGAGACATAATTATAAATTAATAGAAAAGAAAAAGAAGCATTCAGATAGAATATTGAGTGCATGAATGCCTTCAATTCTGTTCATGATGTCTCAATGGCCTTGTAATTTAAAAAATATATAATTGTGAAATAATACTTTATGAAGAAAGGAAAACATGGCTAAGCTAGAAAAGTCTTCATAGCTCTCTATTTTTTCTTTTTGTTCTCACATGTTGCCCCAAATATATTGAAAATGTGAGATTGTAGTTAACATAAAAGAGGATTTTTCAAAGCATGGGCTTAGAGTTAGGGATGCCACTAGGTGGGTTATTATGGGTACCCACCCCCTAATCTAGTAATTATTCAATAGTGTATTACCCTATAGGATTTTGGGAAGTGTTTAGGTATTACTTTAAAATCCTAATTTTAATGAATGTTCAAGAAGAGAATGAGATAAACTTTATTTAATTTTTAAAATTTGGTGAATTATATCATAAACTTGTAGGAATGTGTGATTGATGAGTTGAACTTTATTTATTTTAGAGCTTGGATGAATGTTTATATAATATATTGATCTCCCTATTACAACAACTTCTTAGTATAATTTAATGAAAGTCTTGACTTCTTCAGTGGAATAGCCATTTCAATTTATTGGCTATAACAATAGTACATTGTGGTGGTGGTGATGCTATTGTGCAAAATGCTGTTATACAAAAAATTCATTTGCCTCTACTTTGTACAGATATAATTTTGATGCCAGGCTTGTTAAGAGCATAAGATATACTTGTCAGCCCTCAATTTGCTCTCATGCTAGTATTTGTAGAACCACTATATTCAGTGAGTTTTCATATTTGAAATTAGTAGTAGGATAATGATATGCTACAATTATTCTATTTGTCATGCATATTTGTGTTTCCACTTAGACAAGTTTTATCTTTAGTATTATGCTGCCTTTAAATATTTGGTTTAACATCACACATATAGTCTCCATGAGGCATAAATGGGTTGGCCTTGTTCCTTGATGAAGTTTATTGCAGATTCATGTCAAGGGCTTCACCTTCATGAACTCAAATATATTAAGTTGGGCTCATTGTGATAGCTCTAAACTAGGGCATTCAACTAATAGGTTTCTTCTTATCCTTGCTAAAAAATAAGGGACAATTGCAAATACACCCCTAAATTATTAGTTATAGGTAGCAGACCTTAAACATTTAAAAGGTGTCTTTATCTCTTTATAACTTCAAAAATATGATTTTGCCTTGTAAATTGTTAATAAAGTACTCAAAATTTTTATTAAATGATTAGAGAGATAAGTGCATATTTTTAAAGTTTTAGGGAGATGAAGGCATGTTTTGGGGATTTAAGAATCTATATGCACCCAATTGATAGTTTTAGAAGTATATTTGCAATTTTCCCAAAAAACATACCAAATTGTTTAGGACTTTGACTTACTAACCATGCTTGCATTCCTCAGTGAGAGATGGGTATTGCGTTCCACTATAGACTATGCAAGGGCAATAATTGCTCAAGCTGGACTCAAGAAGCCATAAGATGAACTATTGAAGAAAGTAGTAGAAGAAATGTTGCAAGAATTTCGCAGCACTCGGCTGGATATACCTCAACCTTTCTTTCAGAAGGCTCATAGGTGGTGAGTACTGTTTTGTATTGCTTAAATGCAGTATCTAATCCTTTTGTTGTTCTTTAGATTTTAGGCTTTAGTTTTGGCTAACATGTTTCATCAAAATGAGAAGGGCATGGTATCTAATGAAGTAAATTTCCATTTAGTGATAAAGAAAACATAACGGTAAAAAGGTTTTGAAAGTGAACTAGATTTAGCTTCGTATAGGAAGGTTTTTTTGTAATCCATTGGTAAATGAGATTAGGCTTCAACCATTCATTCCAATCATGTTTAACTAAATTTTATTGAACAAATTCACAATCAAGTTAACACTCTATAAGTTACTGAACGTTTTATTCTTGTAAATTCAAATTGTATGCTAGAAAATTGTGCTTTAATCGTGATAGAACTATTGGTGGTTTCATGTTTTTCTAATTAACTAAGTATAGATTATGCCCTATAGATCATTTCACTCACAATTTCACTTACTAAGACAAAAATACAAACTAGATTTTAGCATCTATTGTATCTAGTTTATTCTTCAGAGTTAGAAAGTACATATTCCTGTACCCTTGCGGCCTTGCCTTGGAAAAGCCACGTGTCTAAGACATTCTCAGAAAATTCAAATATTGATAAGGATTATAGAAGAATTTCTAGACATTCTCTATATCATTTTGTAGGGGAAGTGCTTTTCCTATGACAAGTGTGGCTAAAGAAGAGAAATTCTTGTGGGATAAAGAGAAGAGGCTCATTGTTTGCGGAGATTTCTATGTTAGCCTAAATGTAGAAGGTGCAATAATGAGTGGCATTGCGACAACATCGAAGCTTATGGAGATTCTAAATTGTTTATAGTGGCGTCATCATTTGATTTGTGGGTTGACTGCTATAGATTTGGCGATGATCCTACCTTGGCTCAGAAGAAGCTTGGTGACCACAGCAACATCATAATGATTTTCCTGGTACTGCTAATAAAAGAATGTTCCTATTGCATCTCAAACATAAGAAGTTTAGAACTTTTCTGTATCTATTTCTTTTAAAGCGAACTCTATGCAAAACCTATGAATTAAATGGGCTGAGAGAATGTTAAGAAAACATGAATGGGAATTAGGTTTTGTTGAAGCTAAAAGCAGAGAAAAGTTTACCAAAAACTAGCTATATTTATGCTAGACAATGTAGATTAGAAATCGATGAAGAAGTCTTACCTCAACATGACTAGTGAAGTCTCCCTGCGTGTTCTATAGAATGTTAGCAAGTATTGCATGTGCTGCATTCTCTCTTGGGTGTTTGCTTCACACTAAGCAAAAGCAAACAACAACTACTAGCAACTCTTTGACAAGCGTTTAGCAATTACTGGAATGGAATGAGAGGGGAATGGAGCAAGTATTCCATGAAATACATATATTTCTAGAAAAAAATGTACCAATTGGAATTGACGAGAGTAATGACGATTCTTGTACTCCAACGTTCAGTCCAAGCAAGGATCAAGTAGACATCTAGCATGTCATGCCTCACTCTGAGGGCTCCTCGTGATAACCTGCCACGATTGCTTAACCCCCTATCAAGCAACCGTAAAGCATCTCATCTTCAGTAATGTGCTTGTTAATCATAGTAATAACATTTCCTATTCACAAAGCAATCAAATACGATATTAATACTGGGCCTCAAATGGGTCCCATTACACCACCATAGTTACACCAAAGATCCTATCGATTTACTTAAATACATTTACATCAATTACAAATTCCATTCAAATGATGTCTACCTCAATCTAGATCTCACATTCTTCCCACAACCATGCCCCTAGTTAGGTGGCGAGTACTCACCTTGGTTCATCGGTTCATCAGGAAGTTTAAGTAGTCTCAACCTACAAGGCAAAATCTAAAGGAAGCTAAGCCAAAGCTTAGTGAGATAGGGTGCAATCTCTTAGTGTTGCAACAACATAAACAATTTCAAGAAAGTTATCAAACAAATGCTATGCATGAACAATCAAATGAATGCAACATCTCACGTGGTCTTCCGATAACCAACGTGAAGTCTAGGGTTTACACCCTCCTTGACCTTGGGTTGGGGATTCTGAAGCCCCCATTAGAGCCTGGGTCTTACACATAATTTAATGATTCTATCACTTATTATACTGTATCTTAGCTTTAGTGATCTAGGCTCAGGTGCCTTTTATACACCAAGCATTTAAACCTTCAAGTGACAAGCCGAAACTTGAAACCGTCAAGGCACGATAATCCCTTAATCACATAGTTCACACTTGGCGGAACAATAATCCTTTAATCACTTCCGGCACGTCTTGTAACTGTGATGGCCTTGAACAATGCAATGTTCGTGCAATGCATACCAGGTTTTTAATTAAATCTCATAATTGGTTAGAGTTTTGGGGTGATCATCCAAGATCAAGCACATATGCAAATGGCAATCATGTCAACAATCTATTCATAACACATTTAATCATTTCAAGGAGCGAGGCACAATTGTCACATCAAGGAAACAATATTCATAATTTTGCAAGAGCTCGTCAAACAATGGACTTCTTATTCGTGATTATGATTATGCCTTGTTCTTAGTTACATATGAATACATGCTTAGTGTTTATGGCTTATACCCATTTCGACTTCCTATTTATTTCATCTCGCTTACACCTAGTGTATGGAACCATAATGATAAGGACTTAGACTACTAGCATCTTAAAACCTCTATTAACGCTTGATGCATGCCTTACTTATGGTTTAGGTCTACTTCTCAAACTCCCCTCTTCCTTGCTTTCGTCACCAATGACCTCCATGTCAACATGTGTCTACAATCTTCTCATCAATCTCAACAATCGTCAACAATGATCATGCCATAATGTCTCCCTTTACTCCTAATAGTAATACTGCACACACTTGCTAAGAAGGAGATCTAATACCTATAAGCCCATACATGTTTCTTGCATCCTTGTTCATGGATCTCTACCATCCTTCAAAGTTCCCAACACACAAGCTCACAAGACAACTAACACACTATAATCCCAACTCCCACTTCCATTTCATCTTATATATCACATGTTAAAGTCAAACTTCTATTCCTATTTTCATCATACCACATATACACATGTACATATATACGTTTACAAACTACACATTCATAATTGTGAACAAGCTGAGTACGTGCACTTACACTTATACATATACATACCTATATATGGCGTATACTATACCACCTCCCCACTTCCCATTACATCCAGTCTTCCCTGTCTCGGATTCCCCTATCCCACATATACGTAAGCTATTTTTGGAGGCACTTCCACGTCCATCAACACGTCTAGGTGCATAGATACATATATGTATATGTAATAACCAGTAGTAGCATCATAATATTGAACAAGACAAACAATGATACAATAAATCATGCCAATGCAAGGAAGGAAGGATACGAGAAAAATATATACATATACATATACAAATATATTGCAAGACGCCATATAGCATTTGATTCCCAACTTCTCCGTTCTCAATCAGCCAACTCAATCAAGCCATTTCACCTCTACTTATATATATAATTCCATACCGTAGCTGGAGTGAAGAAATGTCCTTGCCATCCCCTATTCTCGCAATGATCATGGGCACAGTAAAAAACAAAAAGAGCAAGGATGGCCAACAATTGGAAGAAGAAGGAACGCTACACACTCTCGACGCAATTATAAATATATATATGTATGTATAAGATCACTTGTTGTAGGCAGCAAAAGGAAAGGGGAGACAATGCCACACAGCCAACAAAAAGAAAAAGAAAAAAAAACACTGTCATCCCCACAATGGAAACCCACTCCAATACACTACTCCACAAATGAATCCCATTCGCCCAGCTCAATCATGCCATTTTACGCTTATATATATTTATATATATATGTACATGTTAGTCACTTGCTGTAGGCAGCTTAGGGAATGTTTTTATTCACTCACGTAGTATGTCAAGTCATATACGTATATATATATATAAATATGTGATTCCCTCCCGATGAGAATTGGAGATCGGCTTCTTCCACCTAACATTCCACACACATATATATACATATATACTTACAATCACGACAGCCACGACGTATAGAGCACACATTCACAGACTAAATTTGAATTCCTCACCGCATTTAAAACATAGGAAATAAGCATATATTTTTAATCAACACACGTACTACAACAATAATACACATAATACAACACGTCATGGAGTCATACTCACCTTGAACTCATTTTTCTTGGGCTTAATCAAAATAATCTTCGGTATCTCCGGGCCAAAATTTTTTTCACCTAAAAAATTAGAGAAAAGTACATTATTACATGTTACATATGGTCTAAATCACTCTACCTAGTGTTTCTCTAACTATTACAACTAGTTTTAGGTGAAATACTAATTTTTACACATATTTGTTCATTGTACACAACTTTTAGAAATTAACTCCATTTCGCGAAAAATTAATCTAGTTGAGTTGCACTTACCTCAAGGAACACGTTGGCGGTGTCGGATTATTGATCGGAAGTCGTATGTGTGAGATATGAATTTTTTTTTGTTCAACTTTCCCTTTTCACTTTTTTCTTCGTCACTTTCATCCTGCTTCTGTCTCCCATCCTGTTCCTCTTCTCCCTTTTTCTTTCTTTTACTTTTTTTTGTTTGTCTCGCTCCTATGTTGCCGTGGGTCCACACCGTTCCCAACATATATCTATATATATATATATATATATATATATATATATATATATATATATATATATATATAATGTCATACTATTAATATTATTATTATTATTATAATTAGGGTTTAGGAAATTTTTTATAGATTTCTCGTGCGACGGTATAGATAAAATATAAGATTTTAGCATTTTATTACGAAATTTTACATTTAAACTGATTTGATTATTTTAAGCATGAATATTTACTTGAAATTCCTATTGACAATCATAAGTCTATAATTTTAATTTATTCTATCGTTTAGTCAATAATTTCTTATAGTTTACTCTTCGTATGATTATTTCTTTTATTATAGTTTTATACGGGGTATGTTTATGGTTTTTAGTACAATCTTTTAATTATTTAGATATTATACGTGACTAAAATTTTATAGATGTTACATAGCAACATCAAACATCATAAGAAATGGAAGAACATGAGCCACCCATGAATCTATTGCTATTACTACCAAATTATTCATTTGACCAATGCCTCGTACCGATCTAGTGCATGACATGATGCACCCAAAGAAGCACAATTTTATTTCCTTGGCCATCTTAAAGAATTTAAATTCAAGAATGTTGGATTACGATGATCCTATTATGGCCATGTATTTTTCCAAGCTATACTCATCTCGTAAAGAGAGTAGGGACATTGCGTTCTAATCAAGGAGAACAATGGATCTTATCTCGTTCCATCACTATATGATTGGAGTTATATCCATTAATAGCCTGTAATATGATTATGTTTAATGGTACCAAAATAAAAGTCTCCACACATTAATATAGCAAGATTTCAAGTCACAAAACTACTTACATTCATTTCTATCTACAAGGATATTTTATGTGTGATATCGATTGAAGTGAGTTTGATCTGCTCCAAGTTTCTAATTTAGACTAAACATGCCTATATGTAATATAAATATTTATTGTTCGGCCATTGTGATCGACCCTAGTTACTTCATATATTGAAATCATTTTTCAAGCATCTTTTAACTATTGTTATGATCAAACTGTTAGAATATCATACTTTTATTTATTCTCAATTGTTTGTTCTAGACATCTTATAGTTATTCAACGTGGAGTATGGACTTTGTCATAAATTAAATATGAGAAAGCAAACCATAGCAATAAATAATAAACACTTCCATGTATAAACTGTATGTCATTCTTAAACTGCAAATGAAGGGCAAAAAACAATTTTTTTTCTTTCTTTATATTAAATTGTTTACAAGAATATTTAGGAAGCATAGATTCCTAAGAAAAGAAAAAAGAAAGAAAGAATAGGATAAGTAATTTACTAATGTGGTTGGTTGATACAGGAGAATTCCCTTTCAAAGAATCAAGTAGGAGTGAGCTCTTCTATGATGAATAGGATAGGGATGCTTACTATATAACTTAATTGCAAACTTGTTTGATTTCATTGTTTGACACGTGCTTTGAGTTTTCTTTTTTCCACAAAAGCCTTTTCATGATTAAAATATAATTTATAGATCTATTGTAATAATAATGAAATAGGAAAAACTTTTGAAGAGTTAGATGACTTTTAGAGACAAATACTGAAAAGAACCACCCCCACCCCCTCTTTTTTTTTTTTTTCATTGGTGTAAGTCCTTTTGTGGGAAATGTTTTGCCTTATATGGGAAAATTATTTTTTCTTGAAAAGCTATTTTTCAGTCTAACAAAAAATAAAATAAAATAAAGAAACCATTTTCCAAGAAACTAAAAGACCATAGGTTTCATAAATATGCAATACGTGGCTCATCCCATAATTATTACAATGCATAAGTCAAATTGCATATTTATTGAAATTGCAACGACAATATGCTAGTATTATTTATTTTGCAAACTCCAAATTGCATATATATTGATTTTGCAAATGAAATTGCAGGTACAATATGCAGTATTATTTATTTTGCAAACACCTTCACAAAGGAAAGGGAATATACTTCATTGGGCTAAGACTCATGATCACAGTGGAATTGGTTCAATTAGTAGACTCTTCACATAATCCTTCATCTTTGTTTCAGAATTGGAGTAGTGATCATCATCTGTGTAGATGATGTTGATTACGCATGATTGATTGAGAATTCCATTAAGAATTGCCATGGGGAACACACTTGGACGGAGACACCCTTCATTTATGTCCTTCCATGCGTCAGCAACCCATTTTCGAAACTCATTTTCGGCTTCTTTTTCTGTCACCTTGTATTGATTCATAAAACAATCCATAGCTGTTGCTACATGCTTTCTTTGCTTCTCACGCTGTGAAAGGCAGTAAGTATTATGAATAGTAGAAATGATCGTGAGTTTTGTTGTTGTTTTGTTTTTTTTTTCTTTTTCCAAAATCGTGATGTTCATCTAATGCATTTCCATGTTTTTGCTCCAGAGATAACTTTAACAAGTGATTATGCTATTACTTATCATCTACATGTTGAAGAATCAAGTGGCAAACTATAATTTGATTAAGAATTAAAGATATAAATGTTTGTAATATATAAGACATAGTCCATGAATTAAAAGAAAAAGAAATATTTACACTATCTAACGCCCATGAGTGTTTGTATTATACATTAATGCTCTAGTAAATGGAAATAATTGTTTGAAGCACTCAAGCATTTTCTAGTGTTCGACTTTGTTGTAAACTTTTTAAAACATTCCTTTTGATCCCAAGCCTTTTTCAAGCAACCTTCAATAATAGAGTGTATGTTAAGCTTTTGTTACAAACTTTAAACTCAATTGATTTTGTGTGTATGTGTTTTTTTTTTGGCATTCCATTTGTATAAAATGGTTTCACTTAGTTGTGTGCATTAAAAAAAAAAAAACTCATGACTTCTTTATTCATAGATGTAATTACACTTATCCTTAAAATTTACTCATTAACTTAAAACAAATTTATTGCTCTTATGGTAGTAACCTCTATCTCTTATCTTATATGTATTCTAACTCTACCATGGCCATAGTAATAGATACAATGAGTGGATAATGAAAGAAGGCAAGAAATGCAAGAATATACCATACCTATCGAGTGACAATATCATCCATCAGCCTCCCTACAATTGCTGAGGCTTTCAACATTTTAGGGTTTGTGGACATCCACTCGAATGCATCTTAAGTTATGATGTCTCCCATTCCAAGTAAAGATGTAATTGCTACCATTTCATATGCAGAGGTTAATAATGCAATGGGCATGTAAACCTCCATTATGGGTATTTGATCTAATAATTTGGCTTCATTCATGTAACCTCTAACCACATCCTTCATTTGGAAAGCCATGCCAAGCATCTATTTTAGTTATTCTCCTTAATTGAGTAACAAATTGCTTGGACAGACAATTAGTAGAAAGAAAAAAGTTAGGAAATCATAAGGCTTAGTTAATATATACTTTATTCTTATGGTCAAACCTTGGTTCTCCCCTTTTACACTTAATCCTTACTAGTGTGGTTAAAGCCTGATCTAGATTAAGACATCAAAAGGGATATTGGCAAGTTTTAAAATAGTGGCATAACATTCAATTGAGTATAAACATAGAAAATAAGAGAGTAAATAAGAATAGCTGAACTCTTCAACCCTTCTAAAATTTATTAAAATCTTTTCAACCTTTTTTAGATTTTATGAGTCATTTTCATCCCCTTTCAAATGGTATTAGGTGCTCTTTCAAAAAACCCTCTTGTAAGAAAAAAATGACTTCGACTATTGAAAATAATCCTTTCGTTTATAGATATATTTACTATATTTTAAGTTAGAGATTTTGCAACAAGTTTATATGTAGTTGTAATATGCCAAAGATGGAGACAAAGATGGATTGTTACAATAGGACTACTAGAATCGAAGCCAGTTGACCAATCTATATCAAAGATTTACAGCTTGTATTGCGTAATGGGTCTGATATGATCTTCCTTATTGAGACAAAGTTTTTTCAAATTCACCATACAAATCCAAAAGTGCTTTGTATCACCATTGCATGTACTTTGGAAGGTCATACATGCTTTGAATACTCCACCTACAAATTGATAGAAAATAATTAGATGAACATGTTAGAGGAATGCAGTATTAATTATTAAGAATTTAAATGGTGCATCATAGACGAAGTGAAAAAATTAACCTTTCAATTGCATTAGTAAACATTTCTAGCTCTTCCATTATGCCATACACATCATATATGTCATCAATAATTGAAGTTAGAGCTAGCACTGATGTGAGCATTTTCCTTGCCAAGGAATATTCTGGCTCGAAATATACTCCCAATATCCAAAAATAACATTCCACAACTCAATCTCTTGCAAATGGTAGCTTTGTTTCAAAGTTTAATTCTTTCCACCACCTAACAAAGATTTTCAAATATTTATGATCAATTGCGTTTCATTCCCACATTCACAAATAGTTTCACAATGGTAAAATTTACTACCTTGTGATTTCACCAATTTCCTTTTGGTGTTACTTTTGGAGTAGGTTGAAATCGAATTTTGCCAATGTTAGAATTTCATCATGACAAGTGTTACTTTCATAGGCTGTCATGTATTGTACTGCCCTTAACCTTGTCAATTCATGCCATAAACTTAGGTCTAGGGCATGTTGCACTTGTTTTGCAATATGAGGATTTAATTGTGATCTCAAGGAGGTAAGATGAGTGGTAGTGAAAGAAAGCGCTTGCTTTAAGATATCTTCTCCGTGAATTCTAAGATGGTTGGCCTCATATAAGCTTAGCATACCTTCGATATCAGAAATAATGAATTCCTTGAAGGTCCCTTTATTGTCCTTGAACTTGTTAAAAATATCTATAGAACAAACTAAACATAGGTAAAAGATACTGGACAAATTCATTCATCACCTAGGTGATGATTGTGCTTTACTATCTTCCAAAATCGTGGAATTTCTTGTTAAGAACTCCTCATCTGTAATGTATTATGTTGGTAAATGATAAAAAATTTAGGAATTAGAATCCATTCTATCATCCTTTTAGAACCACCTTAAATATATACCCGTACGATTTATAAATATTAAGATTCATGTAAAATCTATGATTTTTTAACTTTATTTTTAAATAAAAATATTATTAGACACTCAATTTGATATTTAATAATAATTACTTTTAAAACTAACTTACAAAAAATGCAAATATAATTAATTTTAAATAAACCCAAAATAATAATAAAATACAACAAATATGAACTATGACAATGATGTAATTTGAAGATGTGAGATAGATTTTAACTATCTAATTGAGTATCTAGAAAGGAAAAAAAAAAGATTATAAGTTGGACCATTTTAGTTGGATTTTTGTTATATTTATTAAAGTTAATTTATTTATTTTTCAACATTTTATGGATCATGTGGTATACTTATATTAGAAAATCACTAGGTATCTAGAACCTATAGTATGCATTGTACAAATTCTAAGCACTCTTAGGAGTTGGTATATGGTCGTACTTCGATATCCTGTCTTGTGACGATAAGTTTTAAAGAAGTTTGGAATTGAGACTTATCTTCAAACGTTTAATTAGCCATCTCAAAACTTATCTAACCATATAAAATCCTATATACTCTAAGGTTCGATAAGTTCCTATGTTGAGACGCAATCTTGTGTCTGTCCTTGCATGCTAGTGTGAACCATTATATGTAAGGGTCCATGATAATATCAACTTAATACTAGTTAAAAGAATAAAAAACTTGGGATCTAATTGGATTAAGTCTTTTAGATAGTAGTTCGAGAAGTAATATGAGGAGTTTTATGGTTACCACATGATATTCTATAGCCCTACTGTTGAAGCAACCGAAATAGTAGTGCAATAGTGAAAAGGTCCTCGGTTTCATTGATGATTCCACCTCCATATTCAAAGTAAATCTTTCGAATTTGTTCCAATGCTTCTTCAATTTCACTTTCAAATTTGTATGCAATCCCTAATCTCTAGATTTGATCAATTACTTTCAGTATCTATGCAGGGTTTTGTTCATCAATGACCAACATTTTCTTCACCTTTGACACAAACTCTACTAATTTTTCCTTGTCTATTGTGTTGTCTGCATCATGAGGAAAAAGGATATGAAACTTAGTAGACAATCTTTGTTTTCCTTACAAAGAAATGTGATACAAATGACATGAAATTATGCCATTACAACACATTGAGATTGTTTTGCAAGTTATAGGATGAAGATAATGTAACCTATCTCATTTATTATCATATTTTGTTATATATATATATATATATATATTCTTAGTTATGGAATGTTTCACATATCTTCCCTTTTTCCATTCCAAATTCATCTCATGTTTTGGCTTACCTTATATTGAAGAATATACAAAATGGTGAATATCATTCCGATTTCTATAAGTATTTTATCTTCAGTTCTGTTTTTTTTTTCCTCGTATAAATGTATGTAAATTCTAAAAATCTATAGGACAAAATCTGATGTGCTCAAAACTAAGATTAAGCACATGTAAAACTAATTTGAAAGACAATTAGACAATGTCAATCAAACTAGTTCAACAATTGCACAATTCCACAATATTTATGAACCAATTTCCACAACAAAGACGTGACCAAGAATGAATCCAAGTATGATGATGCTCTGATACCAAAAGATGATGTGCTCAAAACCAAGGTTAAGCACATGCAAATGAATCAAAGAAACAACTTCAATTCACAAATAAGAACTTGTTCAATAGGATCATGAATTGCGTGAACCCTAATGGAGATTTAATGAAATCCGAAGGTTCAAAATTGCAATTAACAATCCAAAAATGATAATCTTCTCCAATAAAACAACAATCACAAGAATTCCACGTGAATTACACACAAGAACAATAAGATCCAATTCCGTAAATCTCCCTTCCCACAATTTCCAATTCACGGTTCAAAAATGATAAAAAATTGTTGATGGAGAATCACAAGTATGATAATTACTCAAAATAAACACAATAATTCGAATTGATACCAATTCAAATCTGACCAAGAATGTTCTAATCCAACCCTATATATTACACACTAAAGAAGAAAAAGAAAACACAATAAGTAGAAATTGATATGACTCACAATTTCAATTGTTGTACTCCCCATAATCTTTACTCTTGGAAATTGAAATTGATAAGAGAAAATGGAACTAGGGAAACCCTAAGCCCTCTCACGAAAATGTGATGTTCAATTATGAAAATTTTGGCCTTCTCAAACCCTACTATAAGGAAGTATTTATACTTGTTACCCCTAGGGTTAGAAAATGGATAAAAATTACAACTATGCCACTTTTAAGATGGGCGGTCCTAAATGGAAACTACAATAAAAAATGAAAGTGTCCCAAAAGAAAATACAACATAAAATAGTCCATAGAACAATTACAAAGTACAAAAATATCATAAAGCTTCATGAGTTAATGCTTCGAAATGGATACAATTGCAGTGGGTCTTTGATTGTAAATTTGAAGATGTCCCGTGGCCATCAACTAATGTAGGATATATTGGAATCCCATGGAGAATTATTATTGTACCTATAAGATTATTTCTCAAATATTTATTAGATAAACAGATATGAAGTAAAATTATAAGCGATTTGGACCATCAACCAAATCTAGTTCTAAAGGTATAGGCGGTGCTGGAAAATTTCTCATCATCTCCTCGGGCTTCTGAAAGATTTGCCCTCAAATCTAGAGGATCAATTTTGGAAATGAACCCTGATGTCTTTGTTGACTTGCTCTTCCAGCTTTCAAATATAGTGGTAGTTCTGATTTGTTCTTGAAACTAATGTACCTCAAATGGAGTCATTGGTGATAGAACTATGTGAGACTCGCCCATACTAAACATGTAGGTGTTTCTAAACCCATCATGTAACACCTGCCGATCAAACAACCAAGGTCGACCCAACAGCAAATGGAATGCATGCATAGGGATTACATCACACAGGATCTCATCATGTGTACCTGCAAGAGGTGTGAAATATGTTCTCCCTCTGAATGTCTCTAGTATCAAGAGATATGGTTAGAGCCCTGCATAACACATTAATAGGTAGATATTGTTTACCTATATGCTCCTCATGTGTCTCTACAGTCTGGTCATCATAATACTCTTGCAGTGCTGTTGGTAAATCTATAGGTTCAGTCCGTTCATTGTCATCCTCAACATCTTCCCCAACGCCCTCCATAACAGTCATCACCCTCTTATTTGGACATTGTGCTGCCATATGCCCAAATCCCATGCATTTAAAGCACTTGATCTAGCGTACCTTTCCACTAGTAGATCTGGGAACAATCTGTCTCACATCTGGCACTATTACCTCTTTACCCTTCCCAGTGGGTAAATTTTCCCTAGCAGTGTTTGCGGTAGTTTTATCCACTGCTCTCACTGCCTCACCTATTGCCTTTGCTCCCCCTGATCGACCGTTAGCTACTATGGGTCTGGTAATAGTGTTAGGCCTACTGCTCGGAGCCCTTAACAAATTGGACCTCCTTTGTCTCTCCACTTTCAAGGCTAACTGAATAGCCTCATCAAGTGTACTATAGCACTGCAGCTCAACAACACATGCTATTTCATATTTCAAGCCTGAGACGAAGCGTGTTATAGTTTGTTTTAGAGGTTCAATGGACCCACATCTAATCATGAGGGTTTCAAATTCCTACACATAATCATCCACTGTCTTGCGTCCCTGCCTCAAGGTCTACAGTCGCATAAACAATTCCTGTTTGTAGTGCTCGGGAATGAATCTTTTTCTCGATACCCTTTTCGTATCCCTCCATGTCTGAATCTTAGCCTCTCCATCTCTACGCCTGCTGATAATCAAATTCTTCCACCATAGTGCAGCGTATCCTATAAACTCGACAGCAACCAATCGAACTCTATTATTATCATCGATCTCATAACATTCAAAGAGACCCTTAACCTTGTCCTCCCAATCTAAATAATCATCAGCTGATCCCTTGCCATCATAAGAAGGCATCTGTAGTTTCACATACTCCAAGCCTTGAGGTGGCTTGAAATCCCTATTCTGATATAGATTAGTCCCAAAGTTGTCATGATGGGGATCAGCTAACACCAAGAGTTCAAGAGTCAAAATCCAATGACCCGTTACATGGTATTGGAGGTCCAATGACAAGAGCTAGAGCTAAGCGGATGAGAGAAGCTTTGCAAGGATTAGTGATGGAGCTGCAAGAGAAGGAACCGAGCTTTACCAAGGGAGAATCGACATTTATTCACATTATCCAAGCTTCCAAAGAGGATCCCGAGAGAACCGGCCTTGAATGGAGGACAGAGGCTGACACGGTTCCTGGCACGGCTTGAGACACGGCCTGAAGGTCTGTCACAGACTCTGACACGGTTCCGGGCACGGCTTGAGACACGGCCTGAAGGTCTGTCACAGACCCTGACACGGTTCCGGGTACGGCTGGGGACACGGCTTGCAGAACTTTCACAGAAGCTTACACGGGTTAAGACACGGCTTGGGACACAGCCGTGTACTGCACTCGTCACATGTTCAGACGCGAATATTATTATTTATTTCCACGTGTACGCTTAGATTTTTCCCCCTTTTAGGTATTTTACGGGGCCATATAAATACTCTTTTGTCAGACCAATTGAGGGATAGTTGTTGAATACACATTTTGAGAGCTCTCTCTCTCTTTTGTTCTTTGCGAAAGAACTCCTTTCGATTTCTTCGATCTAAACGCTCAGGGAAGTCATCTTGATAACTTAGGTTTCAATCAGCAGATGTGGTTGGGGTCTAGTTCCGTTCATCACTTGTTCAAGACGATACTTGGGAATCCGATTTCAAATCACGATTGACGGGTTCTAGGTTTAATATACCTAGGGTTCGCATCATTTGGTATCAGAGCCTCGGCTTCTTGATACAAGTAATTCTATCCTTTTCGATTAATTATCGTTGTCTTCTTTAAAAAAAAATTTGTTTTATTTGTGTAGGAATTCAATTCGTTCGATTATTGTTATTTTGTTCGTATCTGTCTGGAAATTCGTCAATTGGATTTCTCCGCAAGAATTTCCATTAGTCGACGCAAAGAATCTAAATTCTCCTGTCTTACAAATTCATTAAGGAATTGCTATTGTTCTGTTGTTGTTTCTCATCCGTTATCGGGGGGGGGGGGGGGGGGGGGGGGGGGGGGGGAATTCTACGGCCATTAAAGTCGTCGATTCCCTGAGCAAGGCAAATTTGTTGCCTTTTCTACTGCGGCCACTGCAAGTCGCAGACAAATTAGATTAGGTTAAAAAAAAAGAAGAAGAACATTTCAGTAATCTAGTATCTATATTTTTCCGTTCATTCGAATTGTATTCATTGTGTCCCTATTGGAGTCTTTGTCCGTGTTTCTCTTAATTGGCTGTTGAATTGGAACCGTTTGTTTAAAAAGTTGAGTTGCCTTAGTGGTTTATGTTAAAGAAATTTTGATTGAGTTCTGATCAAAGAGCCTATAAGAGCGTGTTGTGAGGATCATCTATTTATTGAACGAAACACGAGTGAATCTATATCTGTGAGTGTAAATAGGTGAGGGAGTGAATTGTGAGGTTTATATTTTTTTGTGTTATTTCTAACCCTTTTGTTGCAGCAATATGTCTGATCAAAGTCCTACTAATGGAGAGAAGGGAGGCGTAGATAAGAAATTGATGTTTGAGGCATTATTCGGTGAGATGAGAAAAATGCTGAGTGCTGAAATGGAGCAAGTCCATGAGAGGTTGGATAAGATGGAGCAGAGTAGGGAACCGTCAGGTAGTAATGTTGTGGGGAGAAGAACCAATAGGCATTCAAGAGGGGGAGTGAGTATAGAAGAGAAGGAGGATACTGATTCAGGGGAATATGGTTTCATGAGGGAGAGAAGAGATACCCAACGTCGAGATGGTAATTTGGGTAGTATTAAGATGAAGATACCTTCCTTTCAAGGGAAGAATGATCCAGAGCTGTATTTGGAGTGGGAGAGAAAAGTGGACCATGTATTTGATTGCCATAATTACAGTGAGGAGAAGAAGATAAAGTTAGCTGCAATTGAATTTTTTTATTATGCCAGTGTATGGTGGGATCAGCTGGTGCGTAATAGGAGAAGGTATGGTGAGAGGCCTGTTAGCACTTGGAATGAGATGAAAACAATTATGCGGAAGAGATTTATCCCTAGTCATTATTATAGGGATTTGCATAGGAAATTACAGGGGTTGACACAAGGGTCCAAGAGTGTAGAGGATTATTATAAGGAGATGGAGATAACTATGATTAGAGCTAAAGTAGATGAGGAAGATGAGGCTACAATGGCTAAATTCATCAATGGGTTGAATCGGGAGATCGCTGATGTAGTAGACTTACAACATTATGTGGATATTGAGGAATTGTTGCATAAGGCGATCAAGGTAGAGAAGCAGTTGAAGTATAAAGGGAATTCTAAATCTTGGGCAACTTCTAACTCTTCATGGAAGTCAAATTGGAAGAAGAACACTGCAAACTCAAAACCAAAAGAGGATGTGAAGGCCATGAGTCCAATTACTTCCTGTAAAGGTAAATCTGACACTAAACCATTCACTAAACTCGTGATGTCAAATGTTTCAGGTGTCAGGGGTTTGGACATATTGCATCTCAATGTCCAAATCAAAGGGCCATGATCATTCGGGATAATGGAGATATGGAGAGTATTAGTTCCAGTGATGATGACATGCCACCATTGGAAGATTGTAGTGATGTGGACGTTGAGGGACCCGTGAGTGGGGAATTGCTAGTTACTAGGCGAGTCCTTAGTACTCAGCCTAAGGATGATGGTGAAGGGGTTTAGCGTGAGCATATTTTTTACACCCGGTGTCATGTACAGAAGAAGGTATGGAGCTTGATTATTGATAGTGGTAGCTGTACTAATGTTGCTAGTACCTTATTGGTTGATAAGTTGAGGTTGAAGACTTCGAAGCATCAGAAACCATACCGGTTACAGTGGTTGAATGAGTGTGGGGAAGTGAAGGTGACCAGGCAGGCTCTTATTTCATTTTCTATTGGGAGTTATCATGATGAGGTGATGTGTGATGTAGTTCCCATGCAGGCTAGTCACATATTGTTGGGGCGACCGTGGCAGTTCGATCGGAGGGTAATGTATGATGGGTACAAGAACCATTACTCTTTTGTTTTAAACAAGAGAAATGTGGTTCTAACTCCCCAGAAACCATGGGAGGCTTGTGAGGATCAAGTGAAGCTCGCAAAAGAGTTTAGAGAGAAACACTTGAGTAGACAAGAAAAGAGTGAAAAAGAAAGAAAGAGTGAGAGGCAAACACATGTGAGCCAAGAGAGTGAAGAGCTTAACACACTGAGTGAAGAGAAAATTGCAGGAGAGAGTGGAGTTGCAAGAAAAAGTGAGGTTAAAGGTGCAATAGTGGCCAGGAAACAACTACTTGTACTCATGTACAAGGATTTATATTTTACTACCACTAACCTTAACTCTTCTTTGCCAAGTGTGGTTGTGTCTCTTTTGCAGGAATATGGGGACTTGTTTAGAGAGATTGTGCGATTGCATGACTTGCCTAATTCTATTGTGAGTGATAGGGATGTGAAATTCTTGAGTCATTTTTGGCGTACTCTGTGGAATAGGCTAGGCATTAAGCTGTTGTTCTCTACTGTTGCACACCCTCAAACTAATGGTCAACCGAAGTAGTCAATAGGACTCTTTCAACCTTGTTGTGTGCTGTGATTCATCAAAATTTGAAACAATGGGAGAAATGTCTACCCCATGTAGAATTTGCATATAATAGGACTGTGCATTCCACTACATCTTACTCTCCATTTGAGATTGTGTATGGTTTTAATCCTTTGACTCCACTGGATATTTTCTTGATGGAAAGAAAAAGGCAGAATTTGTGCGGGAATTGCATGCTCAGGTGCGGGCTAACATTGAGAAGAAGAATGAGCATTATGCTCGCCAGGCCAATAAGGGTCGTGTGAAGGTTGTCTTTCATCCAGGAGATTGGGTGTGGGTGCATCTGAGAAAGGCGCGATTTGCCGAACAGCGAAAATCTAAGTTGCACCCTAGGGGAGATGGGCCATTCCAAGTGTTGGAACGCATCAATGATAACGCTTACAAGATTGACTTACCAAGTCACTATGGTAATGTAAGCGCAACTTTTAATGTTTCTAACTTACTCTATATGATACAAGTGATTCGAGGACGAATCTTTTCGAGGAAGGAGGGAATGATGGGGATCACCTAACACCAAGAGTTCAAGAGTCAAAATCCAATGACCCGTTACATGGTATTGGAGGTCCAATGACAAGAGCTAGAGCTAAGCGTATGAGAGAAGCTTTGCAAGGATTAGTGATGGAGCTGCAAGAGAAGGAACCGAGCTTTACCAAGGGAGAATCGACATTTATTCACATTATCCAAGCTTCCAAAGAGGATCCCGAGAGAACCGGCCTTGAATGGAGGACAGAGGCTGACACGATTCCGGGCACGGCTTGAGACACGGCCTGAAGGTCTGTCACAGACTCTGACACGGTTCCGGGCACGGCTTGAGACATGGCCTGAAGGTCTGTCACAGACTCTGACACGGTTCCGGGCACGGCTGGGGACACGGCTTGCAGAACTTTCACAGAAGCTTACACGGGTTAAGACACGGCTTGGGATACGGCTGTGTACTGCACTCGTCACATGTTCAGACGCGAATATTATTATTTATTTCCACGTGTACGCTTAGATTTTTCCCCCTTTTAGGTATTTTATGGGGCCATATAAATACTCTTTTGTCAGACCAATTGAGGGATAGTTGTCGAATACACATTTTGAGAGCTCTCTCTCTCTTTTGTTCTTTGCGAAAGAACTCCTTTCGATTTCTTCGATCTAAACGCTCGGGGAAGTCATCTTGATAACTTAGGTTTCAATCAGTAGGTGTGGTTGGGGTCTAGTTCCGTTCATCACTTGTTCAAGACGATACTTGGGAATCTGATTTCAAATCACGATTGACGGGTTCTAGGTTTAATATACCTAGGGTTCGCATCATGTCATCCCTTTCTTCCCTGTATGGAAGATGTTCCTCACCTATCTTTCTATTCAAATTTCCATCTCCCACTACTCTGTCTCTTTAAGGATTCTGTGGAGCTACCCGAGGTGGTGCCTGATGGTTTACCACTGGTGGTTGTGGTAATGTCATTCTATCAATCCTAGTTGCCAAAGTAGCAACTATGGTAGTAAGATCCGAGAGCTCCTCTTCCAAAGTCCTCCTACCAGCAACATTATGACCCTAACCTCCACCAACCTGACTGTTGGCTTCATCGCCAATTCCCCCATTCACGCTATCATTCGACATAGTTGTAAACTTAGTAGATTGAACCATAAGGACAATTTGAAGCAAAGGTACACCTCACAATCACACTGCTTCTAACGCTACACAACAGCTACTACAAAAGAAGACACACAACTCCACTTAACTTCACTCAAGCCACATGTATACTCTTACAATCCATGTGTAGTACTCTTCTCCGCAACAAAATCAACACATCACGGTGCAACACTTCTATAATCCACAAGACACTCACTTCACAACACAATTTCATGCCAAAATTACTCACATCGCCACTTACACAATACACACAATGCACTTAATTCAAACAAACTATAATATGTTGCAATCCTTCACTACACACAACACTAATAATCACGGTTTAACTCTTTACTTCCATGGCAACGACAACAACAAAATGGAACCAAATATGGATACTTCTCCAAATGGCAAGCAATTGATTCCAACTAGTTAATGTGCAATTAAAGTGATTAATACACAATAACTCTATAACTAATGATCGATTTGAATTCAAAATAGTTTCCTAATTCTCCACACAAATTGAACAAATCTGCCAAGGAAATGACCCTTCCAATTCTGCAATGTCAAGGAAACAACATACACTAATTAATAATGCTTCAACTATTTGAATCCCCAAATGATGGAATTCAATTCAAAAACTTCCCTTCTTCCTCAAACAAGTAACTCACGGCAAGGATGAAGACAACAACTCAATTTCTAAAGTTCAATTCAATTCAAGAACTTCCCCTTTCTTTCCTCAACAAATAACTCACGGCAAGATGAAGGTAATAAAATTTAATTTTCCGAAATTCCACTTCCCTCAACTAATCACAATGATCATTTCCCTTTAATCAATCACGATCAACTCAAGAAGAAAAAGCAATCACAAATGCTCTACGTCTACATCAACAAGCAACAATCATAACACCTTAACAACATAATCAATTACTTCAATTTCCACTTTTACAATTCGGTTCAAGATGGTAATACAACAATCCTTAATTTCCAAATTCAAATTGCAAGCAATCCCTTCTCACAAACCTCAAGCTCTAATACCAAAAGATGATGTGCTCAAAACCAAGCCTAAGCACATGTAAATGAATCAAAGAAACAACTTCAATTCACAAATAAGAACCTGTTCAATAGGATCATGAATTGCGTGAACCCTAATGGAGATTTAATGAAATTCGAAGGTTCAAAATTGCAATTAACAATCCAAAAATGATAATCTTCTCTAATAAAACAAAAATCACAAGAATTCCACGTGAATTACACACAAGAACAATAAGATCCAATTTTGTAAATCTCCTTTCCCACAATTTCCAATTCACGGTTCAAAAATGATAAAAAATTGTTGATGGAGAATCACAAGTATGATAATTACTCAAAATAAACAAAATAATTCGAATTGATACAAATTCAAATCTGACCAAGAATGTTTTAATCCAACCCTAGATATTATACACTAGAGAAGAAAAAGAAAGCACAACAAGTAGAAATTGATATGACCCACAATTTCAATTGTTGCACTCGCCATATTCTCTACTCTTGGAAATTAAAATTGATAAGAGAAAATGGAACTAAGGAAACCCTAAGCCCTCTCACAAAAATGTGATGTTCAATTCTGAAAATTTTGGCCTCCTCAAACCCTACTATAAGCAAGTATTTATACTTGCTACCCCTAGGGCTAGAAAATGGATAAAAATTACAACTATGCCACTTTTAAGGTAGCCGGTCCTAAATGGAAATTACAATAAAAAATGAAAGTGTGCCAAAAGAAAATACAACATAAAATAGTCCATAGAACAATTACAAAGTACAGAAATATCATAAATCTTCATGAGCCAATGCTTCAAAATGGATACAATCGCAGCGGGTCTTTGATTGTAAATCTGAAGATGTCTCGTGGCCATCAACTAGTGTAAGACATATTGGTATCCCATGGAGAATCATTATTGTACCTGTATGATTATTTCTCAAATATTTGTTAGATAAAAAGATATGAAGTAAAAATATAAGCGATTTGGACCATAAGCCAAATCTAGTTTTGAAGGTATAGGCAGTGCCGAAAAATTTCTCATTAAAATCTATATGTAAAATTTGAAATTCTTTAAGAGAAATCTATCTGTTTTCTTATCTTGATTGTCTTAATTTGTTAGTTGTAAAATTGTCATCTAGCCTAGAGAGATGTACATCATGAAATGGTATTTTTATTGCATTATACAAAATGATCAAATCTGATAGGGCTCGTTTTTAGGAAAATCTTGTAATGTTTTAAGTCTAGGTGGTGATTTTTACATGTTAAGGATGAAATAGATACTCATACATTATGATTTTATTACATTTTATTGATATTTGTGAAAAATACAGTTATGTATTAATATCAGTCTTCGTATTATCTAACTTTAAACCAATAGGAAAGTGTACCTATCGATTCTATAGTATAGTGGATAAAGATAGCGAGTGTTGATTGTAAAGTCCCAAAAATTTCGAAAAGACTACAAAAATAAAAAAAAGTAGAATAATAAATAATTGTAAGGCGGGTAACGAGAATGATAATTTCACAATATTAAAAACTTTGAGAAATGTACTACAAAAATTCAATATCGCGATGTGTAAATAATATTTTAATAATTTACGATAATAATGGGTTTTAAAAATAAAACAATTAGAAAGAACAACCTTTGCAAAGAAAAGAAGATAACGAACATAACAAATTGAATTATATGAAATATATTACCGAATAAGTCTAAGTAGCAAAGTAGTTGAAAAATGTTCATATATAGGTATATAATTGGATAAATAAAAGTAATTGTAAGTCGTAACTTTAGTTTGAGTAAATTAAATTAAAAGAATAAAATTCTCCACAACATAATTTTCAATCAATATTAAGTTAAATAAGAAAATTAATTGAAACTATAGGCCTAAGAATTTTAAATGAACATTTAGAGTAAATGTTTATATTCGGAATAATCAAATTAACTTAGACATAAGCTTTCGTAATAAAATGCTAAAAATATAAAATTTAAAGATATTTTTGTATACGAGCAGAATATTAAAATAGGGACATTATTGTGAAGTCAGAAAAATTTTGAAAAATTATATAAAAAATTAAAGAAAATAAATAGAAGAATAAATCATCCGAAGCGTAATTTTTAAACGATATTTGGTTAAATAGTAAAATTAATTTAAAATTATAAATCTAGGAATTTTAAATGGAAATTTAAAGTAAAAATTTATGTTTGGAATAATCAAATTAACCTAGACATAAAATTTTGTAATAAATTGTTAAAGATATAATTTTTAAAGGTATTCCCTTGCGCATGTGGAATGTTAAAATAGGGGCATTTTTAAAATAAAATATTATTATAATATAATATATAAATATACATATAAATATATACATAAAACTAAAATAAAAAAGGCAGCCGACAGCCGTAGTAGGGACGTGATCGGTCGTCATATCACCGTCACATCCTGTCCTATCTGGTTCCCCTACCCCTTCCTCTTCCCATTCTATGCTCTCTCTCTCTCTCTCTCTTTCTTCCTTTTCTTTTTTCCTTCCTTCTTCTTCATCCGACCATCTTCTTCCCTTCCTTTTCTTTTTCTTTTCTTCTTCTTCTTCCTCTTCGTCCCTCTCCTGGAATCGCAGCTCCCCTACCTTCCCCTGTCCCATGCCTTCCCTCGTTCGCCCTCTCATCACTCTCTCTTCCCTTCCCTTCTCGGCCAGCTACCCAATGACTATCCTACAGCAATAGCAATGACGGCCTCCAATAGCAATGGCAACGACGATGGATGGCTAAGTGTGTGGTGTGTGTAAGAGAGGAAGATGACAACCGTTAGTAAGACGACCCCAACGACAGTAGCTACGCGTGTCCGTCACGTCGCTAGTGCCAAGTCTCCGACTGTGTCCATGCGAGGAGGGGAGTTCGACAACAATGGCGGCAAGCAAGTTTGACAACTACAATGGCGGTCATGACCCACAACAGCATCGGACAACGATGAGCCTGACGATAGCAACCACAATAATGGTGGCGATCACTCCCACTCCAGCATAGTAACAACGATCCAACAGCTGCAGCCACAATGAAGAGGACAGCAACAAAAGCAACTCTGACGATGAGACAAGCAGCGACCATGACCCCAACAGCAACGGCAGCTGCATGGATAGCCTTCAATAGTAGCAATGGTAGCCCACAACCGGTACAACAACAAAACCAACCCCAACAATGACCATAGCAATCGCTGCAACTGTGACAGTAACGGTAGTGATAGATGGTGTTTGTGTGTACGTGAAGAAGTGTGTAGGTGTGTGGGCAACCATGACCGGTAGCCACCCAACAATGGTGGTAGTGACGACCACAGCAACGGCAGCAACAATGACGGTTGCAATGATGGCAGTAACCGCGACTCCAATAGCAGCGGCAACAACGATCACGATGACAACCACAGCAGCAACAACAAGCGGACGGCAAGTACAAAAGCAAGCGAGGGAAGAGGAAGAGAAAAGAATGTGTGTGTGTGTGTATGTGAATGGGAGTTTGTGGAGGAAGGATGTGTGTATGGCGGTGTGCATGAACGAGGAGGTGTATGTGAGTGTGTGCAAGAATGAAAATTCGTATGTGTTTATATGCGATGAAGGATGATGTGTGTGCGGTGAAGGGTGTGTTTGTATATGCGTGAGGATGTATATGTGCATGTGAAGGAAGTGGGGTTGTGTAAGAGTGTAGGTATGCGCGAATGGAGGTTGTATACGTATGTGCGTGTGAGTGTGTGTGGTTGTGTGTGACTGTATGCGTGGATGAGAAAGATGCGTATGTATGTGTGGATGATGGTGTGGGATGTACGAGTGTATGTGTGTAGAGGAAGGTGTGTATGTGTATGTGCAAGAATGAGGATGTGTATACAAATGTATAAGCATGAGAATACATATGGTGTGTATGTGGAATGTGTGTGTGTGTGGAGGTGGATGTGTATGTGTGTATGCGTGAATGGGTATGTGAATGTGAAAGGGAGGAGGAGGAGTCGAGAGTGTATGTGTGCATGTGTAGAATGACATGTGGTGTGTGGGAATGAAAGTGAGTAATGTATGAGAATATGGTGTAGGTGATGGTGAGTAATGTATGTAAGGATGTGTGTGTTGGTGATGATGTATGGTATGTGAAGGTGTGTGTATGTGTAGAGGAGGAGCCGAGTGTGTAATGCTTAGGGGTATGCGCATAGGTGCATGAAGTGATGTAGGGTGGTATGTATATGTGGGTGTGTGGTATATGTGTATATAAGGGTGTGATGTATGCGAAGTGTATGTGTATGGGGTGTATATGTGGTGTGTGTGAGAAGGGTGTATGCATATGGATGGTATGGGATATGCGGAGTGTATGTATATGTATGAAAGTGTGGGGTGTGTGGTACTAGTGTGTAGACGAATGGTATGTGAGGTACGTAACATGTGTGTATATGTATAGAAGACGTGTAGTGTGTGGGTATGTATATATGTATAAGGAAGGAGTGGTATGTGTAGGCATGTATGTATGTATGTGAAATAATGTATGGTGTGGGTGTACGAGTATGGATATGGGAGGTATGTAATATATGTAAAGTATGTGGGTAAGTATGTATTGGTGGTGTGAAGTATATATAGGGCATGTGTGTATATGTGTGTGATAGTGGTGTGGAAGGTGAAAGAATCAAGTGTGTATGTATGTATGGGCTGTGAAGTGTGTATATATACGGATAAGAAAATGTTGGTGCGTATGTGATGTGTGGGAAAGGTTGGAATATGTATGATGGAAGCGTGAGTGAGGATGAAAATCGGTAGAAAGTTTGAGGAACTCGTAGGTAGAAATATCAACAAAGAAGAGAAGAAAGAAGATGATACAAACCTTTAAGGACTGCTAAATCTTGTGGGTTATCGTATAAGTAGTTTGTTGGAAGATATTAAAGACAATTGTTTAAATGAAAGGTTCAAAGATGCTTCATGGACGAGAGAAGCGTCTATGATGGTGTATCTAGTGAAGGGAATGATTCAAGCAATATCCAAGATTATGGCCTGGGAGATATTTGGAATGAAATGGATTTCACAATGGAATGTTCAAAGGATGTCGAGGAAAATCATTCTTGGCCAAATACCTTAATGCAAGATCTCCCATTGTCCTTTCCAAGGGTATTTTGCATATGTGGAAGAAGGAATTCCAAATTTGGCAAGTCAAAGACATTCCATTGCTCAACTTCTACATAAGGAAAGTAGATAGTTGATCACAACAAGTTAGGGTATTAGAAGCACAAATTCGAAGGAAGTTCAACATTCGAATCTTGTTCACCCAAAGTTCCATAAGGAGGAAACTTCACGCTTGTCATCAACCCCAAGATAAGCAGAGTACACATATCGGGTGCTAGAAGACTACCAAAGTCAAGTGGAGATGCGACTTTATGATTGGGTTGAGGAAGCATTGCAGAAGGATACTGACTTCAAAAGGAACGTAAAGGAGTTACCCGTTGGAATCGCTCGACTCCGGCTAGGACTACAACAACCCTAAACATGTGAGTGGGAAACTTAATTGATATGCTACTATGTTGTGTTGTATGTGGAATGCTATACATGTGAAATTGATGTTTGTTGTGCTGCTATTTAATATGATTGTTGTTGAGTTAAGTTATGCGGTAAAGAATAACGAGTTAGGTAAGAAGTCATGAAGAAAATAGGGGAATAAATGGTCCGAGAGTTTAGATGTCATTACCTTAATGATAGCACCTAGCGCCATATCGCTAGTGCTATAACCATAAGCCTAAACCATGTTTTACAAATTGTTTTCTTCCAAATCAAACAAAAATATAGAAACTTAGCTTCCCTTCTACAGTTACCGAGTAGGTAAGCTTAGTGGGAATAGGGTGTATAGGTGTCATTATGTATACATGTTAGAGCTGGTTCCTGAATGTGTATACATATACATAACAAACTTATTTTCATATGATATTTATGAAATACACTCATGAACCTAACCATATCAATCATGAGTGTAACCTTGGTTTTTACAACTCAATGACTATATTTTCTTACCCTCTTAAGTATGCAAGGGGAGATGTCTAGCAAATTGTCCTTAATTAAGGAGAGGTCCCAAACATATATATGTATAGATATGTATATATGTATATTATACACAAGTGTCCTGAAAACATTAAAAGGAAGATGCGAGATGATAGGAATCAAAATCTGACAAGACTTATCATTAGGGCAAGAACTAAAGGATTTCAAATCTTGGCGATGAGGGCCCATTTTTAGCAAATCGACCCTATAATTATTTGTTTACTAACCTCTTTTATCTTATTCATGTATTATATATTCCAATAGGCACACTTATCATATTTTATAGGGCGATGGACAAACTCACTCAGACTTAGCATATATGGGTTATCTATGGACCGACTTGAACCGGCGATGAGCTGGGTTGATGAATCCTATGGAAGAGTTAGCATGATGGAGACTATTTTCTTTTATTTTGTAATTGTTATTTAGACTATTTTATGTTGTATTTTCTTTTGAGACACTTTCATTTTGATTGTAATTTCCATTTAGGACCAACCACCTTAAAAGTGGCATAGTTGCAATTTTGTGCATTTTCTAACCCTAAAGGGAGCAAGTATAAATACTTGCTTATAGTAGGGTTTGAGGAGGCCAAAAAAATTTTAGAATTAACATCACATTTTCGTGAGAGGGCTTAGGGTTTCCCTAGTTCCATTTTCTCTTATCAATTTCAATTTCCAAGAGTTGAAATTGTGGCGAGTGCAACAAAGGAAAATTGTGAGTAATATCAATTCCTTCTTTGTTGTGTTTCCTTTTCATCACTAGTGAGTCATATCTAGGGTTGAATTGGATGTTCTTGGTCAGATTTTGATTTCATTTGTAATCAATTATCATGTTATAAGATTGAATGGTTTTAGCATTTGTTATCATCATCAATTTTTGAATCATTTTGTGACGTGAATTGTCATTGTTGGAAGTGGAGAATCACAGCATTGGATCTTGTCATCTTGGTGTATTTCACGTGGATTTCACTTGTATTTATTGTTAATTGGAGAAGTTTATCATTGTTGGTTTGTTGATTGCATCTTTGAACCTTCGGATTTCATCAAATCTCCATTAGGGTTCAAGCAATTGCATAGTCCTATTGAACCAATTCATATGTGTAAGTTGAGGTTATTTCTTTGATTCATTTGCATGTGCTTGGGCTTGGTTTTGAGCACATCATCTTTTGGTATCAAAGCTATATCATATTGGATCTAAGATTGATTACATCCTAATTGAAGAATTGGTTATATTCATTGGAAATTGACGCCATTGTTCATGAGATTGAGACTAGTTTGATTGACATTGTTTGATTGTCTTTCAAATTGGTTTTGTATGTGCTTAATCTTAGTTTTTGAGCACATCATCTTTTGGTATCAGAGCTTGAGGTTTGTGAGAAGGGATTGCTTGCAATTTGAATTTGGAAATTAAGGGTTGTTGTATTACCATCTTCAACCGAATTGTAGAAGTGGAAATTGAAGTAATTGATTATGTTGTTAAGGTGTTATGATTGTTGCTTGTTTTTGTAGATGTGGGGCAATTGTGAATCCTTATCATTTTGTTGTTGACGTGAGCTTGGAAGGAAAAGTAAGAAGTGTATTTCCTAGTGTTTGATTGTGGAATTGGAAATACAATAATTTGTAGTAAAAAGAGATGTGTGACTTTTGTTGATTTTGGAATTGGGGAGAATATTTTATAATTTCTAGATTTGAAGTGTGTGGAAGGGTAAGCATCTATTTGAAATTCAAATACCTTCTTTAAGTTTGAAAGCAATTCATTGAGTAGCATTGAATAAGTGTTATTTGAATTTGAATTGTTTTTTACCATTTGTAGAGAAGGTTGCATTTAGTGGAGTGATTTCAAATTTGAATTTTATTGCTGCCATTGCTTGTGGTTTATGGTGTGAATTGGAGTTGTATAGTGGCAAGGAAGTGTATACTTTGAAGTATTGTGTGTAGAGTTGTGCTAACAAAAAAATAAAATAAAATTGTGGAGGTTGTTGCACCGTGGTTGTATGTGTATGAATTGTGGTGTAAAAAGGAGTATTAAATTGTTGGTGTTGTATTTGTGTGTTGAGTGAGGGAATTTCCATTTGTGAATTTGTGGAAGTTGTGTGGAATTAGGTGCTGCACATTGAAGCTAAAGTGCGGGAGTGTAGTGCATGGATAACAAACCGTTAAAGGGAAGAGTGGTGTTTCAATTGTGAAGTAGAATTGTGTAGTGTCTGCATTTTCGGAAATTGGAGGAAACACAATTATTATTTTCAGATTTGAAATCAGAATTAAAGTGTACATTAAGAAGTCAATTTGAAATTTCAAAACACACATTAAGTCATAGTTAATTGTGTGTCATCTGAATTTGAAATAACTTCTTACCATTTGTGGAACCTTGCACTTATTGAGCTCATTTTGAATTTGAAAGTTGAGCTGCCTTTTTCATTGAAGTTGTGCTTTGATTTTTGTGTAGAAGTGGGGAAGAGCACTGTGACTTGAAGGTGTGTGTGTAGAGTTGTGTTTTTGTACATTTAGTGAAGGGTGTGTGTAATTGGCGTTGGTTTTTGTGTGTGTTGTATAGATACTTGTTGTTGGTGGCATGAATAATTGTGGAACCATGAGCTAAAAGGGAAGTTATGTGGCAGTGAGTTATGTATTTTTGTGCTTGTGTTTAAGTGCTGCCCATTGTGAAGTTAATTAATGTGAAACCAAAGCAAGAAAAGGAAAGTTGAGTAGTGGAATTGAATTCAAACAAAACAATTAAAGTGTGAAAGTAATTGAACTCATTACTTAACACTTGTGGTTGAATTTAATTCTTAACTACTTAAAAATAATTGTGTGTACTTCATTTATTTAACTTTACTTGAAGTACCAAGAATTATTTATTTGTGCTTCAATTATTTCACTTGACTTTATTTGAAGTACCAATAAACATTTCTTATATTGGTTGAGTGTGAGCACCATGGGTGTGTAAGGGTGTGTTGTCGTGGTGTGGTGAAGTGTATTGTGGTTGTTGAAGTTAGTAAGCAAAAATGTCAAGTGAGTTGTATTTGTTTACTAACGTATTGCATCGGGATATGACTTCTTTTCCAACCATTAATGAGGGACAAAGAGAAAACTTGTTCCATACTTCTTGTAGGGTATAAGGAAACTTGTGCGTAATCATTATTGATGGTGGTAGTTGTACTAATGTTGTAGCTGCATCATTAGTATCTAAGTTGAAACTTGAAACCATCCCACATCCTGAACCCTATACATTAAATTGGTTAAATGATCAGGATAGTCTTTGTGTGAGCCAAAGGGCTAGGGTACCCTTCAATATAAAGGACAAGTATTGTGATGAGCTTGAATGTGATATTCTTCCTATTTGTACATCCTATATATTACTTGGTAGACCATGGTTGTATGATAGGATGGTATTACATGATGGGTATAGAAATACTTATATGTTTAGAAAGGATGGTAAACGTATAGTATTGAACCCTATGTCGCCATCAGAGGTCTAGAAGATGCAAAGACAGATAAAACAACCATCATAGATTCTTGAGGATCATAGCCACATGATCAAACCTTTAGAGGACCAAACTGTGTAGATGCAGGTATGCCAACCTTAAAAGGTTTTTAAGGGCTCTAGTGACACGAGCCAACCCTTAGAGCATAAAATTTTTCAAACACCGATGTGCCAACCTTCAGAGGATCCTAATGATCATAGTCAGACGAGCAGACCACCAGTGAGCCAGACTGTTTAGAGACAGTTATGTTTACCTTCAGAGGTTTCAAAGGGTAGTGAGCAGTTGGGCCAACCATTAGGGGGCTATGATGATTAGCACCATATAGATGAGTTAGAAAAAGAGAAAACAATCACTCACTGTGGTATTTCAGATATTAGGATTCTATAGAGATACTTCTTTAAATGGATTGCTAAGAGAAAACAAAGTCTCTACTGCATTTGATCTACCAGATTTGAGGACAAATCTTTTTGAAGCTTGAGGAGATGATAGGAATCAAAATCCGACAAGACTTATCATTAGGGCAAGAACTAAAGGATTTCGAATCTTGGCGATGAGAGCCCATTTTTAGCAAATCGACCCTGGAATTATTTGTTTACTAACCTCTTTTATCTTATTCATGTATTATATATTCCAATAGGCACACTTATTATATTTTATAGGGCGATGGACAAACTCACTCAGACTTAGCTTGTGGGTTATCCATGGATCGACCTGAACCGGCGATGAGCTGGGCCGATGAATCCTATGGAAGAGTTAGCATGATGAAAACTATTTTCTTTTATTTTGTAATTGTTATTTGGACTATTTTATGTTATATTTTCTTTTGGGATGCTTTCATTTTGATTGTAATTTCCATTTAAGACTGGCCACCTTAAAAGTGGCAAAATTGTAATTTTGTGCATTTTGTAATCCTAAAGGGAGCAAGTATAAATACTTGCTTATAGTAAGGTTTGAGGAGGCCAAAAAATTTTCAGAATTAACATCACATTTTCGTGAGAGGGCTTAGGGTTTCCCTAGTTCCATTTTCTCTTATCAATTTCAATTTCCAAGAGTTGAAATTGTGGCAAGTTCAACAAAGGAAAATTGTGAGTAATATCAATTCCTTCTTTGTTGTGTTTCCTTTTCATCACTAGTGAGTCATATCTAGGGTTGAATTGGATGTTCTTGGTCAGATTTTGATTTCATTTGTAATCAATTATCATGTTATAAGATTGAATGGTTTTAGCATTTGTTATCATCATCAATTTTTGAATCATTTTGTGACGTGAATTGTCATTGTTGGAATAGGAGAATCACGGCATTGGATCTTGTCAACTTGGTGTATTTCACGTGGATTTCACTTGTAGTTATTTTTAATTGGAGAATTTTGTCATTGTTGGTTTGTTGATTGCATCTTTGAACCTTTGGATTTCATCAAATCTCCATTAGGGTTCACGCAATTTCATAGTCCTATTGAACCGGTTCATATGTGTAAGTTGAGGTTATTTCTTTGATTCATTTGCATGTGCTTGGGCTTAGTTTTAAGCACATCATCTTTTGGTATCAAAGCTATATCATATTTGGATCTAAGATTTATTACATCCTAATTGAAGAATTGGTTACATTCATTAGAAATTGACGCCATTGTTCATGAGATTGAGACTAGTTTGATTGTCTTTCATAGCATACGTTCAATATTTTAAATTGAATTTGCTTGCTTATGTACATAGCATAGGTTTAATAACTTGATGTGAATTTGTTTGTATGTTTACATAGCATTGAAAGTGTTATCATCCCATTTACTAAGCTATAGTGTGCTCACCCCTTCACATAGCATTGATAGTGAAAGCTCGGGATGGGTTAAGATGTGAAGTGTTGAGAGTTTTGGAAGACCAAAACAACGAAGTAAGATTTGTGAAGGATAGATTGACTTAGATGAAATGTTAGGACCCCCATGTGAATAGATTTTGAAGTTAAGAACCTAGGATTTATCCTATTTTACTAATTGGTAGGGGATACTGATTCTCTGTGATCATAGTTAATCGTGGGGTCTAGGATCCATAGTTATATTTTATTTTCTAATTATATGTACTATAACTTATTGTAGATGTAATTATTTACTTAGAATCTTACGATCTCTGACTCGTAAGACGATTATCATGTAACAGGTGTACATGTGCTATGACAATTTTAGTAAACACTTCTAGGTCCCCTTTTGGGGTGCGACAATTATAATATATAATATAATATAATATAATATAATATATATATATATATACACACAATAGTAAATAAAAAAAATATGCAAGCAAATTTTTTCGGACGGCTGCAACATCCCATCTTTCCCATGGCAGGCAGCAGCAGTAGCATGACAGCATCAGTCTTCAACCTTCCCTATCCCTTCTCTCTCCCTTTACTTTTCTTTTCTTTTCTTTTCCTTCTCTTCTTCTTCTTCTTCTTCTTCTTCTTCCATTCTTCTTCGTTTTCACCCGAGTGGCATCTTCTTTCCTTGCCTTTCCCCTATCTCGCATTCCCTTCCTTCCTTCTTCCTCTTCCTTGTTTTCGTACTCCCTCTCCCCATGTCTGCACCATTCCCAAATCACAATCACCTAACCCAGTTCACTTAAGTCGGCCCCTTTTTTTCCTCTTACACCTATGTGGCTTCTTCCACTTCCACCGATGAGGGCAGACCAGGCGAGGTTTAGGGAGTTAGGAGTAACCCACTATAGAGCTGCATCAAGGGTTGAAGTTTAAGTCTAAAAGGAGGCCAGCTGATAGTCTTAGGAGTGCCACTGGTGATCGAAGGTAAAGGAGTTGCCACCCTTATTTCCAATTAAAAAAATTTTAACTCGGGTGATTCCATTGGTAATGAATAGCTTTGATGATTCCTTGTTGTTTGGATGGTGGATCCAACTTTTATCTATCAGTGATCCTTAGGCTTGCATTTATTTTTCACTCCTTGAATTCGTACATTAATGGAAGAAGCACTTTGAGGAAGTCGTTAGGCAAGAACGTCTCAATTCAATGTTAAAGACATAATTAAATCACGTTGTGTCTTAAGGGGACTAGGAAGATACCAAAGGGCTAAAAGTGACAAGTTTGATTGCAACAAGAAGAAATACTATAAGGAGGGTAATGTTATACTTTAATAGAGTATAAGGGACAAGAGATATAGGATGCAGCCTTCACGAGGGATGATGCCGGTGCTGGATTGGTTGGATGGTAGGTAGGGACTTCAAAGAATTTACTTGATCCATATGGAATAACCATTCGTGTAATTATAGAGCATGGGAGATATGGGAGATATGTGTTGGATCCTTAATCCAACGTTGGCCTTATATGTGAAACAATTTTATGTTGCAGGTTGTCATATTAAGTTAAACTCAATTAAAAGTGATCAATAAGATTTGGATATTTGAGTTTTAATGTATTTAATAGGATATGGCCCCTTTTATATGTAGAGACCTTATGGGTAATTTCTATTTTTATGATGGGCTAAAATAGAAACACCAAAAGGTAACATATAGTTATCTATACAAATAGTGGTTATGATCCCTAAGTCATACGTAACTTTCTTGTCTCTTTGAATCCCATCATCAAATAGACTATAGAGAGAAAACAAAAAAGGGATCTCTCAAAGAAAACGTATTGATTTGGAAGGCCAACCGCACAATCTAAGAATCGTGGCTCGCAATGGATTCAAGTACGCTTCTGCATATTTATTGATTAATTCTTAATGATCAAACATGAAAGATCTAGGATTTATTATTTGTGATGATTTTCACAATTGGTTAATCAAGATTTAACAATTGGTATCAGAGCCTACATTATTTGATCATTAGGAATTACTTTTGTAATTTTTTTTATAAGGTGTTATTATCCCTAATTTTAGAAATTAGGTTTTGGACAAACATTAAAATATGTAAACGTCTCAAATCGGTTCTGACCATTCATGTTACTGGATATGTTATCATAACAATTTCCTCACAATTTTTTCGCGTCAAAATCAATGGCCATTGTCTTGTTTAATATTGTCTCCATGAACAGTATTTAGGAATGGCATGATTTCGATATGTTATCGGATCTCTCCACGATGAATTTTCTTTCTGTGATTGTAATTCACCATGGTGAATTAAGATTTTCTTCACGGTCCGTTTTCGAACGAATTAGGAACCACATCAATAAACGATGCATCACGTTGCTTCCTCCATGGCCAAACTTTTCTGTATATACGGTCTCGACCCATAGTTATACACAGTTGTGTATTCAAACCATGTAAGTTTCTGTTAGTTTTTTGGCCAACATACACGGACGTGCCTTCAGCCATGTATTCAAATCGTGTAAGTTTCTGTTAGTTTTTTAGGCCAACATACACGGTCGTGCCTTCAGCCGTGTATTTAAATCGTGTACGTTTCTGTTAGTTTTAGGCCAACATACACGGACGTGCCTTCAGCCGTGTATTCAAACCCAGTAAGTTTCTGTTAGTTTTTTAGGCCAACATACACGGCTGTGCCTTCAACCGTATACTCAAATATATATTCATAATCACTTATAGATTGGTATTTGTGTACACCAATTTTTCTTTTGAGCTCTAATTTTAATGTTTGAGTTATATTTGAATATGGGTGCTTAGACCCAATAAGTTTTAGCTAAAATTAGAGTTGCCTTTGACCTAAAGTTTGATATGATTTTAAATTTGAATATTGATATGTTTATATGTATTTTGAGATGAATTAATTGAAGCAACATACTGCCAAAGTAGTCCCTCTTGCAAAAATTAATTTATTTCAAAATATAAAAGGTTGTGTGTTTACAACTTCTGTGAATTTTTAATCGGCCCAAAGGAAGGTTAATGTTTAACAGAATTGCAAGTGCACCTGTAGTAATAAACTCATGATGATTATTTAGTTTTACATGTGAACAATAAATCGGCCCAAAGGAAGTTTTATTGTTTGATGTGTTCTTATTGTCAGTGTTTGATTACTACGCCAAGATACCACTTAGTAGTTAATGTTTTGTCGAAAGGTGAAATATTAATGGGCTACCTAGTATTTTGAGATGGGGTTTACCTTTATTTGAATTTATTATTATTATTTTGTAAGGCTTATGTAAGCTTATTTATTTGTTTGTTGTTCTTATTTAGTTATGAATAATCCTGCTAATATTACTGCCAACATCAATTCCATTCCTATGCCAAATGGCACTAACTTCAAGTCGTGGAAAGATAATCTATTGATAGTACTTGGAGTTATGGATCTCAACCTTGCATTAAGGACTGATTCTCCTTCACCTCTTACTGATAAGAGTACCTCTGATGACAAGAGGGAGATGGAAAAGTGTTAGAAATCAAACCGCATGTGTATGATGATCATGAAGAAGGTCATTCCAGAAGCATTTAGAGGTACAATATTTGATAAGATAACTAAGGCTAAGGAGTTCCTTGATGAAATTGAGAAAAGGTTTGCTAAGAACGAAAAGGTAAAAATAAGTACACTCCTAGCAAACCTAATCTCAATGAAGTACAAAGGCAAGGGCAATATTAGGGAGTACATCATGGAGATGTCTCATCTTGCTTCCAAGCTAAGAGCACTCAAGCTAAACCTCACAAAGGACTTACTAGTGCATTTGGTTTTGATTTCTCTTCTAGCACAGTTTAGCCAGTTTAAAGTGAGCTATAATTGTCAGAAAGAGACTTGGTCTCTGAATGAGCTCATCTCACACTGTGTTCAAGAAGAGGAAAGGCTAAAGCAAGATAAGATTAAGAGTGCTCACCTAGCCTTAACCGCTAAGAATAGGAATAAGGATAATAAAAGGAAAAGGGATAAAGAAGCTGCAAATATGGTACCTCAGAAGACACAACCAAAGAAGTCGGATGCATCAAATGGTATTGGTTGTCACTTCTGTGGAGCTGTAGGGAATTATAAGAAGTAGTGCACCAATTATCATGCTTGGCGTGCTAAGAAAGGTACACTTCTTAATTTGGTTTGTTCTGAGGTTAATTTAACTTTGGTACCCATAGACACTTGGTGGATAGATTCTGGTGCAAGAACTCACATCAGTGTGTCTATGCAGGGTTGCCTACATTGCCGAAAACCAAGTGATGGTGAAAGATACGTCTATGTAGGTAATGGTAAGACAATTGAAGTTGAAGCAATTGGGAAGTTTAGATTATTATTAAAGACTAGATTTTATTTGGATCTTAATGAAACATTCATTGTACCGTCTTTTAGACGGAATTTGATTTCTATTTCTGCTTTGGACAAATTTGGTTATTCTTGTTCATTTGGGAATAAGAAATTTAGTTTGTTTCATGATTTCAAATTAGTTGGATCTGGTTCTCTATCTGTTTATGATAATCTTTACTTGATTGATATCATTGCTTCATTTAATGAATCCCTGCAAGTAACTACACGAGGTATAAAGAGAAAATTAACTAATGAAAATTCAGCTACATTATGGCACAAGAGATTAGGTCATATCTCCAAACGGTGAATGGACAGACTTGTATCAGATGAAATTCTAAACCCCTTGGATTTATATATTTTGATGATTGTATTAATTGTATAAAGGGGAAACAAACCAATAAAAGAAGATTTGAAGCCAATAGGACCTTAGATGTCTTAGAACTTATACATACAGATATTGTGGGCTATTCCTTACAGTTGCTTGGAATGGTCAACAATATTTTATAATGTTCATAGACGATTTCTCATGATATGGCAATCTTTATCTCATTCATGAAAAGTCACAGTCCTTGAATATGTTTAAAAATTATAAGGCTGAAGTTGAGAACCAACTCAACAAAAGGATTAAAGGCATTAGATTTGATCGTGGTGGCAAATACTACGATAGATATGATGGTTCAGGTGAACAACGTCCAGGACCTTTTGCTAAATTCCTAGAGGAATGTGGTATTGTCCTATAGTACACCATGCCTGGTTCACCCGCCATGAATGGTGTTTCTGAAAGACAAAATAGGACGCTTAAGGACATAGTAAGGAGTATGATTTGTCACTCCACCTTACCAGAATCACTTGAGGAGAAGCACTTAAGACTGCAACATATATCCTTAACAGGGTTCCAACTAAAGTAACTAACAAAACCCCTTATGAACTTTGGATTGGGAAAAAGCCTAGTCTAAAACATTTACATGTGTGGGGATGTCCACTTGAGGCACGGCCTTATAAACCCAATGAAAAGAAACTGGACTCAAGAACAGTAAGTTGCTATTTTGTTAGGTACTCTGAAACATCAAGGAGTTACAAGTTCTATGATCCCACAACTAAATCAATATTTGAGTCGGGAAATGCTCGATTCTTTGAGGATGTCGAGTTTGCCAGGGGAGATACGGTTAGAGATATTGTCTTTGAAGAGGAATACGTTGATATTCCCATAGGTGTTATTGAATTTGGTCAAGATTTTATTCCTGATCTTCTTTAAGACACAATAGAACAAGACAATACTGGAGATCCCATTTAAGATACTGTTCTAGAAGAACAAACTCTACCACCTCAAGAACCTATGCCATTAAGGAGATCCACTAGACAAAGAAGAAGTGCGTTACCAGATGACTACATCATATTTCTTCAAGAACATGAGGTTAACATTGGAATGATGGAAGATGATCTAATCAACTTCTGTCAAGCCATCGAAAGTTCTAAATCTCAGAAGTGGATTGATGCCATGAATGAAGAGATAAAGTCTATGAAAGACAATGACGTTTAGGATCTTGTCCCATTGCCAGAAGGTACGAAGCCTATTGGTTGCAAATGGATATTTAAGACCAAGAGGGATTCAAAAGGCAATGTGGAGAGGTATAAGGCTCGTCTTGTTGCAAAGGGCTTTACACAGAAAGAAGGCATTGACTATAAAGAGACTTTCTCACTGGTTTCTTCGAAAGACTCTTTTAGGATTATAATGGCATTAGTGGCACGATTCGATCTTGAGTTACATCAGATGGATGTAAAGACCGCCTTCCTCAATGGTGACATTGATGAGATGATCTATATGGTACAACCAAAAAATTTTGTATCGAGAGATCCAAAGAATATGGTTTGTAAACTTAAGAAATCCATTTATGGACTTAAGCAAGCATCTTGACAATGGTATTTCAAATTTCATCAAGTGATCACTTCGCATGGTTTTGAGACGAATTTGGTCGATGATTGTATATACCATAAGTTCTATGGGAGCAAGCATATTTTCTTGGTTTTATATGTTGATGATATATTGCTTGCCAGCAACGATATAGGCTTATTGCACAAAACCAAGAGATTTCTAGCTGAGAATTTTGAGATAAAAGATCTTGGTGATGCCTCTTTTGTGTTAGGAATACAAATACATCGAGATTGCTCTCAAGGTACTCTTGGATTATCACAAAAGAGTTATATCGAAAAGGTACTCAAAAGGTATGGCATGCAAAATTGCAAACCAAGTGATAGCCTATAGCTAAGGGAGACAAATTTAGTCTTAGTCAGTGCCCTAAGAATGATTTTGAGGAAAAAGAAATGCAAAAGGTTCCCTGTGCATCAGTGGTAAGGAGTCTAATGTATGCTTAGGTTTGTACGCGTCTAGATATTGCGTACATTACAGGAATGTTGGCCAGATACTTGAGTAATCCAGGATTAGACCATTGGAAAGCAGCCAAACGGGTCTTGTGGTACTTACAAAGAACAAAAGATTACATGCTTACCTATCGGAAGTCAGATCAAATCGAGATCGTTAGGTATACTGATTCCGATTTTGCTGGATGCCAAGATATTATGAAGTCTACATCAGGCTACATCTATCTGTTGGCTAGGGGAGCCATCTCTTGGAAGAGCATAAAACAATCCCTTGTTGCTTCTTCTACTATGGAAGCAAAGTTTGTAGCATGTTATGAGGCATCCAATCATGGAATATGGTTGCGGAATTTTGTCACAAGGCTGCGCATTGTGGATACTATTAATAGGCCACTTAAATTATTTTGTGACAATAAGTCAGTAGTTCTATATTCTAACAACAATAGGAGCTCGATGAAGTCAAAGCATATAGACATCAAGTTCCTAGTTGTAAAAGAAAGAGTTCAGAGTGGACAGTTGTCTATAGAGCATATAGGAACAAACTCTATGATCATGGATCCGCTCATTAAAGGAGTGCAACCCAAAGTTTTCATGAGCACACTGCTCATATGGGTGTCATGACTTTAAGTGACATTAAGTTTTAATGGGAGTTTGTTACCTTGAATGCATTTATGTCATAGACAAACTTTAATAAGTTGTTTTGGTTTATTATGTTTTAAGGATATCTTCTGCAGAAATAAAGTATCTTGTTTGCCTACACTCTGTTTTTGGTTTATGGTTTGATCTCACTAAGGTTTATGGTGGACTAGTAGAAAATAGACATGTTAAGATCATATTGCATGGAATTTTCTTGCTACACATCCATATCATGATCTATGTCATTCAATTATATCAGCATTGTGACCATTGATGGGTAGAGTTACGATAAATGTAATGAATACCTCTTTGATCCTATGTTGATATGACTGATGGACCGGATTAGTTATAGATACATTCGGTTCATGACAGCAAATTTGAGCTCATATGGTTTTGCGAAACATGATTGTAAAGTTACACATATAGTCCAAGTGGGAAATTGTTGGATCCTTAATCCAACGTTGGCCTTATATGTGAAACAATTATATGTTGCGGGCTTTCATATTAAGTTAAACTCAATTAAAAGTGATCAATAAGATTTGGATATTTGAGTTTTAATGTATCTAATAAGATATAACCCCTTTTATGTGTAGAGACCTTATGAGTAGTTTCTATTTTTATGATAGCTAAAATAGAAACACCAAAAAGGTAACATATAGTTATCTATATAAATAATGGTTATGATCCCCAGGTCATACGTACCTTTGTTGTCTCTTTGAATCCCATCATTAGATAGACTACAGAGAGAAAACAAAAAAGGGATCTCTCAAAGAAAACGTATTGATCTGGAAGGCCAACCATACAATCTAAGAATCGTGGATCGCAATGGATTTAAGTACGCTTCCGCATATTTATTGATTAATTCTTAATGATCAAACATGAAAGATCTAGGATTTATTATTTGTGATGATTTTCACAATTGGTTAATCAAGATTCAACAATATGTTGCAAGAAGCTATGGTCCACGGTAACTTTTTACAGCCGCTAGTGGTGTTCTATTGCTTGAGGTTTTCCTTAAGGTTAACAAGAAGGGAGAGTAAGAATAGCCAGCGGTGTATCTAAAGCAGGGCGAAGGTCTTCGAGGTTCTCCTCCCCCATTCTTCCAGATTGTTGAGTAAGATGAACAATATGGGTCGATTGGATTCAATAGAGGTAAATAGTAACAAGTGCTGAAGAGGAAGATGACCATGATAGAATGAACTGTGATTTTGATCTTCAATGCTTGGGGTTGGAGTCATTAGCGGCCGTTGATTAGTAAAATCTTTGTGCGAAATGAAAATTGTGTGTTGCCTTTTTACCTTTCATGTGGCCATATTGTTTTAAAAAACAAAACGACTTTTTTTTTTTTTTTTATGCTCTTGCATTTCACAAGATGGATTGTTATAGAGTGTTTCATTTGTTTGATTTGATAAAAATTTTATAGGATTTGACTTTATAAGTTTTTAGAAAATGATATAAAATCCTATAAAGTTTTAGATTGAATTTTACGATTTAAAAAAAATTAATGGAAATATCTAAATTTCATAAATATTATATATGTATAATTTTTTTCCCTAAGAATAATATTAATATTTAAAGATTACACACTACAATTTTAATAATTTTCACCCGATCAAAGCTTAAAGCAAAATCAATAACATGCACTGTACGTTCTTGCGACGTGATGGAGTAAATATATATGGTGAGCCGCACCCAATCCTGGAATGGCAATGTAACGTGAAGACTATATATATATTGAACAGTAAAACTGGAATAGTATGCTTGGAAAATAATGTAATAATGAAACAAGCAAACTAAAATAAAATAAAATAAAACAAATAAACAAAGAAAACTGACAATATAATATTAATTAAACGTTGTCTCGATGACACCGAAAACTTGATATGGGTAAACCTTTAAAAGCACAATTAATATAGCAAACATATTAGACCACATATATAATTTAGCAAAAAAAAAAAAATCTGGTGAGAATCAAGTTGTATCTTTAAGGACTACAAATTAATTATTAGATTGTGTCATCTCCCTCTTTAGCTATCAAAACAAATCGTTCAAGTAAATTAAAATAAGGAAAACAAATTATTCGAAACACGAAACATCACTAAGATAAAGGTTTACTAAATCGAATGTATGGGATTTTGACTAAGCTATCTTTTGATAAATTAATGTATACTTCTAAGATATGTTAAAACTAATTGATTGGCTTTTGTGTGGTTAATTATAATGATAAGTTAAGTAGTAAATCCATCTCACAAATATTACTATCCTACTTTATATTTAAAAATCATGCATATGTCTATATCATAAAAATTAATATCAATTGCATTAAGACCATAAATCTTACATTTAATGTAAGATACATGTGTCTATGTCATAAATTAAATTAATCCCAGTTCAATTTCATATAAACCATCAATTCACTTTCGACTGTTTCAAGTTCTATTCATACAAATATTCTTGATTAGTTAATAAAATAAGAACCATGAAATTGAGTTGATTAAAAATCACAACTAATTAACTAGTAACATATAATAAAATCGTACACTAATTATATCATCAAGCAAGTGTCAAAATCCCATGATGTTTAATTTATTCCATGGTAAACATAAAAATAACATAAAAAGATACAAGAGACATAATTATAAATTAATACGAAAGAAAAAGAAGAATTCAGATAAAATATTGAGTGCATGAATGCCTTCAATTTTGTTCTTGATGTCTTTATGCCCTCTTAACTTAAAAAAAGATATAACTGTGAAATAATACTTTACAGAGAAAGGAAAACATGACTAAGCTAGAAAAGTCTTCATAACTCTTTGTTTTTTTCTTTTGTTCTCACATGTTGCCTCATATACATTGAAAATGTGAGATTGTAGTAAACATAAAAGATGATTTTTCAAAGCGTAGGCTTAGAGTTAGTGATGCCATTAGGTGGGTTATTACGGATACCCACCCCCCAACCCACTAATTACTCAATAGGGTATTACCCTATAGGATTTTGGGAAGTGTTTAGGTATTACTTTAAAATCCTAATTTTAATGAATGTTTAAGAAGAGAATGAGATAAACTTTATTTAATTTTTAAATTTTGGTGAATTATATCATAAACTTGTAGGAATGTGTGATTGATGAGTTGAACTTTATTTATTTTAGAGTTTAGATGACTGTTTATATAATATATTGAACTCCCTATTACAGCAACTTCTTAGTATAATTTAATGAAATTCGTTTAGTTGAATTTCAAAATTTCAACTGTGATTCAATAATATCTCTACATGATTATTTTATCAAAATCGTAATTATAGATGGTTATATTCAATATAATTATTTTCTTATAAACCATTTATACCATCATATAACATGTTATCACTTCACTCATAGTATATGATTTTATGAATTGCCAAAAACAACTTACAGAATTCTTGGTAACACCTTATCTTTCTATTTTATAAGAACGTGTTTTGCATAAATTATAATGGCGGGTTGATTGATTGGGTCATGGGTTTATAGTATGTTTGACGAGATGGGTTGTGAATATTAAATAAAAACTATATAGAGTTTTATAAATTAATTATGAATAGTCCTAAACGATAATGGGTCGAACTTTAATTTTATAAAATTTGTTTCGAATCTGACTTGATGACATCCTTAACTAGAGTCATAATTGTTGATAAGTGAAATCTTCATGATGAGTGAAAATTGTAGGTTGCTTGTTTCTCTATCATGTAGCCATCATGTTTCCATGTCATATGTATTTTTAAACTTGTAATAATTTGAATGCTTATTTTTAACTCCACATTTTTTTATTACAAGTATAATAGATATAAATATTAAAATAGCTTATAATTAGAATAAAAATATATAAAAATTTTATAAGACATTTAAATCATATATTTTAATCCTTTTTTACCAATTTATTTAATATACCCCTTTTAAGGGAATTTATTGAATTTGTAGTATTAATTCATTGAAATATGATAAATTACACTCTAAATATAAGATTTGTGATAGGATATGATGTTCCTAGGGAGACAACTACTGGGGTACCAAACAATAGCACAACTTAAAATGAATGACGAAAACTAAATTCTAGAGAGAATTAAGGTTTTGAATCTTACCAGGTAGAGATGAATGAATACTTTCAGGTATGATGCACCTATAGTCCCCACTTACTCAATCAAGTTAGGGATATAATGCATGCAAGAATCAATTACTCACACTCACCATTAGGAATGCAACCGAGATGGGTTATAATAGGATACTCGACTCAATCGACCTCGAAAAAACCATATAGGGTTAAACCTTATAGGGTTTAGGATTGGGTTTTGGGACATGAAATGAAACTCAATCGAATATAGGGTCAAGTTATGGGATTTCGAAAAAACTTGATGGGAAAACCCGACCTGTGAATTTTTTTAAATAATAAATTAATATTATAATTCATATTTTGTATAATTGATTTTATTATTTTTTTATATTTTAAATTTTTTTGAATTTTTCCACCGAACTAAAATGAAACGATGCATATTAACAACAACAACAAGTCAAGGTGAAGGACTCCAGATTGACTCTAGCTGTCTAATCCAGTAGATGTAGATGTAGGCCGTAGGGTAAAGTGCGCTAGAGTGAAAACAATAGCACTGAGCATTGAGCTATCCAGTCTGTAGGCCCGAGCTACTTGTCGTATCCTGTGTGTGTGTCTCCAGTCTAGACTCCACTCTCATTCTCACTTCATGTGTCCACAGTCCACTCATTGACTCAAGTCACTCAACCCTAGGCCTCGTCCAATCATCCGTGTGAGTCGTGATTGCGTTCTCGTCCCTCGCCTCATTTAGTCTTGCACTGCACTTAGTTTACACAAAAACAACTCTTATTTAAGTTAACACTTAACATAAACAATCAAACACAAAGCCTTATCCTTGCAAGGCAATCTTTTGTACCTCCACCTCCACTAGTTCACCACCTCGACGGCTACTTTAGTTTGCATTATCCCACGGTCCCCACCCTCATTCTCTCAATCTCTCATTCTTCCTCGATCTGTCTGTGTCTATGTGTGTCACTTATTAATTTGGATTGGTTTGGTCTTGGACTCTCATCTCTCTAGTCTGGTACTTAGTTTAAGTTGTGGGAAACTCCTATCTAGTGTCGATGGCTACAAGGTTGTTGTCTACTGCTGGTGCAAACTGTTTGTTTTCTAAGCTATACATTCCTTTTGTTTTCTATGTCAAACCATTGGAATAAATTGATTTGATTTAGGGTTATAATTTTTTGAAAAATTAAGTGCTCAAAATGAATTAATTGAATAGAGCTTTTGAAGCTAGAATTAATTAGAGGAGAACAGGGTTGAACTCTAAATTAGCATACTACGTACATTAACATTCCTATCTGCTGTGCCCATACGGTTTGTTGAACTCTAAATTAGCATAGATTTTTCTTATGCTTTCCAATGTAATTAATGGACGAGTTAATGAATCACACACCTAATGTGTATTAAATAACCATAGTCCAACTACATTGTCCTATTACAAAACTCACAGTTTAGGATGTTGTTATACTTTATTCTAATGTATGGAAGCGAAACTCAATTTTTAGATAAAAAATATTGTGCATGTGCCAAAATACTACTTCCTAACTAATGGATTCATTGGTTGTGGTATATCACTTAAGGTAATGGGTGAGTTGTAAGTAAGTTAGAATAGAGAAACATTAAGCCTAAATTCCACTATATGTGCCTTGTAACAAAAATAGAACTTAGCTTAACTAAGCTTGTGTATATTCAATTATTCAAAAATATATATATATTGATGAGTTATATAAGTAGCTTGAGTTTAACTCCCACTCTTTTAAAATTAGATTGAAGTCTAGCAATTAATTATGATTGATGGTATTTGTGGTACTAAAATATTTACAAAATTCATTATGCAATGTAGGGACAATGGACATATATGAAATTGAGGAGAACATGGATGCAAGTGAGGTTCAGGAAATTTCATTTCCAACATGTGGATTTGAAAAGGAAGGTGTACGAAGAAAATCAATAGCTGCATCAAGTTCTAAAGTTGCAAGCAATACCAATTCAAGTAATAATGCTAGTAAACATAAGTTGACTCTAGTGTGTGGAATGAGATGGTGAAGAAAACAATTGATGGGGAGAATTTTGCTGTGTGCAATCATTGTAACAAAAAACTAAATGCAAATAGCTCAAATGGAACAAAGTAATTTCTTTAATCATTTGAATAGATGCTTGTAGAGAAAAAATACAAATAGACATTAAGCAATGTCTTGTTTCTATGGAAAAAAGAGAAAGTGATGGTGATAGTGGGTTAAAGATTGGAAATTAGTCATTCAATCTAGAAAGCTCGAGACAAAAACTTGCGAAGGCAATCATTGTTCATGAGTATCCCATTTCCATGGTTGAACATGAGTGGTTTAGAGTATATATCAGTAGCATTCAACCATTGGTAAATCATATCAATCACACCACCATGAGGAAAGAAATTATGAGCATTTATAAGGAGGAGAAGGAAAAATTGGGAGTGATATTGAAAGGCCTGGTTTCTCGAGTTGTCATAACAATAGACATGTTGACATTTAATAAAAAAAAGAAGGGATACATGACTATGACGGCACACATCATTGACAATAGTTGAAGGCTTCAAAGTCGACTGTTAAAGTAAGCTTTTTTGCTATCATGTTTTTCTCTAATTATCTATTGAAAAAGTTACATTTACATATTTCTTTTAACCTTATTTATATATTTTTTCAATTTTGTATATGTTCTAACTCTGCATACAAATGAGGTACTTGCTGATTATCTCTTTAAGTCACTAATGTCACGGAGTTTGGATAGAAAATTATCTACAATCACTATAGACAATTGTTCCACAGACGATGCCATGATGACAACTTTATTGTTGAAGTTACGAAGAGATGATCTAATTCTTCATGGGAAAGCAATTCATATGTGTTGTTGTGCACATATCTTAAACTTGATTGTGAAGGAAGGTGTGAGTGTAATAGAAAAAGCAATAGAGAAGATTCGTGAAAGTGTAGCATTTTGGTTTGCAACGCCATCACGAGTGGAGAAGTTTGGAGAGGGATGTAAGCAATTGGATATTTTGTATAGTAGAAAGCTCTCTTTAGATTGTAAAACTAGATAGAACTCAACATATGATATGCTTATCAATTTTAGGTATTTGCAATGAAGACTTTGTTAACCACACAAATTGAGTATTATTATCTCATTGATGATGCTTGCTAATGGTATGCTATGTAAACCATGCTATAATGAAATTGCTTGATTCAAGTGTTATTGTGCTCTATAAATATTGTAACTTGAGTGTCCTTGAAAAATTGGTTAACCACCCTTAAACTTGACTAAATAAATATTTGAGTTTTAACTTGATATGCATTACATCATAACTTGCATGATTGGGGACTAACAACTCTATAGGATAGCCTAGAGCGGCTTATGAGGGTTTTTGCAATGCCATATGCAAATGAGGGAACTTATTGGAGTGTCGTGTATATGATGGAGTTGTAGTGCACGCTATCATTGAGGATCTTGTATGTGTTGCTCTAGGATAATGCCAATGCAATATTTTTGAATGATCTAAGAACTAGTGAAGGAGTTGCCTCCTTAACCATGGTTAAGGAGAGAATCATCTTATAGGTTTGAGATACCATTATATTCCAAGGAAATTAATCTTGGCGATCTTTTTAATCTGATTGCATAGGGCTTAGGCTTAAAGTATGAGTGTCTGATTAGTCAAATCCTATTTCCTTAGATTTTTTTTTTGTCATGTGTTATTACCATGTAATTTACACTGACCATGGAAGATAGTTACCTATGTAAGGATTTATATTATTAGAGACTTGGTTTCTTTATAGAGGTAGTATGAAATGTTAATGTTTTATTACTTAAGTTTGTCTATTGATGGTACCTTTTATATGCTTCATGAATAGTTGATAGGAATTAGGACACCTTGGATGGAGTCCTCTCTTCCTAAGAGTATTTATAGTTAATTATCACAACTAGAGTTCCCTTAGGACGTTTATAACTTTTATAATGAGTTATGGCTAAAATTTATGTTGAATTTATTTGTTTCCATCTTATAGTTCATTTTTTTTAATGATTATAGTAAATGTATCAACAGTTTTTTAAAGTTGTTTTATATAGGTTGTAGAAACTTACATATTTATATTTCGATTCTTTAGACCCTTTGGCAATTTTAGGTAGAATCATGAGTTTGACAACCTTGGATCGGATGGTTGGAATGAAGTGACTAGTATTTTAGACACCGAGCCCCCATATGGTCGGGATAAGAGAGTCATCAATGTAATAGAACTATAACTGATACATGTAGAGAATTCTAGATGAATATATTTAAAAATTTGGGATATGTTGTAATTATGATGAAATTTGTAATTTTTTGCAATTATGATGAATTTTAAGGGATATTATAACATGCATAAGGATTATCAACTTGCTCGTAACTTGTGAGAATAAGTGAGTTTAGCAAATTGATTCTTAGAACTAAGTTCAAATTGTAAGTTTATCAACTATGTTCAACTAGAAATTTATAGGATAATGATAGTATGTTCATATAGGACCTCAAACACATAATAATTTTGAATTGAATAGGAAAAATTTGTGGCATCATCCAATCATTTTGTGGTCCATCAAAATAGAAGTCTTTTTTTTTCATTTTTTTTAAAAAGCTTCATTTCCATTAACTTTTAGGGGAATAGGAAAAGGCAGTTTGAAACCAACAACAAATGCAACTGGGACGGTGTCTATTAATCTAAGGGTTGTAACTTATCTCTGCTTTGCCTTGACTAATAACCTAATTAGTACAAGCATTAGCTTTTCTTGGTACCAAAGAGAAACAACACAAAGAAAATAAGTTTTTGAGAGATTGAATATTTTCAATTATCCACCTTATTTTCCAAGTACACACTCTAACATTAGAAAGACTCAAAAACTATCTTAGAATTTGTTTCAACAGCAATCTTCTCTTGACCTATTCTTCTTGCCGAGAGTAAGCCTACCTTAATTGCAACAACTTCTACTAGTACAAGGTCAAAATGGGCTAGATGCCTAGCTATAGCTTGCAAAAGAACACCATTAGCATCCTCAAATTATTCTGAAGCCCACTTCTATAGTTGATGAATAAGCTATGTCGTGTAAAAATGTGTAGAATTATGGGACGATATAAATTTACCATACTTAAAAATAGTTCAATGCATTGAATAATCTCCCAACTTCAAAGTGAAAATCTTTTATAATTTTATTATGGTTAAAAAATATGCTATGAGAGTAAAAAAAAAAATATAAATAACCTTTAAAAATTATATTGATTTATATTGAAACCATAAAAGAAAACTTATTAGCTTATAAAAACTAAAATAATTCTCTTTTGAATAAATTACAATTACATCCTTTTATATTTGAATCATATGCACTGAGTTCTTTATGCTTGAAATTGATCTTCAAATCTTCAAATCTTTTTATCAAAGTGATTTAGGTCTTATTTTATAATGTCACCCTTAGATAAAATAGTAAGAGATATTATGGAATAATTAAAAATGGTTAAAATTAAGCGCACAATAATCATTTAGGACTTGTGTGTGTGTGTGTGTGTGTATGTATTAGGGAAAATTATATTTTTAGTCTAATACTTACTTTCTTTTTATTTAAGTCTTCAACATTTTCTTTTTCATTTTATTTGAGTTATCAATGTTTTCAAAATTTTACAAAAAGAGAATTTATGTTGAACCTATTGAGTTGTTTATCAATTTGTGACACGTACTAATTTCAAATTGCTCTATAACAATTAAATTAACAAAATGATGATCTTAAATATATTTATTTAAATAAATAATAAAAATAATATTAAATAATATAATATAATAAAAAAAACAAATATAAAAATTCAAATTAAGAAAATAGGCTAAAAAAAATTGTGTGTATCCTTACAATCTTGAATAACAAGGTTATGGCTAATTGGAAGCCAATACATGCTTAATATGAATAGAAAATTTAACGCATTAAATGAAAGTTCTATTTTTGTAAGGTTTTAAAAATATTAATGACTTAAATAGAATAGTAGGTAAATATTATAGACTAAAATTGTATTTTTCCCTATATTTTAATATTTAAGATTTAAGCTTAATTTTAAAAATGAGAAATTAAACTTATTTAAAACAATGGTTACATTTTCAATTTGCACCATTCTTTTTAATTTTTTTTATATCAATATACGTATAGTTAGGGGTAAGTGTAGTTCGATTTGGTATTGTTCGTCATTTGAATCAAATTGAACTATATATTGCAATTCAATTTTTTTTCTTAAGTCAAACCTAACCATAAGGTTCGCTTTATAATTTTTTTGAACATAAAAAAATAGTTGGGGTTAATTTAGTTTGGTTCACAGATCGGATCATTTTTATACGTATTATTAATTTTATTCTATTTATAAGTTAATAAGTTATGCAAAATTGTATTGGATATAAAAAAGATTTTATTTATTATCATTTTCCCAATATCATTCATTATCTTTGATAGTCATTTGTTATATTTAAGGAGGTTTTATTATCTCTCTTAAAGATCAATCAATAAGTAAAAATATAAAATAAAAAAACTAGTAAACTATTTGATTACAACCAAATGAGAGAAAAAAAATTAATAAGAAACCGAAAATCATCCTTTTTAATAATGATGATAATGGGCATCTATGGTTCCAACAATGATCGGGAGTGGAGAGAATTGTGGCTGAACTTAGAGACAATGGTACAAAACTTAGGACAGCGCCTGCCGTTGGTAATGGGCAACTTTAATTCCACTAGAACAATCTTAGAAAAAAAAGGAGGGAGAGTTGCAGTCATAGAAGCAATGGTAGAATTCCAAAGGTGCATTGCTAAGATGGAGGTAGAAGATCTACGATACACAAGTGATTTTTATACATAGTCCACTAAGCAAAATTAGTTGCCTATTCTAAGGAAATTGGACCACATCGTGGTCAACCATCCTTAGCTAAATTTGTTCTCAAGTGCACATGCTAGATTCCTCAAACCTATCTTATCTTACCACTCACTAGCTATGGTATGTATAGAGTATGGACTAAGAGTCAAAAGAAAGCTGTTTAAATTTTTTAACTTTTGGGCAAACCATGAGAGGTTTAAAGAGATAGTCAGCAACAAGTGGAAGAAGGAAGTAAAGGGGTCTAGAATGTTCCAGGTTGTGAGGAAGCTTAAACTTATTAAGGAAGGCCTCAAGAGTTTGAACAAAACTGAGTTCTCTAACCTTTCACAACATGTTCAGAGAGCGAAGAACCACTTGATCCAATTGCAAGCCAACATACATACTGCAGGGGATACATCTCGACTGGATGAGGAGCGGATGGCCTACAAGGAGTATTGCATACTGCGAAGGGCTAGGGAAAGCTTCTATAAGCAAAAATCTAGGGCAAAGTGGCTAAGGTTAGGAGATAAAAACACTGCCTATTTCCACAAGTCTATGAAGAGTTTCCACAACCGTAGCTCCATACATCAATTGACTTAAGGGGATGGTAGTGAGGTTGTGGGTGAACTGGAGGTCCAATAGTTAGTCCTTAGGTATTTCCAGCAACTCTATGACCTCCTAACAGCCCTTCGCAACCTTATTGAAGTGGAAAATTTAGTGTCTTGGGAATTGAATGAGTAGTAATTGCTTACACGTGAAGCTCCATTCACAAATGATGAGATCAAATGGGGTTTCATGTCGCAAGCAAATAGGAAAGCCCCTGGCCTAGATGGGTTTTCAGCTCTTTTCTTTAAGGAGGCATAGGATATTATAAGTGTTGATATGATTGCATCAACTAGAGAATTCTTGACTACAAGCCATCTGCTTAAAGAGATTAATAGTACTGCTATATCCTTAGTCCCCAAAATAGCTAATCCCACTAAATTGGGTGATTTCCAGCCAATAGTATGCTGTAATGTGATTTACAAGGTGATTTCCAAGGTCTTTGCTACACAGATGAAATGATGTTATCAACTCTTGTTAGGAGGGAGCAAGCAGCATTTATACCAGGTAGAGGGATAACTGACAACATTTTTATTGCACAAGAGTTAATGGCAGGTTACCAGACTCATCAGGGTACTCCCCGATGTACACTTAAGGTAGATCTACAAAAGGCTTATGACACAACTAAATGGGTGATGCGTGAAACTCTAGGTATGTTAAACCTAGAATCCCGATGATGCTAGTTGGTTTCAATTACCCCTAAGATCGTCTTAAATAAGCGATTTGTAACTAGACCTCAATCAAACCCGTTAACTGTAACCTAAGTTATCAATAGGTATTCCTAGTAATTCGGTTAAGAATTCCATGATAAAGTTCTTTTGCAAAAGAATAAAAAGAGGTTTTTCATTCACTCACGAAAAGTATGTGTTTTTCATATATTTCACAAGTTGTTTTTGGCCGGACCCCTTGCACGACATATATAGTACTCATACAACATGGAAAACCAAAGTTGCCTAATCTATTTGTTTCCTTATCCTCATGTAACCGAGTAGGCAACTAAATAATATAAATTACAAACCAAAACAAAGACTAAAAAATATAACAATAAACCCGCAAATTCCCGTTTCCTATTTCGATTCAATATATAATATTTTTATTCTAGAACTTCAAATCCTTGCTTTTCTTCCATGGAAACATGAATTACATTAATAGGTGTTGGTTCTCCTTTAGTGTAATTTGATTCCTTAGCTTGTAAGTCCATAACTAGTCCTTATAGAGCATCATTCATCCTCTTTGCTCTAGCTTGGGTCATTGGTCCTCCAATTCCTTACAATGGATCTTAAGTCCCTAACTCTGTCTTCTTAAGTGCTAGATGATCCTCGTCAATGGGACTTTATCCTAATGGTACTCAAGGCCATGAGTTTTCCCCCACATCTTTGTAATTTTATCAATTAATGTATCTCTACCACCAAATACTCCATCAATGACAATGGGGAAATGGTGGGGTTCTTTGCAAGTAAAAGCAGGTTGAGACAAGGGGACCCTATCTCCCCTTACTTGTTTGTCCTGTGCATGGAAGTTCTTTCCACATAGCTGAGGAGGTTGATTTCTAATCCCTAATTCTCACTACATTAGAGATGTAAGGCTGAAAGACTAACTCATCTTTGCTTTGCAGATGATCTCCTAATATTTGCTAAAGGAAACATTAAGTCTATCTCCCTTGTTAAAGAAGCCTTACAGTACTTCTAAACTATCTCGGGATTGGGAGTCAATAATAACAAGAGCAACATTTTCTTCTCACATGTCCCTACGAGTATCAAAGAGGCCATTCTACGCACTACCCAATTTAGTGAGGGACAGTTTCTAGAACGTTACTTAGGGGTTCCCCTCATATCCTCTAAGCTTAAGAAGTAGGACTATGAGGTTCTAGTGGAACGAACTCTATCACAAATCAACTCTTGGAAGACCAAGTACTTATCTTATGTTGGTAGGCTTCAATTGATAAAATTTTCTTATTCTCCATGTAAGTCTACTGGTGCTTTGTTTTTCTTCTACTTAAGTCTGTTATCACAAGGATAGACTAGTTACTTTAGAATTTCCTCTAGAATGGCAACCTATAGACCTTCACAAAAGCTAAGGTTAGATGGGCAGAAGTATGCAAACCTTTAAAAAATAGAGGCCTAAGGATCCCAAATATCTATCTTTGGAATAAGGTAATATAAATCAGGCATATTTAGAGACTATGTAAGGAAGGACCGAAGAGCGTATGGCTAGAATGGATTCATTCCACCTTACTGAAGGGTAAAAACTTTTGGTCCTCTAAGGCACCTGCCGTATGCTCATGGACTTGGAAGAAACTGTTGAAGTTGAGAGGCTCGATGAGATCTTGCTTCCTTTAGGAGCCTAATAATGGCCTTGAAATCTCACTTAGGTAGACTTTTGGCTCCCAATAGGACCACTTGATAAATTATTTAGCACTCATGCTATGGGAAGCATAGGCTTTCCTCATACCATGAGGCTTTGTTCCATCATGGATGGGAATGAATGGTGTATCCCTAATGGCCCGCTTTGGACTAACATGCACATCCCATCCTCCATCTAACCAAATGCTACAGCGTCGGATTGTCTTTGTTGGATACACTCATCATCAGGAGAGTATACCATCAAAAGTGGCTATGGATTTCTTAACCCTCTTGGGCCTACCATACTATGGCATAAAGTAGTTTGGAACAACTCTTCTTTACCCAGACACTCTTATGTCCTATGGTTAGCTTGGCTAGGTAAACTTTCCACCTTTGCTAGAGTGTATAATTGGGGGCTTGTGCAATCAACCACCTACTTTCTCTATAATCAAAACTTGGAGAACCATGCCCATTTATTCTTTTACTGCGATTACACTTCTCAAGTCTGGCATTTAGTGTGTGATTTCTTGAATTGCCCAGCATCATTTAGCAGTTGGCAAGGCGCCACCAATTTCGTGGTAGCAACAAGGGACTCCCCTAACCCAGTCCATCAGAATTAGAGGGCGGTGTTAATGGTATCAGTCTATTGCATATGGAAATTTTGAAACAAAGTCAGATTAAGCGAAGTCCTCCAAAGGGTTGGCCTTATAGCCTACTAGATTAGATCCTATATTAATCCACTGTAAAACTAGCATTTTATGCTAAACAATTATACTTATTGCTTTAGCTCCTTATAGTAACAACTATTTACATTTTTTATGATTGTATTACTTTTTGGATTAATAAAATTTCACTTATCCAAAAAAAAAAATTTCTAGCACAAAATTTTTAGCAAATGATTAAATAAAAGAGACACATTCAAATAGAAGAATAACTTAGAATATACAAAAATCCTTTATTTCTCTCCTATGTCTAATTTCTAAAGTCTTTTAGGTATAATAATTTAATTCGTCTCCTAATTCATTAAAATTATTAACATACAAAATTAATTTCCAAGCTTCCTCTGTAAAGTCTCAAAAAATTGGAAAAGACTATATAAAAATTAAAGAAAATAAGCAGAATAATAAATGCTTTTAGGTTGGGATAGCGAGAATAACATCCTTGCTATATTAAAAACTTTGAGAAATTTACGAGAAAATTCAAACATCGCAATGCGTAAATATTATTTTAATATTTTACAATAATAATAGGTTTTAAAAAAATAAAACAATTGGAAAGAATAAGCTTATGCAAAGAAAAGAAGATAACAAATGTAACAAATTGAGTTTTCTGAAATATATTACTGAATAAATTTAGGAAGCGAAGTAATTGAAAAATATCCGAATATAGATATATAAATGGATAAATAAAAATAATTATAAGTCCTAACTTTAGTTTGGGTAAATTAAATTAAAAGAATAAATTCTTCGGAACATAATTTTCAAACAATATTAGGTTAAATAATGAAATTAATTGAAATTGTAGAACCAGGAATTTTAAATGGAAATTTAGGGTAAATATTTATGATCGGAATAATCAAATTAGCTTAGATGTAAGCTTTCGTAATATAATACTAAAAAATACAAAATTTAAAAATATTGACGTATGCGTGCGGAATATTAAAATAGAAATAATTATAATATATAATATAATATATAAATTGATGGGAAAATTTCCGGCACCATCGACACTTTCAGAACTCGATTTGGATGATGATCCAAATCACTCATATTTTACGTCATTTCTATTCATCTAATAAATATTTGAGAAATAATCTTACACGTACAATAATAATTCTCCATGGGATGCTAATATGTCCTACACTAGTTGATGGACATGGGACATCTTCAGATTTACAATCAAAGACCCGCTGCGATTGTTTCCATTCCGAAGCATTGGCTCATGAAGACTTATGATATTTTTGTACTTTGTAATTGTTCTATGGACTATTTTATGTTGTATTTTTTTCTTTTGGGACACTTTTATTTTTATTGTAATTTCCATTTAGGACCGGCCACCTTAAAAGTAGCATACTTATAATTTTTGACCATTTTCTAACCCTAGGGATAGCAAGTATAAATACTTGCTTAAAGTAGGGTTTGGGGAGGCTAAAATTTTCAGAATACACTTCACATTTTCGTGAGAGGGCTTAGGGTTTCCCTACATCCAATTTCTCTTATCAATTTCAATTTTCAAGAGTTGAAATTGTGGCGAGTGCAACAAAGAGAAATTGTGAGTAATATCAATTCCTTCTTTGTTGTGTTTCCTTTTCATCACTAGTGAGTCATATATAGGGTTGATTTAGATGTTCTTGGTCAGATTGTTTATTGCAATTGTGATCAATTATCATGTTATAAGATTGAATGTTTTAGTATTTGTTATCATCATCAATATTTGAATCATTTGTGACGTGAATGGTTATTGTTGGAAGAGGATAAATCATGGCATTAGATCTAGTCATTTGGTGTAATTCATGTGGATTTCACTTGTTTTATTGTTATTTGGTGAAGATTAACCTTGTTAGATTGTTGATTGCATCTTTGGACCTTTGGATTTCATCAAAAATTCCATTAGGGTTCACGCAATTTCCTAGTCCAATTGAACCGGTTCATATGTGTGAGTTGGGGTTATTTCTTTGATTCATTTGCATGTGCTTGGGCTTGGTTTAGAGCACATCATCTTTTGGCATCAGAGCTATTCACACTTGGGTATTCAATATTGATCACGTCACAATTGAAGGATTGGTTCATAAAAACTGAAGAATTGCACAATTGTTGAACTAGTTTGATTGGCATTGTTTGATTGTCTTTCAAATTGGTTTTGTATGTGCTTAATCTTGGTTTTAGGCATATCATCTTTTGGTATCAGAGCTTGAGGTTAAGAGAAGGGAATTTTCGTGATCTTCACTTTCAATTAGGGTTCTTCATTTCTTTTGATCCGAAATTATATGTGTGTGGAGGATTGAGTTGCTTAATTGTGTTATTGAGGGGTTGAATTTGTTGTTTGTTGAAGTGGAATTGGAAATCTTGTTGTAGCTCATGTGTTGTTGAGATCACCGTGGGTAGAAGGGCATGTATGTGTGGCATATTGTGTGTGTTGTTTGAAGGAGTTGCAACGTAGTGTCCTTAAGCTTGCCGTGAGGAAGAGTTGTGTTTCTTTGTAATCATTTGTGATCACTTGGGAAAAGTGGAAAAATTTGAAAACAAAGAAGTGCAAATGGAGAGTTGATGAATTCAAGATTGTAGTTTGAATTTTGAAAGCAAAGAAGAGTGAACGGAGTGTTGATGATTTTGGAATTATGATTGTCTTTTACAATTTCCATATTTGAATTTGAGTGGAAAAATAGGAAATCATTTAAAATTCAAATACATCCCTTAAGTTTGAACTAGTTATTGAGTGGTATTGATTACATTTCATTTGAATTTGAAATTGAATCTTACCATTTGTGGAAAGTGCATTAAGGATGTTCATTTGAATTTGTTGCCGTGTTGTGGAGTTGTGTTTTTGTAAAATTAGTGAAGAGTGTATGCATGTGGCATGAGTTTTGGTGTATGCTGAGTGAAAGGTAATTTGCACCATGAAGTATTGTGTGTATATAGTGGTGGTTGAAGTGGTTGCAATGTGTATATGTGTGGTGTGAGTGGCGGTGTGAATTTGTGGAGTTATGTGGAGTAAGGTGCTGCACATTAAGGCTAAAGTGTGAGTGTGTGCCATGGTTAAGAGAGGAAATTAAGTAGTGAAGTTTGAAATTTGAAAAACAAAAAAGTGTGAAAGTTATTTAGTTTCATTACTTAAACACTTGTTAATTGAATTTAATTTCTTAACTATTTGGAAGTATTCATTTGTGCGTCAATTATTTTACTATACTTGAAGTGACAAGAAGTATTTATTACATTGGTGACTTGTTGCACCGTGGGTATACAAGTGTGTGTGTTGTTATCAAAACGTGTTATTGTGATGTGGTGAAGTGAAGGGAGTGTGCTACAATTATTTGAGATTACATTTATACTTCAAATAAATCGCATCCACAAACATGTCAAATGACAGTGTGAATGGGGGCATTGGCAATGAGGCCAATAGCCAAGTGGGTGGTAAACTAGGTCATCGAAATACAAGTGGAAGAACTCTAGATGAACAACTTCGGGACCTTATCACAATTGTTGCTACATTAGCAACAAGGATTGATAGGATGACATTGCCACCACCACCTGTGGTAAACCTTCAGGCACCACCTAGAGTAGCTCCTTAGAATGTCCAGAGAGAAGGGGCAGTTGAAGGAAATTTTAGGACAAGAGTAGAAGGAGATTATCATGCTCTTAGGGAAAACAGAGATGATAATTTTGGGGTTAATCCATACCCAGACAAGGAATTTAGACCACCTCGAGGATTAGAGTATGTGAAGTTATAGATGCCTTCATTTGATGGTAGGGGTTCCACCTATGATTACCTAGACTGGGAAGACAAAGTTGAGGGTCTTTTCGAGTATTATGAGATTGATGATGACTCCAGGGTACGTCTTGTAGCTGTAGAGTTCATAGGGTATGCCGCTTTGTGGTGGAAAAATATGGTGATCAGTAGGCGAAGGGATGGAGAGACCGAAATATACACTTGGAGAGATATGAAACGAGTTTTGAGGAAGAGGTTTGTACCAAAACACTACAGGCAGGAGCTATTTATGCTCTCAAGACACTAAGACAGGGGCGTAAAACAATGGATGACTACGTATAGGAGTTTGAGACACTAGTGATCAAATGTGGATCAGTTGAACCTCCTGAACAAACCCTAGCACATTTTGTATCTGGGTTGTAGTATGAGATAGCTTGTGTAGTTGAGCTTCAGAGATATAGTACACTTGATGAGGCTATACAGTTAGCCTTGAAAGTAGAAAGACAGAGGCGATCCTATTCATTCCAGGTTACTAGGAGCAGGCCCACTACTAATACAAAGCCCATGGGGGTTGTTGGTTAGTTGGATGGGTCAAAGGGAGCAGGTGAGCATTTCAGGGTTGAAGACAAAGTTATCACTACTACAGAAAAGGAGAAAAATGTTTTTGAGAAAGGCAAAGAGGTAGTTGAATCTGATTTGAGGCAGATGGTACAAGAGTCAACCAGTGGGAAGATGCGCTAGATTAAATGTTTCAAATGCATGGGATTTGGACATTTAGCTACACAGTATCCCAATAAAAGGGTGATGACCATCATGGAGGGTAACGAGGAAGATGATGAGGAAGAGACTATTGAGCCTATAGATTTATCCTTAGCCTTACAAGAGTATTATGATGATGAACATGCTGAAACACATGGGGATAAAAAGGGAGGAAAATACTTATCTATTAATGTGCTATATAGGGTTATGACTATTTCTCCAGATACCAGGGACATACAGAGGGAGAATTTGTTCCACACACCTTGTCAGATTCAAGGTAACCTATGTATGCTTTTTATTGATAGTGGTAGTTGTACTAATGTCATATCTACTACATTGGTAGAAAACATACAATTAACCACTAGCTCTCATCCTAACCCATATAAAGTGCATTGGTTGGACAATCGAGGTAGTTTGCATGTTACACAGTGAGCAATGGTACCAATCAGTATATGAGATCGGTATAATGATGAGATTATCTGTGATGTGCTTCCTATGTATGCATTTCATTTACTACTGGGTCAACCATGGCTATTTGATAGAAAGGTGTTACATGATGGGTTCAAAAACACTTACATGTTTCAAAAGGATGGTACTCAGATTTTATTGACTCCTCTGTCTCTGTCTAAGGTTCGTTCTTTCCAAGAACTAGTCAGAAGCACATATAGCTCTTCTAGATTTTCAACCAACAAGCAATTCCAAACATCGGGTTTCAATCCAAGAAAAGACCCTCTAGATTTGAGGGCAAATCTTTCAAAAGCCCAGGGAGATGATGGGAAAATTTCCGGCACCATTGACACTTTCAGAAATCGATTTGGATGATGATCCAAATCACTCATATTTTACGTCATTTCCTTTCATCTAATAAATATTTGAGAAATAATCTTACAAGTACAATAATAATTCTCCATGGGATGCCAATATGTCCTACACTAGTTGATGGACACGGGATATCTTCAAATTTACAATCAAAGACCCCCTGCGATTGTTTCCATTCTGAAGCATTGGCTCATGAAGACTTATGATACTTTGGTACTTTGTAATTGTTCTATGGACTATTTTATGTTGTATTTTTTCTTTTGGGACACTTTTATTTTTATTGTAATTTTCATTTAGGACCGACCACTTTAAAAGTGGCATACTTGTAATTTTTGACCATTTTCTAACCCTTGGGGTAGCAAGTATAAATACTTGCTTAAAGTAGGGTTTGAGGAGGCCAAAATTTTCAAAATACACTTCACATTTTCATAAGAGGGCTTAGGGTTTCCCTAGATCCAATTTCTCTTATCAATTTCAATTTCTAAGAGTTGAAATTGTGGTGAGTGCAACAAAGGGCAATTGTGAGTAATATCAATTCCTTGATTATTGTGTTTCCTTTTCATCACTAGTGAGTCATATCTAGGGTTGATTTGGATGTTCTTGGTCAGAGTTTTTATTGCAATTGTGATCAATTATCATGTTATAAGATTGAATGTTTTAGTATTTGTTATCATCATCAATATTTGAATCATTTGTGATGTGAATGGTTATTGTTGGAAGAGGATAAATCACGGCATTAGATCTAGTCATTTGGTGTAATTCACGTGGATTTCACTTGTTTTATTGTTATTTGGTGAAGATTAACCTTGTTGGATTGTTGATTGCATCTTTGGACCTTTGGATTTCATCAAAGTTCCATCAGGGTTCACGCAATTTCCTAGTCCAATTGAACCGGTTCATATGTGTAAGTTGGGGTTATTTCTTTGATTCATTTGCATGTGCTTGGGCTTGGTTTAGAGCACATCATCTTTTGGTATCAGAGCTATTCACACTTAGGTATTCAATGTTGATCACGTCACAGTTGAAGGATTAGTTCATAAATATTAAGGAATTGCACAATTGTTAAACTAGTTTGATTGGAATTGTTTGATTGTCTTTCAAATTGGTTTTGTATGTGCTTACTCTTGGTTTTAGGTACATCATATATATATATATATATATATATATATATATATATATATATATATATACACAACTGTAAAAAAAAAAAAAAAGAAGTTCACATCTGTGTCCCCGTCAAGCTCTTCTCCCACAACAAACAGTAGCTACAGGTGGCAGTTGCAACACAGCAACTTCTCAACTGTCCTGTCTTACCCGCCCTCACCCTCCTTTCCTTTTCTCTTTCTTTTCCTTCTTCTTCTTCTTCTTCTTTTCTTCTTTTCCTTCTCCTTCTGAGCTGCGTCTCCTTCAGCAGCTTCAAATCACGTCTACCTTGTCTTTTCCCCCGATGGCAGTAGCAGCAGGTCTGGAAACCTACTGCCTGTCACATCCCGTCCTTAACCCCGTCCAGATCATCATTGTTGAGTTGGAAGAAGGAGCCGCACGTGGAGGTTAGGACGCCAACATACACAATCATGTGCTTCTTGCAGCGATAGCAACGATACAACAAAAACAACAATGATGGTGACAACTACTTCCAATGGCTATAGCAACCACGGTAAGAGCAAAGACGGTGACAGCCACATAACGACCGACAGCCACACAATGACGGAAGCCACGATGACAACCACGGCTACAACAACAGCAGCAATAACAATTTTGATGACGACAACAACCGTAACAGCAACAGCAGCACCCCACGAATAATGTCCGGGAAGAAATCCGTGAGTGGCAGTTGCTATGTTTAGTCCCTTACTTCTATGCGAGTGTGAAGGTGATGGGTGTGTAGGGGGTAGAGTTCTGGCAAGAGAGTGGCAAGTGCTTGGTGCTTGTAAGGTGTGTGTGTGTGTGTGTAAGGGAGGAGGAAGACAACAACAATAACCCAATAGCAACAACAACAATGACCCAGCAGCAGCAGCTACAACGGCCCAACAATCATAGCAACGGTGACCGCAATGCCTGTAGCAGCAGCATAAAAAGGGGGAAAAGGGAAGAAGGAGCCAAGTGTGTAGTGTGTGTAAGTATGTACATATGTGTATGAGGTAGTGTGAGGTGTGTGCAGGTATGTGTGTGGTGTGTACGGTATGAGTGTGTGTATATGGATGGTGTGTGGTATGTGCGGTGTGTGTGTATGTGTATAGAAGGTATGTAGTGTGTGCAAGAATGTGTGTATGCGTAAGAGGTGGTGTGTAGTGAGTGCGGGTATGTGTGTATGTGTATGGATGGTGTGTGATGTATGTGGGTATGTGTATATGTGTATGAGGTGATGTGTAGTGAGTGCGGGTATGTGTGTATGTGTATGGAAGGTGTGTGGTGTGTGGGTATGGGTGTGGAAGCATGAGTGACGATGAAAACCAGTAGAAAGGATGGGAAACCCTATAAGTGGAGATGTCAACAAAAGAGAGAAGAAATAAGGTGATACAAAACCTTTATTGACTACAAAATCCTACGGGTTGTCCTACATGTAGATCATTGGAAGATATTAGAGATAAATTGATAAATGAAATGTTCAAAGATGCTTCATGTAAAGGAAAGGCGTTTATGATGGTGTAGATGGTGAAGGGGATGATTCGAGCAACGTTCAAGATGATGGCTTGAGGAATATTTGGAATGAAATGAATTTTGCAATGGAATGCTCAAAGGATGTTGAGGAAGATCATTTTTTGCCAAATACCTTAATGCAAGACCTTTAGTTGTCCTTTCCAAGGGTATCTTGCATAGATGGAAGAAGGAATTCCGAATTTAGTAGGTCGAAGATGTTTCATTGCTCGACTTCTACACAAGGAAAGTAGACAGTCGATCACAGCAACTTGGTGTGTTAGAAGCAATGATTCATAGGAAGGTCATTCGTTCTGAAACCAATGTCAGAATCACATTGAAGAAGTGTTCAACATTTCGAATCTTGTTCGCCTAAAGTTTCTTAAGGTGGAGACTTCAAGCCTTGCCAAGAAACGCATAGTGAATGGAGTACACATATCAGGTGCTAGGAAACTACCAAAGTTAAGTGGAGATGTTGTTTTGTATGGTTTGGTTGAGGAAGCATTGTAGAAGGACACTGATTTCAAGAGGAAAGTAAAGGGGTTACCCGCTGGAATTGCTCGACTCTGGTTAAGACTATGACGACGCTAAACAGGTGAGTGGAAAACTTAATGATATGCTACAATGTTGTGTTATCTGTTAATATTCTATGTATGTGAATTCATTTACTTTGTTGTAGTTGCAATTGGATGTGATTTTATTATTTTGAGTTATATAGTGGGGTTAATTAAGTTTAGGAAAGAAGTTACGAAGAAATGAGTAATTAGGTAAATCACAAATAAATACGAGTATATCGATATAGAAATTAGGATAGGCTATGGGTAGATAGCACTTATCACCATATTGCCAATGCTATTACTACAGGCCTAACCCATGACAAAATTGTTTCTTCAAACTAAATCAAAATATATAAACCTAACTTTTCCCTCTATAGTTACCGAGTAGATATGCATAGCTGGATTAGATCATATAAATATCGTTATGTATACACAATGGAGTTACTTCCGAATATAAACATATGTTTAGGCAAATTTATTTTCCAATTATATCTGTAGAATACACTCATGCACATGACTATACAAATCATGAGTGTAACCTTGATTTTGCAACTTAACAATTCTATTTTCTTGCCCTCTTAAGTAAGTGAGGGAAGGTGTCTAGTAAATGGTCCTTTAGTTAAAGCTATGTTACGAACCTATATATAAGTGTAGATATATATATATATATATATATTACACATAGATGTATTGTGGAATTAAAAGGGATATACGAGATGACCTTATTAGCTCTTGGATGTGTATAATAGAGCACTTAAGAAGTGCGATGACACAGAGGTATCACGAATAATAATCGTAAATCGTTCCCGAGTGGTTGCTTTGACGTTTACGTCAAATGGCATAGAGGTGTCAAGTTAACTGAAACTCGATGTATTGTAGGATTGCTCCCATCCGCTTTGTCTGGGTTCCTAGTTTTATTTTGTGGTGTGAAATGCATGATCTTGCTTGTTGTGGTAACTGTAATAATGAGATGTGGTAGATTGTTTATGGGACTTCATTGGGCCTTATGGATTGTTCTTTGAGTGGTAGGCTTTAAATGGTTGGTAGTTTACTTCATTACCTTCAATGAGATTTAGATGCAACTATATATATTGTTTGGTTAGCTCGAATCAATTAATTAAATATGTGGACTCGATTAAAACTTGACATGCATTTCCACGAGACATTACATGAGATTGAAGGCCATCACTACTATAGGACACACCGGAAGTGATCAAAGGATTGTTGTTCTATCAAGTGCGAACTAAGTGATTAGGAGATTGTTGCGCCTTAACGGTTTTAAGTCCAGCCTGTCTATTGAGGGTGTAATGCTTGGTGTATTAAGGCACCTATGCCAAGATCATTAAAGCTAAGACACAAATATAACAAAGCGATAAGATTAATGAAATTGTATGTAAGACCTGGGCACTGATGGTAGCTTTGGAATCTCCAACCCAAGGTCAAAGGGGGCATAAACCCTAGACTTCACATTAGTTACTGGAAGACCAGGTGAGATGTTGCATTCATATGCTTGTTCACGCATAACATATGTTTTGACAATTTAATTTGAAATTGCTTATGTGTATGTAACATTGAAAGTATCACCATCCCATTCACTGAGCCATAGTGTGCTAACCCCTCTATAAACCTTTTTGTAGGTAGCGATTACGAAAGCTCGAGATGGGATAAGATACGAAATTGAGATGATTAAAAATCATAACTAATTAAGTAGTAACATATAATTAAATCATACACTAATTATATCACCAAGCAAGTGTCAAAATCCCATGATGTTTAATTTATTCCATGGTAAACGTAAAAATAACATAAAAAGATACATGAGACAAAATTATAAATTAATACAAAAGAAAAAGAAGCATTCAGATAGAATATTGAGTGCATGAATGCCTTCAATTCTTTTCTTGATGTCTCTATGGCCTTGTAACTTAAAAAATATATATAATTGTGAAATAATACTTTATAGAGAAAGGAAAACATGACTAAACTAGAAAAGTCTTCATAGCTCTCTGTTTTTTCCTTTTGCTCTCACATGTTGCCCCATATATATTAAAAATGTGAGATTGTAGTTAACATAAAAGATGATTTTTGAAAGCGTGGGCTTAGAGTTAGGGATGCCACTAGGTGGGTTGCTATGGGTACCCACCCCCTAATCCACTAATTATTCAATAGGATATTACCTTATAAGATTTTGGGAAGTGTTTAGGTATTACTTTAAAATCCTAATTTTAATGAATTTTCAAGAAGAGAATGAGAAAAACTTTATTTAATTTTTAAAATTTGGTGAATTATATCATAAACTTGTAGGAATGTGTGATTGATGAGTTGAAATTTATTTATTTTAGAGCTTGGATGAATGTTTACATAATATGTTGAATTCCCTATTACAGCAACTTCTTAGTATAATTTAATGAAAGTCTTGACTTCTTCAATGGAATAGCCATTTCAATTTATTGGCTATAACAATGGTACATTGTGGTGGTGGTGATGCCATTGCGCAAGATGCTATTGTACAAAAAATTCATTTGCGTCTACTTTATACATATATAATTTTGATGCCAGGCTTGTTAAGAGCACAAGATATACTTGTTAGCCCTCAATTTGCTCTCATGCTAGCATTTGCGGAACCACTATCTTTGGTGAGTTTTCATATTTGAAATTAGTTGTAGGATAATGATATGCTACAATTATTCTATTCGTCATGCATATGTGTGTTTCCACTTGGACAAGTTTTATCTTTAATATTCTACTGCATTTAAATATTTGGTTTAACATCATACGTATAGTCCCCATGAGGCATAAATGGGTTGGCTTTGTTCCTTGATGAAGTTTATTGCAGATTCATGTCAAGGGCTTTACCTTCATGAACTCAAAAATATTAAGTTAGGCTCATTGTGATAGCTCTAAACCAAGGCGTTCAACCGATAGGTTTCTTCTTATCCTTGCTAAAAAATAAGGGACAATTGCAAATACACCCCTAAATTATTAGTTATAGGTGGCAGACCTTAAACATTCAAAAGGTGTCTTTATCTCTTTATAACTTCAAAAATATGCTTTTGCCTTGTAAACTGTCAATAAAGTACTCAAAATTTTTATTAAATGATTAGAGAGATAAGTGCATATTTTTTAAAAGTTTTAGGGAGATGAAGGCATGTTTTGGGGATTTAAGAATCTATATGCACCCAATTGATAGTTTTAGAAGTATATTTTCAATTTGCCTAAAAAAACATACCAAATTGTTCAGGACTTTGACTTACTAACCATGCTTGCATTCCTCAGTGAGAGATGGGTGCCGCATTCCACTATGGACTATGTAGGGGCAATCAAATGAACTACTGAAGAAAGTAGCAAAAAAAATGTTGCAGGAATTTCACAGCATTGGGCTGAATATACCTGAACCTTTCTTTCAGAAGACTTATAAGTGGTGAGTACTATTTTGTATTACTCAAATTCAGTATCTAATCCTTTTGTTGTTCTTTAGATTTCAGGCTTTTGTTTTGGCTAACATGTTTCATCAAAATGAGAAGGGCATGGTATTTAATGAAGTAAATTTCCATTTAGTGATAAGGGAAACATAACGGTAAAATGGTTTTGAAAGTGAACTAGATTTAGCTTCGTATAGGAAGGTTTTTCTGTAATCCATTGGTTAAAAGAGATTAGGCTTCAACCATTTATTCCAATCATGTTTAACTAAATTTTATTGAACAAATTCACAATCAGGTTAGCACTCAGTAAGCTACTGAACGTTTTATTCTTGTAAATTCAGATTGTATGCTAGGAAACTATGCTTTAATCTTGATAAAACTGCTAGTGGTTTCATGTTTTTCTAATTAACTAAGTATAGATTATGCCCTGCAGATCATTTCACTCACAATTTCACTTACTAAGACAAAAATACAAACTAGATTTTAGCATCTATTGCATCTAGTTTGCTCTTTAGAGTTAGAAAGTACATATTCTTGCGCCCTTGCCTTTGAAAAACTATGTGTCTAAAACATTCTCAAACAATTCTAATATATACAAGGAGTATAGAAGAATTTCTTGACATTCTCTCTGTCCTTTTGTAGGGGAAGTGCTTTTCCTATGGCAAGTGTGGCTAAAGGAGAGAAATGCCTATGGGACAAAGAGAAAAGGCTGCTTGTATGTGGAGATTTCTATGTTAGCCCGAATGTAGAAGGTGCAATAATCAGTGGCGTTGCAGCAACATCGAAGCATATGGAGATTCTAAATTGTTTATAGTGGAGTTATCATCTGATTTGTGGGTTAACTGCTGTAGATTTGGTGATGATCCTACCTTAGTTAGGAAGAAGCTTGGTAACCACAGCAGCATCATAATGATTTCCCTGTTATCGCTAATAAAAGAATGTTCCTACTGCATCTCAAACATAAAAAGTCTAGAACTTTTATGTATCTATTTCTTTTAAAGTGAACTCTACGCAAAACATATGAATTAAATGGGCTAAGAGAATGTTAAGAAAACATGAATGGGAATTGGGTTTTGTTAAAGCTAAAAGCAGAGAAAATTTTACCAAAAACTAGCTATATTTATGCTAGACAATGTAGATTAGAAATCGATGAAGAAGTCTTACCTCAACATGACTATTGAAGTCTTCCCGCGTGTTCTATAGAATGCTAGCTAGTATTGCATGCATTGCATTCTCTCTTAGGTGTTTGCTTCACTATGGAAAAGCAAACGGCAACTACTAGCGACTCCTTGAAAAGCGTTTAGCAGTTATTGGAATAGAATGAGAGGGGAATGGAGCAAGTATTCCATGAAATACATATATTTCTAGATAAAAATGTACCAATTGGAATTGACAAGAGTAATGACAATTCTTGTACTCCAACGTTCAGTCTAAGCAAGGATCAAGTAGACATCTAGCATGTTACGCCTCACTTTGAGGGCTCTTCGTGATAACCCGCCACGATTGCTTAACCCCTTGTTAAGCAATCGCGAAGTATCTCATCTTCAGTATTGTGCCTATTAATCATAGTAATAACATTCCTTACTCACAAAGCAATCAATTACGATATTAATATTAGGCCTCAAACGGGTCCCATTACATTACTACAGTTACACCAAAGATCCTATCGATTTACTTAAATAAATTTACATCAATTACAAATTCCATCCAAATGATGTCTACCTCAATCTAAATCTCACATACTTCCCACAACCATGCCCCCAGTTAGGTGGCGAGTACTCGCCTTGGTTCATCAATTCATCAGGAAGTTTAGGTAGTCTTGACCTGCAAGGCAAAATCTATAGGAGGGTAAGCCAAAGCTTAGTGAGATAAGGTGTAATATCTCATTGTTGCAACAACATAAATAATTTCAAGCAAGTTATCAAATCAATGCTAAGCATGAACAATCATATGAATGCAACATCTCACGTGGTCTTTTGGTAACTAACATGAAGTCTAGGGTTTACGCCCTCCTTGACCTTAGGTTGGGGATTCCGAAGTTACCATCAAAGCCTGGGTCTTACACATAATTTAATTATTCTTATCATTTATTATACTATATCTTAGCTTTAGTGATCTAGGCTTAGGTGCCTCTTATACACTGAGCATTTAAACCCACAAGTGATAGGCCAGGACTCGAAACCGTCAAGGCGTGACAATCCCCTAATCACTTAATTCGCACTTAGCGGAATAATGATCCTCTAATCACTTCTGGCGCATCCTATAGCAGTGATGGCCTTAAACAATGCAATGTTTGTGCAATGCATGCCAAGTTTTTAATTAAATCTTATAATTGGTTAGAGTTTTGGAGTGATCATCCAAGATCAAGAACATATGCAAATGGCAATCATGTCAACAATCTATTCACAACACATTTAATCATTTCAAGGAGTGAGGCACAAATGTTACATCAAGGAAACAACATTCATAATTTTGCAAAAGCCCGTCAAACAATGGACTTCTTATTCATGATTATGATTATGCCTTGTTGTTAGTTACATATGAATATATACCCATTTTGACTTCCTATTTATTTCATCTCGCTTACACCTAGTGTATGGAACCATAATGATAAGGACTTAGACTATTGGCATCTTAAACCCTTTATTAACTATTGGTGCATGCCTTGCTTGTGGTTTAGGTCCACTTCTTAGACTCCCATCTTCCTTGCTTTCGCCACCAACAACCTCCATGTCAACATGTGTCTACAATCTTCTCATCAATTTCAACAATTATCAACAATGATCATGCCATGTTGTCTCCTTTTACTCCTACTAGTAATACTGCACACACTCGCTAAGGAGGAGATCCAATACCTATAAGCCCATACATGTTTCTCCCATCCTTATTTATGGATTTCTACCCTCCTTTAAAGTTCCCAACACACAAGTTCACAAGACAACTAACACACTACAATCCCAACTCCCACTTCCATTTCATCTTATATATCACATTTTTAAGTCGAACTTCTATTCCTATTCTCATCATACCATATATACACATGTACATATATATATGTTTACAAACCATGGATTCACAATTGAGAACAAGCCCAGTACATGCACTTACACTTATACATATACATACCTATATACGGCATATACTATACCGCCTCCCCACTTCCCATTACACCCGATCTTCCCCATCTCACAATCCCCTGTCCCACATATACACAAGCTATTTTTGGAGGCACTTCCACGTCCAACAACACGTCTAGGTGCATAGATACATATATGTATATGTAATAACTGGTAGTAGCATCATAATATTGAACAAGACAAATAATGATACAATCAATCACGCCACAGCAAGGAAGGAAGGACATGAAAATATATATATACATATATATCATCTAGCAAGACACCATATAGCATTTGATTCCCAACTTCTCCATTCTCGATTAGCCAGCTCAATCAAGCCATTTCACCTCTACTTATATATATAATTCCATATTGAAACTAGAGTGAAGAAACGTCCCTGCCATCCCCTGTTCTCGCAATGATCATGTGCACAGTAAAAAAAAAAAAAAAAAGACCAAGGATGACCAGCAATTGGAAGAAGAAGGAACGCTACACACTCTCGACGCAATTATAAATATATATGTCTGTATAAGATCACTTGTTGTAGGCAACAAAAGGAAAAGGGAGACGATCCCACACAGCCAACAAAAAGAAAAAGAAAAAAAAACAATGCTATCTTTGTAATGGAAACCCACTCCTGTACACTCCATGGATAAATCCCACTCGCCCAGCTCAATCACGCCATTTTATGCTTATATATATTTATATATATATGTACATGTTAGTCACTTGTTGTAGGTAGCTTAGGGAATGTTTTCATTCACTCACGTAGGGGAAAATCTCCACTCGCCAGTTCCGTCGTACGTCAAGTCATATATATATATATAGATATATGATTCCCTCCCAATGAGAATTGGAGATCGGCTTCTTCCAACTAACATTCCACACACATATATATACATATATACTTACAACCATGGCAACCACGACGTACAGAGCACACAATCACAGACTAAATTTGAAACCCTCACCGCATTTAAAACATAGGAATTAAGCATATATTCATAATCAACACACGTACTACAACAATAATACACACAATACAACATATCATGGAGTTGTACTCACCTTAGTCTCATTTTTTCGACGTTTAATCAAAATAATCTTCGGGTATCTCTAACCCAAAATTTTCGTCACCTAAAAAATTAAGGAAAAGTACATTATTACATATTACACATGGTCTAGATCACTTCACTTAGTGTTTCTCTAGCTATTACAATAAGTTTTAGGTGAAATACTAATTTTTACACCTATTTGTTCATTATACACAACTTTTAGAAATTAACTCCATTTCTCAAAAAGTTAGCCTAGTTAAGTTGCATTTACCTCAAGGAACACATTGATGATCTCAGATTGTCGATCGGAAGTCATATATGTGAGATATGAATTTTTTTTGTTTAACTTTCTCTTTTCCCTTTTTTCTTCGTCGCTTTCATCCTGCTTCTATCCCCCATCCCTTTCCTTTTCTCCCTTTTTCTTTCTTTTACTTTTTTTTGTTTGTCTCGCTCCTATGTGGTCGTAGGTCCATGCCGCTCCCAATAGATATATATATTATATATATATATATATATATATATATAATGTCATACTATTAATATTATTATTATAACTAGGGTTTATGAAATTTTTTATAGATTTCGCATGCGACGGTATCGATAAAATATAAGATTTTAGCATTTTATTACAAAATTATACATTTAAGCTAATTTAATTATTTTGAATATGAATATTTACTCGAAATTCCTATTTAACAATCCTAAGTCTATAATTTTAATTTATTATATCTTTTAGTCAATAATTTCTTATAGTTTGCTCTTCATATGATTATTTCTTTTATTATAGTTTTATACGGGATATGTTTAAGGTTTTTTAACACAATCTTTTAATTATTTCGATATTATACACGACTAAAATTTTACAAATGTTACATAGCAACATCAAACATCATAAGAAATGGAAGAACATGAGCCACCCATGAATCCATTGCTATTACTACAAAATTATTCATTTGACCAATGCCGCGTACCAATCTAGTGCATGACACGATGCACCTAAAGAAGCACAATTTTATTTTCTTGGCCATCTTAAAGAATATAAATTCAAGAATGTTGGATTACAATGATCCTATTATGGCCATGTATTTTTCCAAGCTATACTCATCTTGCAAAGAGAGTAGGGACATTGCGTTCTAATCAAGGAGAACAATGGATCTTATCTCGTTCCATCACTATATGATTGGAGTTATATCCATTAATAGCCTGTAATATGATTATGTTTAATGGTATCAAAATAAAAGTCTCCACACATTAATATAGCAAGATTTCAAGTCACAAAACTGCTTACATTCATTTCTATTTGCGAGGATATTTTATGTGTGATATCGATTGAAGCGAGTTTTATCCACTCCAAGTTACTAATTTAGACTACAGATGCCTATATGTAATATAAATGTTTATTGCTTGGTCATTGTGATCAACCTTAGTTACTTCATATATTGAAATAATTATTCAAACATCTTTTAACTATTGTTATGATCAAACTGTTAGAATATCATACTTATATTTATTCTCTCCATTGTTTATTCTAGACATCTTATAGTTATTCAACGTGGAGTACGGACTTTGTCATAAATTAAATATGAGAAGGCAAACCATAGTAATAAATAATAAACACTTCCCTTTATAAACAGTATGTCATTCTTAGACCGCAAATGAAGGGCAAAAAACAATTTATTTTTCTTTCTTTATATTAAAATTGTTTACAAGAATATTTAGGAAGCATAGATTCCCAAAAAAAGAAAAAAGAAAAAAAAGAAAAAAAAAAGAATAGGATAAGTAATTTACTAATGTGGTTGGTTGATACTGGGGAATCCCCTTTCAAAGAATCAAGTAGGAGTGAGCTCTTCTATGATGAATAGGATTGGGATGCTTACTATATAAGTGTAGATTATAAAAAATTGAAACTAAAACTCATCTTATGGCACACTTGAACCACCATGGACTCTATACTATCTAAAATTTACATGTTCCATTATATTTATCTATACTCCAAAGTGGTCCCACGAGTTCCTATTTGGCATATGTAGACTTTAATTTATTTCTAGGAACATTATTTTTATTTTATTTAGTTGTTAGTTTCTATTTTAGTCATTTAATTTAATTGTTATTTCCATTATTACGCATATCCTAGTTTTTAAAGATATTATTTGAAATGTTATTTTCTTTCTCCTCTTTTTGTCTCTTAGTCTGCTTAGGTTTATTTCATGAGCTTTATAGTGGGTGTATTGTATAACTGGTTACGATTATAAAATGATTATTGATTTTTAGTTTTGTAAATGTTTGTGGTTGTTACAAATTGAATGAGATGAATTTTTTCTTAATTCATGTATGATGGGAGTCTTTCCTTTTTTTTATTGATTGAGTTCCTATAAGTTTATCATGGATTGTGGCGAACTTTGTCGATTGAATCTATAAATCATAATAGAATTCTTTTAATACTCATGAGAGTTTATAAGTCATGCGCAATATCGATCTATGACTTAATTGCAAACCAGTTTGATTTCATTGTTTGACATGTGCTTTGAGTTTTCTTTTTTCCACTAAAGCCTTTTCATGATTAAAATATAATTTATAAATCTATTGTAATAATAATGAAATAGGAAAAACTTTTTAAGAGTCAGATGACTTTTAGAGACAAATACTGAAAAGAACTCCACCCAAACCCACCCACCCCCCCCCCCCCCCCCCCCCCCCCCCCCCTTTTTTTTTTTCTTTGGTGTAAGTCCTTTTGTGAAAAATGTTAGGATTTTCCCTTCATTGGAAAATGTTTTGCCTTATATGGGAAAATTATTTTTTTCTTGAAAAGCTATTTTTCAATCTAACAAAAAAAAAAAAGAAAATAAAGAAACCATTTTCCATGAAACTAAAAGACCATAGGTTTCATAAATATGCAATACACGGCTCATCCCATAATTATTACAATGCATAAGTCAAATTGCATATTTATTAAAATTGCGATGACAATATGCTAGTATTATTTATTTTGCAAACTCCAAATTGCATATATATTGAATCTGCAAATGAAATTGCAGGTACAATATGCAGTATTATTTATTTTGCAAACTCCTTCACAAAGGAAAGGGAATATACTTCATTGGGCTAAGACTCATGATCATAGTGGAATCGGTTCAATTAGTAGACTCTTCACATAATCCTTCATCTTTGTTTCAGAATTGGAGTAGTGATCATCATCTTTGTAGATGATGTTGATTACGCATGATTGATTGAGAATTCGATTAAGAATTGCCATGGGGAACGCAGTTGGACGAAGACACCCTTCATTTATGTCCTTCCATGCGTCAGCAACCCATTTTTGAAACTCATTTTCGGCTTCTTTTTCTGTCACCTTGTATTGATTCACAAAACAATCCATAGCTGTTGCTACATGCTTTCTTTGCTTCTCACGCTATGAAAGGCAGTAAGTATTATGAATAGTAGAAATGATCATGAGTTTTGTTTTTGTTTTGTTTTGTTTTTTTTCTTTTTCCAAAATCGTGATGTTCATCAAATGCATTTCCATGTTTTTGCTCTAGAGGTAACTTTAACAAGTGATTATTTTATTACTTATCATCTACATGTTAAAGAATCAAGTGGCAAACTATAATTTGATTAAGAATTAAAGATATAAATGCTTGTAATATATAGGACATAGTACATGAATTAAAAGAAAAAGAAATATTTACACCTCTGCTAGCTAACGCCCATGAGTGTTTGTATTATACATTAATGCTCTAGTAAATGGAAATAATTGTTTGAAGCACTCAAGCATTTTCTGGTGTTAGACTTTGTTGTAAATTTTTTAAAACATTCCTTTTAATCCCAAGCCTTGTTCAAGCAACCTTCAATAATAGAGTGAATGTTAAGCTTTTGTTACAAACTTTAAACTCAATTGATTTTGTGTGTGTGTGTGTATGTGCTTTTTTTTTTTTTTTTTGGCATTCCATTTGTACAAAATGGTTTCACTTATTTGTGTGCATTAAAAAAACAAACTCATGACTTCTTTTATTTAAACTTTACTCATTAACTTAAACAAATTTATTGATCTTATGGTAGTAACCTCTATCTCTTATCTTATATGTATTCTAACTCTACCATAGCCATAGTAATAGATAGAATGAGAGGATAATGAAAGAAGGCAAGAAACGCAAGAATATACCATACCTGTCGAGTGAAACTATCATCTGTCAACCTTCCTACAATTGTTAAGGCTTTCATCATTTTAGGGTTTATGGACATCCACTCGAATGCATCTTGAGTTACAATGTCTCCCATTCCAAGTAAAGATGTAATTGCTACCATTTCATATGCAAAGGTTAATAACACAATGGGCATGTAAACCTCCATTGTGGGTATTTGATCTAATAATTTGGCTTCATTTATGTAACCTCTAACCACATCCTTCATCTGGAAAGCCATGCCAAGCATTTATATTAGTTATTCTCCTTAATTGAGTAACAAATTGCTTGGACAGACAATTAGCAAAAAGAAAAAAGTTCGGAAATCATAAAGGTTAGTTAATATATACTTTATTCTTATGGTCAAACCTTGGTTCTATGCTTTTAAACTTAATCCTTAATAGTGTTTGGTTAAAGCCTGAGCTAGACTAAGACCTCAAAAGGGATATTGGAAAGTTTTAAAATTGTGGCATAACATTCAATTGAGTATATACTTAGAAAATAAGAGAGTAAATAGGAATAGCTGAACTCTTCAACCCTTCTAAAATTTATTAAAATCTTTTCAACCTTTTTTAGATTTTATGAGTCATTTTCATCCCCTTTCAAATGGTATTAGGTGCTCTTTCAAAAAACCCTCTTTTAAGAAAAAAAATGACTTTGACTATTGAAAATAATCCTTTTGTTTATAGACATATTTACTATATTTTAAGTTAAAGATTTTGCAACAAGTTTATATGTAGTTGTAACTTGCCAAAGATGGAGACAAAGTTGGATTGTTACAATAGGACTACTAGAACCGAAGCCGGTTGACCAATCTATATCAAAGACTTACAACTTATATTGCGTAATGGGTCTGATATGATCTTCCTTGTTGAGACAAAGCTTTTTCAAATTCACCATACAAAGTGCTTTGTAGCACCATTGCATGTACTTTGGAAGGCCATACATGCTTTCAATACCCCACCTACAAATTGATACAAAATAATTAGATGAACATGTTAGAGGAATGTAGCACTAATTATTAAGAATTTAAATGGTACATTGATAGGAAATTTTCTGGCACCATATATGCTTTTAGAACTAGATTTGGATGATGATCCACATCGTTCATATTTTACTTTATTTCTTTTTATCTAACAAGTATTTGAGAAATAATCTTATAGGTACAATAATATTTCTCCATGGGATGCCAACATGTCCTACATTAGTTGATGGCCATGGGACATCATCAGATTTGCATTCAAAGGCCCATTGTGATTGCTTCCACTTCAAAGCATTGGCTCATGAAGATTTATAATATTTTGTACTTTGTAATTGTTCTATGAACTATTTTATGTTGCATTTTCTTTTGGGACACTTTCATTTTGTTTGTAATTTTTTCATTTAAGACTAGCCACCCTAAAAGTGGAATAGTTGTAATTTTGTATATTTTCTAACCTTAAAGGGAGCAAGTATAAATACTTGCTTAAAGTAGGGTTTTTGGAGGCCATTTTTCAAATTATACACTTCACTTTAACATGAGAGAATTAGGGTTTCCTAGTTCAAATTTCCTCTTATCAATTTCAATCCTAAGAGTTGAGATTGTGGCCAGTGCAACACTTGAAATTGTGAGTCATATCAATTTCATTTTGTTGTGATTTCCTTTCTTCTCTAGTGTGTAATATCTAGGGTTGAATTAGAAGTTTCTTGATCAGATTTGATTGCATTTGTAATCAAATTATTATTACTTAATTGATTGGTTCTTAGCATTTGTTATCACCATCAAATTTTGCTTCACCTTGTGGCATGAATTGGTTCTTGTTGGAAAGGTTGATTTCGAAGTTGTTCTTGTTGATCTTGTGTATTATTCACGTGATTGTCAAGTATATTTTATGATCTTCATTGAGGAAAACATCATTGTGATATTCATTTCATGAAATATAGCAATCGGTTCACCTAATTCATTTAGGGTTCACGCAATTTTTGTGCCCTTTGAACTAGTTTTGATCTTGTCAATTGAAGTTGTTCCTTTGGTTCATTTGCATCTGCTTAGACCTTGGTTTTAGGAACATCATCTTTTGGTACCAGAGCTATATCATACTTGGATTTAAGATTGAACACATCCTTCTTAGTGGAATCGGTTCATAATTAGAGGAAGTTTGTGCCATTTGATTACTAGTTTGATTGACATTGTTTTATCGTCATTTTTTTATTGTCATTCAATTTGGTTTTATATGTGCTAAATCTTGGTTTTAGGCACATCATCTTTTGGTACTAGAGCTTGAGGTTTAAGAGAAGGGATTTGATGGGGATCAGCAAACATCAAGAGTTCAAGAGTCAAAATCCAATGACCCGTTACATGGTATTGGAGGTCCAATGACAAGAGCTAGAGCTAAGCGGATGAGAGAAGCTTTGCAAAGATTAGTGATGGAGCTGCAAGAGAAGGAACCGAGCTTTACCAAGGGAGAATCGACATTTATTCACATTATCCAAGCTTCCAAAGAGGATCCCGAGAGAACCGGCCTTGAATGGAGGACAGAGGCTAACACGGTTCCGGGCACGGCTTGAGACACGGCCTGAAGGTCTGTCATAGACTCTGACACGATTCCGGGCACGGCTTGAGACACGGCCTGAAGGTCTGTCACAGACTCTGACATGGTTCCGGGCACGGCTGGGGACACGGCTTGCAGAACTTTCACAGAAGCTTACACGGGTTAAGACACGGCTTGGGACACGGTCGTGTACTGCACTCGCCACATGTTCAGACGCGAATATTATTATTTATTTCCACGTGTACGCTTAGATTTTTCCCCCTTTTAGGTATTTTACGGGCCATATAAATACTCTTTTGTCAGACCAATTGACGGATAGTTGTTGAATACACAATTTGAGAGCTCTCTCTCTTTTGTTCTTTGCGAAAGAACTCCTTTCGATTTCTTCGATCTAAACGCTCGGGGAAGTCATCTTGATAACTTAGGTTTCAATCAACAGGTGTGGTTGGGGTCTAGTTCCGTTCATCACTTGTTCAAGACGATACTTGGGAATTCGATTTCAAATCACGATTGACGGGTTCTAGGTTTAATATACTTAGGGTTCGCATCATTTGGTATCAGAGCCTCGGCTTCTTGATTCAAGTAATTCTATCCTTTTCGATTAATTATCGTTGTCTTCTTTAAAAAAAAAAAAAAAAAAAAGAAGCACATTTCAGTAATCTAGTATCTATATTTTTCAGTTCATTCGAATTGTATTCATTGTGTCCCTATTGGAGTCCTTGTCCATGTTTCTCTTAATTAGCTGTTGAATTGGAACCGTTTGTTTAAAAAGTTGAGTTGCCTTAGTGGTTTATGTTAAAGAAATTTTGATTGAGTTTGATCAAAGAGCCTATAAGAGCGAGTTGTGAGGATCATCTATTTATTGAACGAAACACGAGTGAATCTATATCTGTGAGTGTAAACAGGTGAGGGAGTGAATTGTGAGGTTTATATTTTTTTTGTGTTATTTCTAACCCTTTTGTTGCAGCAATATGTCTGATCAAAGTCCTACTAATGGAGAGAAGGGAGGCGTAGATAAGAAATTGATGTTTGAGGCATTATTCAGTGAGATGAGAAAAATGCTGAGTGCTGAAATGGAGCAAGTCCATGAGAGGTTGGATAAGATGGAGCAGAGTAAGGAACCGTCAGGTAGTAATGTTGTGGGGAGAAGAACCAATAGGCATTCAAGAGGGGCAGTGAGTATAGAAGAGAAGAAGGATACTGATTCAGGGGAATATGGTTTCATGAGGGAGAGAAGAGATACCCAATAGCGAGATGGTAATTTGGGTAGTATTAAGATTAAGATACCTTCCTTTCAAGGGAAGAATGATCCAGAGCTGTATTTGGAGTGGGAGAGAAAAGTGGACCATGTATTTGATTGCCATAATTACAGTGAGGAGAAGAAGATAAAGTTAGCTGCAATTGAATTTTTTGATTATGCCAGTGTATGGTGGGATCAGCTGGTGCGTAATAGGAGAAGGTATGGTGAGAGGCCTGTTAGCACTTGGAATGAGATGAAAAAAATTATGCGGAAGAGATTTATCCCTAGTCATTATTATAGGGATTTGCATAGGAAATTACAGGGGTTGACACAAGGGTCCAAGAGTATAGAGGATTATTATAAGGAGATGGAGATAACTATGATTAGAGCTAAAGTAGATGAGGAAGATGAGGCTACAATGGCTAGATTCATCAATGGGTTGAATCGGGAGATCGCTGATGTAGTAGACTTACAACATTATGTGGATATTGAGGAATTGTTGCATAAGGCGATCAAGGTAGAGAAGCAGTTGAAGTATAAAGGGAATTCTAAATCTTGGGCGACTTCTAACTCTTCATGGAAGTCAAATTAGAAGAAGAACACTGCAAACTCAAAACCAAAAGAGGATGTGAAGGCCATGAGTCCAGTTACTTCCTGTAAAGGTAAATCTGACACTAAACCATTCACTAGAACTCGTGATGTCAAATGTTTCAGGTGTCAGGGGTTTGGACATATTGCATCTCAATGTCCAAATCAAAGGGCCATGATCATTCGGGATAATGGAGATATGGAGAGTATTAGTTCTAGTGATGATGACATGCCCCCATTGGAGGATTATAGTGATGTGGACGTTGAGGGACCCGTGAGTGGGGAATTACTAGTTACTAGGCGAGTCCTTAGTACTCAGCCTAAGGATGATGGTGAAAGGGTTCAGCGTGAGCATATTTTTTACACCCGGTGTCATGTACAGGAGAAGGTATGCAGCTTGATTATTGATAGTGGTAGCTGTACTAATGTTGCTAGTACCTTATTGGTTGATAAGTTGAGGTTGAAGACTTCGAAGCATCAGAAACCATACCGGTTACAGTGGTTGAATGAGTGTGGGGAAGTGAAGGTGACCAGGCAGGCTCTTATTTCATTTTCTATTGGGAGTTATCATGATGAGGTGATGTGTGATGTAGTTCCCATGCAGGCTAGTCACATATTGTTGGGGCGACCGTGGCAGTTTGATCGGAGGGTAATGTATGATGGGTACAAGAACCATTACTCTTTTGTTTTAAACAAGAGAAATGTGGTTCTAACTCCCCAGACACCATGGGAGGCTTGTGAGGATCAAGTGAGACTAGCAAAAGAGTTTAGAGAGAAACACTTGAGTGGACAAGAAAAGAGTGAAAAAGAAAGAAAGAGTGAGAGTCAAACACATGTGAGCCAAGAGAGTGAAGAGCTTAACACACTGAGTGGAGAGAAAGTTGCAGGAGAGAGTGGAGTTGCAAGAAAAAGTGAGGTTAAAGGTGCAATAGTGGCTAGGAAACAACTACTTGTACTCATGTACAAGATTTATATTTTACTACCACTAACCTTAACTCTTCTTTGCCAAGTGTGGTTGTGTCTCTTTTGCAGGAATATGGGGACTTCTTTAGAGAGATTGTGCGATTGCATGGCTTGCCCAATTCTATTGTGAGTGATAGGGATGTGAAATTCTTGAGTCATTTTTGGCGTACTCTGTGGAATAGGCTAGGCACTAAGCTGTTGTTCTCTACTGTTGCACACCCTCAAACTGATGGTCAGACCGAAGTAGTCAATAGGACTCTTTCAACCTTGTTGCATGTTGTGATTCATCAAAATTTGAAACAATGGGAGAAATGTCTACCCCATGTAGAATTTGCATATAATAGGACTGTGCATTCCACTACATCTTACTCTCCATTTAAGATTGTGTATGGTTTTAATCCTTTGACTCCACTGGATATTTTTCCTTTGCCTGTTAATGAATTTGTTGATCTTGATGGAAAGAAAAAGGCAGAATTTGTGCAGGAATTGCATGCTCAGGTGCGGGCTAACATTGAGAAGAAGAATGAGCATTATGCTCGCCAGGCTAATAAGGGTCGTGTGAAGGTTGTCTTTCATCCAGGAGATTGGGTGTGGGTGCATCTGAGAAAGGAGCGATTTGCCGAACAGCGAAAATCTAAGTTGCACCCTATGGGAGATGGGCCATTCCAAGTGTTGGAACACATCAATGATAACGCTTACAAGATTGACTTACCAAGTCACTATGGTAATGTAAGCGCAACTTTTAATGTTTCTGACCTTACTCTATATGATGCAGGTGATTCGAGGACGAATCTTTTCAAGGAAGGAGGGAATGATGGGGATCAACTAACATCAAGAGTTCAAGAGTCAAAATCCAATGACCCGTTACATGGTATTGGAGGTCCAATGACAAGAGCTAGAGCTAAGCGGATGAGAGAAGCTTTGCAAGGATTAGTGATGGAGCTGCAAGAGAAGGAACCGAGCTTTACCAAGGGAGAATCGACATTTATTCACATTATCCAAGCTTCCAAAGAGGATCCCGAGAGAACCGGCCTTGAATGGAGGACAGAGGCTGACACGGTTCCGTGCACGGCTTGAGACACGGCCTGAAGGTTTGTCACAGACTCTGACACGGTTTTGGGCACGGCTGAGGACACGACTTGCAGAACTTTCACAGAAGCTTACACGGGTTAAGACACGGCTTGGGACACGGCCGTGTACTGCACTCGTCACATGTTCAGACGCGAATATTATTATTTATTTCCACGTGTATGCTTAGATTTTTCCCCCTTTTAGGTATTTTACGGGGCCATATAAATACTCTTTTGTCAGACCAATTGACAGATAGTTGTTGAATACACATTTTGAGATCTCTCTCTCTTTTGTTCTTTGCGAAAGAACTCCTTTCGATTTCTTCGATCTAAACGCTCGGGGAAGTCATCTTGATAACTTAGGTTTCAATCAGCAGGTGTGGTTGGGGTCTAGTTCCGTTCATCACTTGTTCAAGACGATACTTGGGAATCCGATTTCAAATCACAATTGACGGGTTCTAGGTTTAATATACCTAGGGTTCGCATCAGGATTGTTTCAATTGGAATTCAGAATTAGGGATTGTTGAATTAACACCTTGATCCGAATTGTGAAGTGGAGTTAAGTTATCTCAATTGTGTTATTGAAGTGCTATCTTGTTGTTTTGTTGTTGTATACTTGGATACTTGTAACATTCTTGGTTCCCTTAAGAAGTGGCCGTGAGTGTGAAGTGTCTTTGAAGTAGAATGTAAGGAGTAAGAAGTGTTGATCCTTTGTGATCAATTGAAGAAGTGTGAATTGTCTTGTTGAATTTTCGGAAGTGAGGAGTAACATTTGTGAATTTCAAACTTGATTTTTCAGAATTGAGGTGTGAGTTAAGGAAGCAATTTGAATTTCAAAACACACATTAAATGAGTGAGTAATTGTGTGTTCATTTGAATTTGAAAGTAGCTCCTTACCATTTGTGGAATAGAGCAATTATTTAACTCAATTTGAATTTGAATTTGAGCTATGTTGATTGTTGAAAATTGCAGTTTGTTAACTTGCATGGAAGTGGAAAAGTGCACTGTGACTTGAAGAGGTGTGTGTGTAGATTTGTGTTTTTGTAAATTTAGTGAAGAGTGTGTGCATTTGGCATGCGTTTTGGTGTGTGTAGTATAGACAATTGTTGTTGGAGGCATGATTGGTGTGGAACCATGAGTAAAAGAGGAGTAGTGTGGCGATGGATTTGATTATTTTGTATTTGTTGAGGTGCTGCACATTGTGGCTATTTGTAGTGTGGAATCAAGGCAAGAAAAGGAAGGTTTGAGTAGTACAATTTGAATTCAAACTAATCATTAAAGTATGAAAGTAATTGACTAGTTACTTAAGAACTTGTAGTTAAATTTAATTCTAACTACTTAAAAGTAGTTATGTGTGTACTTCATTTATTGAACTTTACTTGGAGTACTAAATTATTTCCTTGTGCTTATAATTCCTTTTTTTTTTTTTTGAATCGTGAGCTATTGCATTATTGTGGTTGTTAAACGTATGGGTTGGTGTTGTTGAAGGAGTGTGTTGAAGTTTGTGGGATTACTTCTTAAATCACAACATGTCTAATGAAAGTGTAAATGGGGGAATTGGCAATGAAGCTAATAGCCAGGTTGGTGGAGGTCAAGGTCATAATATTGCAGGTAGGTGGACTTTGGAAGAATAGCTCTAGGATCTTACTACCATAGTTGCTACTTTGGCAACTAGAATTGATAGGATGACATTACCACAACCACCAGTGGTGAGCCTTCAGGCACCACTTCAGGTAGCTCTATAGAACCCTTAGAGAGATAGAGTAGTGGGAGATGGAAATCTAAATAGAAGGATAGATGGGGATCATTATCCTTATAGGGAAGAAAGGGATGACAACTTTGGGGCTAATCCATATCAGAATAGGGATTTCAGGCCACCTCAAGGATTGGAGTATGTAAAGCTGCAAATGCCTTCTTATGATGGCAAGGGAACAACTGATGATTATTTGGACTGGGAGGACAAAGTTGAGGGTCTCTTTGAATGTTATGAGATCGATGATAATACTAGAGTTCGATTGGCTGCTGTCGAGTTTATAAGATATGCTGCACTATGGTGGAAGAATTTGATTATCACTAGGCGTAAGGATAGGGAGGCTGAGATTCAAACATGGAGGGATATGAAAAGGGTGTTGAGAAAAAGATTTATTCCTGAGCACTATAAACAGAAACTGTTTATGCGACTGCAGACTTTGAGGCATGGAGGCAAAATAGTGGAGGATTATGTGTAGGAATTTGAAACCCTCATGATTAAATGTAGGTCAATCGAACCTCCAAAACAAACCCTAGGATGCTTCGTCTCAAGTTTAAAGTATGAGATAGTGTGTGTTGTTGAGTTGCAGTGCTATAGTACACTTGATGAGACAATTTAATTGGCCTTGAAAGTAGAGAGGCAAAGGAGGTTTAACTTGTTCAGGGCTTTGAGCAGTAGGCTCAATACTACTACCAGACCCATAGCAGCTGACAGTCGATCAAGGGGAATAAAGGTGGTAGGTGAGATAGTGAGAGTAGTGGACAAAACTACCCCTAACATTGCTAGAGAAAATATACCCACTAAGAAGGGTAAAGAGGTAATAGCACCAGATGTGAGGTAGATTGTTCCTGGATCTACTAGTGAAAAGCATGCTAGATCAAATGCTTTAAATGCATGGGATTTGGGCATATGGCAGCACAGTGTCCAAATAAGAGGGTGATGACTGTTATGGAGGGCGCTAGGGGAGATGTTGAGGTTGACGAGGAACAGGCTGAGCCTATAGATTTGCCTATAGCACTATAGGAGTATTATGATGACCAAACTGTAGAAACACATGAGGAGCGTACAAGTGAATAATATCTACCTATTAATGTGTTACACAAGACTCTAACCATATCTCCTGATGCTAGAGACATTCAGAGGGAGAACATATTTCACACCTCTTGCAAGATCTAAGGTAACCTTTGTGTACTCATCATTGATAGTGGTAGTTGCACAAATGTTATATCTACTGCACTAGTAGACAAATTACATTTGTCTACTAGCCCACATCCTAGCCCTTATAACTTGCATTGGTTAGATAATCGGGGCAATATGTATGTTACACTAAGGGCGAAGGTGCCTGTGAGTGTTGGGCAGAAATATCACGATGAGATCCTATGTGATGTAATTTTTATGCATGCATTCCATTTGCTGTTAGGTAGACCCTGGTTGTTTGATCGACAGGTGTTACATGATGGATTTAGGAACACTCACATGTTCAGTGTGGGTGAGTCTCGCATAGTACTGTCACCTATGACTCCATCTAAGTACATCAATTTTAGAAACAAATTAGAACTACTTCCACTACATCTGATAGTTGGGAGAGTAAGCCAATAGAGACATCAGGGTTTAGTTCTAGAAATGATCCTCTAGATTTGAGGGCAAATATTTCAAAAGCCCGAAGAGACGATGGGAAATTTTCCAGCACCATATATGCTTTCAGAACTAGATTTAGATGATGATCCAAATCGCTCATATTTTACTTCATTTCTTTTTATCTAATAAATATTTGAGAAATAATCTTACAGGTACAATAATATTTTTCCATGGGATGCCAACATGTCCTACATTAGTTGATGGCCACGGGACATCATCAAATTTGCATTCAAAGGCCCACTACGATTGTTTCCACTTCGAAACATTGGCTCATGAAGATTTATAATATTTTGTACTTTGTAATTGTTCTATGGACTATTTTATGTTGTATTTTCTTTTAGGACACTTTCATTTTGTTTGTAATTTTTTCATTTAGGACCGGCCACCCTAAAAGTGGCATAGTTGTAATTTTGTTTATTTTCTAACCCTAAAGGGAGCAAGTATAAATACTTGCTTAAAGTAGGGTTTTTGGAGGCCATTTTTCATATTATACACTTCACTTTAACGTGAGAGAATTAGGGTTTCCTAATTCAAATTTCCTCTTATCAATTTCAATCCTAAGAGTTGAGATTGTGGCGAGTGCAACACTTGAAATTGTGAGTCATACAAATTTCATTTTGTTGTGTTTTCTTTTCTTCTCTAGTGTGTAATATCTAGGGTTAAATTGGAAGTTTCTTGGTCAAATTTGATTGCATTTGTAATAAAATTATTATTACTTAATTGATTGGTTCTTAGCATTTTTTATCATCATCAAATTTTGCTTCATCTTGTAGCATGAATTGGTTTTTATTGGAAAGGTTGATTTCAGAGTTGTTCTTGTTGATCTTGTGTATTATTCACGTGATTGTCAAGTATATTTTATGATCTTCATTGAGGAAAACATCATTGTGATATTCATTTCATGAAATATAGCAATTGGTTCACCTAATTCATTTAGGGTTCACGCAATTTTTGTGCTCTTTGAACCGGTTTTGATCTTGTCAATTGAAGTTGTTCCTTTGGTTCATTTGCATGTGCTTAGACCTTAGTTTTAAGCACATCATCTTTTGGTACTAAAGCTATATCATACTTGGATTTAAGATTGAACACATCCTCATTAGTGGAATCGGTTCATAATTAGAAGAAGTTTGCACCATTTTATTACTAGTTTGATTGACATTGTTTGATTGTCATTCAATTTGGTTTTGTATGTGCTTAATCTTAGTTTTAGACAAAACATGCATCATAGACGAAGTGAAAAAATTATCCTTTCAACTGCACTAGTAAACATATATAGCTCTTCCATTGTGCCATGTACATCATATATGTCATCAATAATTGAAGTTACAGCTAGCACTAGTGTGAGCATTTTCCTTACCAAGGTACATTCTGGCTCGAAATATACTCCCAATATCCAAAAATAACATTCCACAACTCGATCTCTTGCAAATGGTAGCTTTGTTTCAAAGTTTAATTCTTTCCACCACCTAAGAAAGATTTTCAAATATTTATGATCAATTGCATTTCATTCCCACATTCACAAATAGTTTCACAATGGTAAAATTTACTACCTTGTGATTTCACTTATTTCCTTTTGGTGTTACTTTTAGAGTAGGTTGAAATCTAATTTTTCCAATATTAGAATTTCATCATGACAAGTGTTACGTTCATAGGTCATCATGTATTGTACTACCTTTAAACTTGTCAATCCATGCTGTAAACTTAGGTCTAGGGCATGTTGCACTTGTTTTGCAATATGAGGATTTAATTGTGATCTCATGGAGGTAAGATGAGTGGTAGTGAAAGAAAGCGCCTGCTCTAAGATATCTTCTCCATGAATTATAAGATGGCTGGCCTCATATAAGCTTAGCATACCTTCGATATCAGAAATAATGAATTTCTTGAAGTTCCCTTTATTGTCCTTGAACTTGTTAAAAATATCTATAGAACAAACCAAAAATAGGTTAAAGATACTGGACAAATTCATTCATCATCTAGGTGATGATTGTGCTTTACTATCTTCCAAAAATAGTGGAATTTCTTGTTAAGAACTCCTCATCTATAATGTATTATGTTGGTAAATGATCTAAAATATAGGAAATAGAATCCATTCTATCATCCTTTTAGAACCACCTTAAATATGTACTCGTACAATTTATAAGTATTAGGATTCATGTATAATCTATGATTTTTTAACTTTATTTTTAAATAAAAATATTATTAGACACTCAATTTGATATTTAATAATAATTACTTTTAAAGCTAACTTACAACAAATGCAAATATAATTAATTTTAAATAAACCCAAAATAATAATAAAATACAGCAAATATGAACTATGACAATGTTGTAAATTGAAGATGTGAGATAGATTTTAACTATCTAATTGAGTATCTAGAAAGGGAAAAAAAAAAAGATTATAAGTTGGACCATTTTAGTTGGATTTTTGTTATATTTACCAAAGTTAATTCATTTATTTTTCAACATTTTATGGATCATGTGGCCTACTTATATTAGAAAATCACTAGGTATCTAGAACCTATAGTATGAATTGTACAAATTCTAAGCACTCCTAGGAGTTGGTATATGGTTGTACTTCAATATCCTGTCTTGTGAGGATAAGTTTTAAAGAAGTTTGGAATTGAGACTTATCTTTAGGCATTTAATTAGCCATCTCAAAACTTATCCCACCATATAAAATCCTATATGCTCTAAAGGTTCAATAAGTTCCTATGTTAAGATGTAATCTTGTGTCTGTCCTTGCATGCTAGTGTGAACCATTATATGTAAGGGTCCACAATAATATCAACTTAATACTAGTTAAAAGAATAAAAAAATTAGGATCTAATTGGATTAAGTCTTTTAGATCGTAGTTTGAGAAGTAATATGAGGAGTTTTATCATTACCACATGATATTCTATAGCCTTACTGTCGAAGCAACCAAAATAGTAGTGCAATAGTGAAAAGGTCCTCAGTTTCATTGATGATTCCACCTCCATATTCAAAGTAAATCTTTCAAATTTGTTCCAATGCTTCTTCAATTTCACTTTCAAATTTGTATGCAATCCCTAATCTCTAGATTTGATCAATTACTTTCAGTATCTGTGCAGGGTTTTGTTCATCAATGACCAACATTTTCTTCACCTTTCACACCAACTCTACTAATTTTTCCTTGTCTGCTGTGTTGTCTGCATCCTGAGGAAAAAGGATATGAAACATAGTAGACAATCTTTGTTTTCCTTGCAAAGAAATGTGATACAAATGACATGAAATTATGCCATTACAACATATCGAGATTGTTTTGCAAGTTATAGGATGAAGATAACATAACCTATCTCATTTATTATCATATTTTGTTATATATATATATATATATATATATATATATATATATATATATTCTTAGTTATGGAATGTTTCACATTTCTTCTCTTTTTTCATCCCAAATCCATCTCTTATTTTGGCTTACCTTATATTGAAGAATATACAAAATGGCGAACAACATTCCGATTTCTCTAAGTAGATAATAAAATATCATGAATTAGAAATACTTTAGGGGATAAAAGTGTATAAATAAAACTTAGAGGATCAGTAAAAATACATTTAAAAAAATAATTCCCCCAAAAACTGGATGATAATTTGCATATTGACGAATGGTTGATCCATCTTGAGTGGATTTTGGAGCCAGCTTGCCACAATTGAGTTTTGAAGAAAAATCTTATAAGGATTTAATGATTTCACTGCATGCATGCATGCACTTGTGTTTAAGTGGAATAGGTGATGCTACTTATATAGAGCCCCTCGTATAGCTTGCCATTAAAATATAATAAATTATTTCAATAAATTCTAGCCGTCGGATAGATGTTCAAGCACGTGAAATCTACCACATCGATTTTCTAAGGAAGGTAAGACCGGAACGAAAAACGGGAATTTGTGGACACATGTTTAAGTAATAATCTTATTGATTAATACATTTAAAAATTCATTAGTTGAATTTTAATTACGTCTAAAAGACTACAAGGGTTTAAAATTTTTTATTTTATGTTTGGCATCAAATAAAGTTGTAGAATTAAAAATACTTCTTAAGAAATAAGTTTATGGTAATCATATTAAATCCAATAACAATATTTTAGGTAAGTAACCAAACAATATTCTCCGTACATAGATTAACCAATAGTTATTAGAACTTTGTGGACACGTGTTTAAGTAATAATCTTATTGATTAATACATTTAAAAATTCATTAGTTGAATTTTAATTACGTCTAAAAGACTACAAGGGTTTAAAATTTTTTATTTTATGTTTGGCATCAAATAAAGTTGTAGAATTAAAAATACTTCTTAAGAAATAAGTTTATAGTAATCATATTAAATCCAATAACAATATTTTAGGTAAGCAACCAAACAATATTCTTCGTACATAGATTAACCAATAGTTATTAGAACTTTGTTTTGGATAAATAATTGGAAAAAAAAATGATATTTGTAATTCATACTTTGTTTACTTCCATAGAATTGATCGAGGAATAAGCAATAAATAGATAACAAAAGTACCAAATTATTATATTATACCATCACAATAAATTAAAAAAAAAAAACTAGCATACATCATGAGCAAAACCACAACCCAAAACAAATCCCTAAGCGATGATAATATAACTTGATGATCAAGATCACCTAGGCAAAAGAATCACCATCGCACAATGTATGTATTTTATCTTCAGTTCTTTTTTTTTTCCTCATATAGATGTATGTAAATTCTGAAAATCTATACAACAAAATCTATATGTAAAACTTGAAATTCTTTAGGAGAAATCTATCTGTTTTCTTATCTTGGTTGTCTTAATTTGTTAGTTGTAAAATTGTCATCTAGCCTTAGAGATGTATACCATGAAATGGTATTTTTATTGCATTGTACAAAATGATCAAATCTGATAGGGCTCGATTTCAGGAAAATCTTGTAATGTTTTAAGTCTAGGTGATGATTTTTACATGTTAAGGATGAAATAGATACTCATACTTTATGATTTTATTACATTTTATTGATATTTGTGAAAAATACAGTTGTGTATTGATATCGGTCTTCGTATTATCTAACTTTAAGCCTATAAAAAAGTGCACCTATTGATTATATAGTATAATGGGTAAAGATAGCGAGTGTCGATTGTAAAGTCCCAAAAATTTTGAAAAGACTATACAAAAATTAAAGAAAATAAGCAGAATAATAAATAATTCTAAGGCGGGTAGCGAGAATGACAATTTCGCAATATTAAAAACTTTGAGAAATGTACAACAAAAATTCAATATCGCGATGCGTAAATAATATTTTAATAATTTGCAATATTAATGGGTTTTAAAATTAAAACAATTAGAAAGAACAACCTTTGCAAAGAAAAGAAGATAATGAAAGTAACAAATTGAAGTATATGAAATATATTACTGAATAAGTCTAGGTAGCAAAGTAGTTGAAAAATATTCGTATATAGGTATATAAACAGATAAATAAAAATAATTGTAAGTCCTAACTTTAGTTCAAGTAAATTAAATTAAAAGAATAAAATTCTTCGCAATATAATTTTCAATCAATATTAGGTTAAATAAGAAAATTAATTGAAACTATAGGTCTAAGAAATTTAAATGAACATTTAGAATAAATTTTTATACTCAGAATAATCAAATTAACTTAGATGTAAGCTTTCGTAATAAAATGTTAAAAATATAAAATTTAAAGATATTTTTATACGCGAGCAGAATATTAAAATAGGGACATTATAATATAATATATTTATATATACACAATAGTAAATAAAAAAAAAATATGGAAGCAAGTTTTTTCGGACGGCTGCAACGTCCCATCTTCCCATGGCAGGCAGCAGCAACAGCATGACAGCATCAGTCTTCAGCCGTCCCCATCCCTTCTCTCTCCCTTTACTTTTGTTTTGTTTTCTTTTCCTTTTCCTCCTCCTTCTTCTTCTTCTTCTTCGTCTTCGTTTTCTCTCGAGCGGCGTCTTCCTTCCCTACTCTTCCCCTGTCTCGCGTCCCCTTCCTTCCTTCTTCCTCTTGCTCGTTTTCTTACTCCCTCTCCCCATGTCTGCACCATTCCCAAATCACAATCACCCAACCCAGTTCACCTAAGTCGGCCCCTATTTTTCCTCTTACACCTATGTGGCTTCTTCTACTTCCACTGATGAGGATAGAGCAGGCGAGGTTTAGGGAGTTAGGAGTAACCTACTATAGAGCCGCATCAAGGGTTGAACTTTTAAGTCTAAAAGGAGGCTAGTTGATAGTCCTAGGAGCGCCGCAGGTGATCGGAGGTAAAGGAGTTGCCATCCCTATTTCCAATTAGAAATTTTTTAACTCAAGTGATTCCATTGGTAATGAATAGCTTTGATGATTCCTTGTTGTTTGGATGGTGGATTCAGCTTCTGTCTATTGGTGATCCCTAGGCTTGCATTTATTTTTCACTCCTTGAATTCGTATGTTAATGGAAGAAGTACTTTGAGGAAGTCATTGGGCAGGAAAGTCTCAATTCAATGTTGAAGACATAGCTAAATCACGTTGTGTCTTGAGGGGGCTAAAATTGGCAAGTCCGGCTGCAACAAGAAGCAATACTATTAAGAGGGTAATGTTATACTTTAATAGAGTATAAGGAACGAGAGATATAGGATGTAGCCTTCACGAGGGATGATGCCGGTGCTGGATTGGTTGGATGGTAGGTAGGGACTTCAAAGGATTCACTTGATCCATATGGAATAACCATTCATGTAATCGCAGAGCATGGGAGATATGGGAGATATGTTGCAAGAAGCTATGGTCCACGGTAACTTGTTACAGCCGCTGGTGGTGTTCTGTTGCTTGAGGTTTTCCTTAAGGTTAACAAAAAGGGAGAATAAGAATAGCAGGCGGTGTATCTAAAGCAAGGTGAAGGTCTTCGAGGTTCTCCTCCCCATTCAATAGAGTAGGATTGGATTCAATAGAGGAAAATAGTAACAAGTGCTGAAGAGGAGGATGACCATGATAGAATTAACTATGATTTTGATCTTCAATGCATGGGGTTGGAGTCATTGGCGGCCGTTGATTAGTAAAATCTTCGTGCGAAATGAAAATTGTGTGTTGCTTTTTTACCTTTCATGTGGCCAGATAGTTTAAAAAAACGAAATGACTTTTTTTTTTTTTTATGCTCTTGCATTTCACAAGATGGATTGTTATAGAGCATTTCATTTGTTTGATTTGATAACAAATTTATAGGATTTGAATTTATAAGTTTTTAGAAAATGATATAAAATCTTCTAAAGTTTTATATTGAGTTTTACAATTTAAAAAAAATTAATGGAAATATCTAAATTTCATAAATATAATATATGTATAATATTTTTCCCAAAAGAATAATATTAATATTTAAAGATTACACACTACAATTTTAATAATTTTAACCTGATCAAAGCTTAAAGCAAAATCAATAACATGCACTATACGTTCTTGCAACGTGATGGAGTAAATATATATGGTGAGTCGCGCCCAATCCTGGAATGGCAAAATAACGTGAAGACTATATATATATTGAACAGTAAAACTGAAACAATATGCATGGAAAATAATGTAACAAGGAAACAAGCAAACTAAAATAAAATAAAATAAAACAAATAAACAAAGAAAACTAACAATCTAACATTAATTAAACATTGTCTTGACGACACCGAAAACTTAATAAGGGTAAACTTTTAAAAGCACAATTAATATAGCAAATATATTAGACCACATATATAGTTTTGTAAAAAAAAAAAAAAAATCAGGTGAGAATCAAGTTGTATCTTTAAGGACTAGAAATT